>JPHH03000062.1:0-186143 GCA_000750105.3 Tolypocladium sp. Sup5 PDA-1
TGTTCCCGCAGAGGGGCAACCAATGACCAGCACCAGGCACGCGAAACGCAAGAGCTCGCGGCCGTCTATCCCCCCCCCGGCGCCCCCAGCCCACCGAATGTTGCTATGAAGGGGCCTCCCGGGGCCTTCATGGTCCATTTACTCATTTACAGTGGCGCGCCCTTCAAGGACCATTGGGCATACTGGGTGTCCTCTCACGCCAACCCCAAAATCGGAGTTCTGATTCACGCCACCGGAGATGTGAGGAACGGCTTCCAGTTGGAAATCAAACGCAATAACAACCTTGATCTTACCACCAACGTGCCAACAGAGAGGATCCCATTGCAGTGGGTTAATGCCAAGTTCTTTGACGAGGAGTCAATGCTTAATGGCGGAGTTCGCATAACTGATACTGTACCTGTCTGCGGCTTTGAGGCCAGCATTTTCAAGGTCAAGGCGCCTGGGAAGACGCTCAATACAGTCGATGATAGGGTAAGTCTCTAACCCAACTTCATCACATACCCAATTGCATGCCTTCTGTGTCCATACCTTGAAGAAGTAGATTCAAACTAATGTGGGGACCTCTAGGTTAATTCTAGCAAGAGAATTACGCAAAGGAACTGCCAGACATGGATTGTTGAGTCTGCCGACCAACTTGTCAAGGACGGCATTCTCCGGAAAGAGGTAGCCGCCTATCTCCATGCAGTCAAGCAGTAGGTATCTTGGTGGACTTTGTGGATAATTTCCACCCCAGTACAGGGGAGCGATGGGTTCGGAAAGGGCTTGGAAACGATTATATGCGCGGTTTGCTACTATCGGAATTAACAATACCGGAAGGTGACACATATAAAATACATGCTACTTGGCCAATGTCTTTGAGTCTCACTATTTGCGCATACCTCCATCTATAGTTGCACACATCATAGGCCTACCGTGGTCTCGTACAAAGTTAAACCTAGCAGCGCCGCAACCTCCCCTAGTTCGAGCTCCATAGAATGTAAGAGTGCTAAGGATCGTAGACTATAGCGCTCGTTAAAGAAGACATCGCAGCTATATAAATCCAGGGCTTGTCCACTCTAGAGTACATGTATTGGGATACTAAAGCTGCCCAACCTTGCCCGACGTTGCTAAGAAGGGCTACACCACCCATTCCAACTACCAGTCTGTGAAGTCTTCTTCTCACTTACCGCGCTGCTCTTCTATCGAATCTGACAGAGCGTCAATGGCTTTCTTGGCGTCATTCTGTGGAATGCATCAGGCCGCCCGTGCTGTCGGTAAAGCTGCCTGATGTACTAGAAGTCGGTTCCCCACGATTTCGTTTGTGCATGGACTTGCTCGTCGCTGATCTGGTCGGACTCGGCTCGTTCAGCCACGTCTCGCGCTTCGATAGTGATCCTTCCTAGGCAGGGAATGAGCTTTAGGCTGCGGTAATCCTCGTTTAGGGCGTCAAAGTAGACCGAACGTCAAGTTGATCGGCACGAACCATGCCCTCGATACTTTCGCCATGCTTAACATTTAACAAGAGTCCACGGCCGTAGCTTTCGCGACCCCAGGCGATAAAGAAGACGTGAACCGGATTAACCTCTCCGTCGGTAGACCAGAATTTAATAGACTCCTCGTGCCAGTCCCCTGTCTCAAAGCGCTGGCTCAATCACCGATTCACGAATAGTCATGCAACTCGAATGCGAGGACCTTGTTCTGTCTTATCCTCTCGGGCTTTACAGGCGACTCCGCGTCTCTAACCGCGTAGTAGCGTTTAACCGCCGCTATGTATTCTTCCTCTGGTTATATCCCTCTAAGAACGCCCTAAACTATTCCCTTTTAAACCTCGGTAGTATTCTACTAACGCCCTCTTCGCCCTCTCTTACTAGCCGTTATAGCGTCTTAAAGTAATCCTTAAAGTTAGGAAATAAAAGTATAAACTTCGGTCCGTTACTATGCGATTTAATATACTCTACCTCATATTACCTTATCTTATCGAGTAGTAATAATATTCCCTGCCTTATTAATAGGCGCGTAGCGTAAATAGCCTATTACTTAAATACCTTAAATATTAGCCTTACTTAGATAGTATTAATAAAGAATAATATAAGGTTATAATATTAAATAATATATTAATATAATGCTTATCACCGCTATTAAATAAATATACGACGACGTCGCTATCCTTATTTATCTCTACGTCTGCGTAGCCGGTACATGTGACGGTTTAGGTTCCTAAGGGATAAACCGGAGGTTTATATTAGTAAGTAGGTTAGGGCGTAGCCATTAAATAGTCTTATCACGATAGTAATAGATTAGATATCCTAGATAGTAGATCGTAACTAAGAATATTATAGTAAGTAATAATAAGTATTAAAAGCTAGCGAGGTATCTATGCTATAGTAAGGAAATTAGGGGGTCCTATATACTAGCGATAGATCGCTGCCGCTCCTAGGGATCGCTATGATCCCTTAGATTGCTATAATCTATAGATTATTAATAATCTATAGATCGTTAATAATCTATCTTATAGATCGCACGATCTATTTTATTAAGGGAGAACGAACATACTAAAGGCCGAGTGCAACGATCGTCGTATAAGTCATAGAGTCAGTCCCTGCCTAAGAAGTTAGCTATTAGTTAGTGATATAAGTCGTCGTGTAAGTTAGTGCGCTACTTAATATATAAGATAAGATAGGTATCCCTGTGTAAGTTAGAGCGACCGTTGCCGTGTAAGTTAGAGCGACTATCTCCGTATAAGTTAGAATATTAGCATAGCGGCGTATAGTCTATAAATTAGCGCCTATATAAATAGGTCTTTATATTATATAAGTTAAAGGTAAAGAGGTAAGGAGAGGTAATTATAGCTATCTTAAAAATATAAGAGGAATTAACTAGGATTTTTTATTATTAAAATCTTAAAAGCTTATAAACGTTATAACTTACGTTAATATATATATAAGGGACTATCTATTTATAGGGATATAGATATCTCTCTTATACTTATAGACTCGCTAGGCGTCTTAATATTCCTCTACCTTTTTATATTTTCTATTTTTCTAGTTAGGGGTCTATACTAATACCTTAATAAACTCCTCCCTACGCGGGCGCTAACTACCCTTAGGCGGTTATAAATATAAAAGAAAGAAAGAGTAGCCCCTAGTAGATAACCTTATATAAATAAAGCACGAAGGTAATATATAATATAGGCAATCCTAGTAATAAGCCTAAACTCTAGCTCTACTAAATTATCTTATTACCTCCTTAACTATAGATAAAAGAAATAATAAAACGAAATAAAGGAATATAAGGACTATTTATTTAGCGATATTAGGTCCTCTTAGCTTATAGTATATTAAGCTATAGCTAGTCTACATCCCTTTTAATCTTCTTATATTCTATCCGCGCTATATTCTCTTCTTATTACCTTATAGCGCGTTTAGCCCTAGAAGGCCTAGCTATAGGGCAAGGGGACTAGGTAAGCGGTAGTAGCTAGTCTTTTAAACGCTACTAAGAGTTATAGTTAATAAGCCCTAGTATAGTAGATATAGTATATCCACTATTAAACTTAATAAATAGAACTATAGCGCGTTTCTTAAAGAGTCTACTAAGCGCGTCTATAAGCTCTATAGTTATAGTATAGCCGCCTCTACCTATTATATATAGCTTATTATCGCCGTTACCCCTATTAGAGCTATTTAAGACTATTTATTCCCCTTTAACTCGCTTATAATAGAACTTATTATTAGTATATTCTACCCCTAATATCTAGCTAACTAACCTACTAGAGCGAGAGCTTTAGAAGTATAATAAGGCATAGATCGATCTAGTATATAAGGTTAGCGGCGAGCTTTAAGTAGACTTATTACTATAGTAATCTAGGTATATTTATCGAATTAAGTTATAAGCGCGAGAGTTCCGGAGGTATAATAGGGTATAAATTAGTTTAATATCTAAGTTTAATAGTAAGCCCTAAGTAGACTTATTATTAAAGTAGTCCTAGTATATTTATCGAGCTAAGTTATAGGTATTTATCTAAAGATACCTTAGCTAAGGAGTTAGCGTACTAGAGGTTCCTCTTATAAGTACTATCTATTCTCGAGATAAAGAAGGTTATACCCTTAGAGTTAGCGTTATTTTATTAAAGGGGTCCTAGCTCGAGCTTATCCTTAATATCTTATATAATATAAATACGCTTCCCTATAGTATTATAGGGGGAGACGTAAAGCGCTAAGGAGTCTATAGAACTAGCTATAGTTCTAGGCTTCCGAGATTAATTAGTCCCTTAGGGCTCTAGGGAAGTCTCCTCGATATTCTTATTACTATATAACCTTATTCCCTTTATATTCGATTCCTCTTAATTCTTTAAAGGAGAGATAGTTTCTATTATATATCTTCGCGCTAGGGTTACTTATAGGGTAGAAAATAAAAGGGGTTAATTACTATAGTTAAACTATATCTTACTAGTATAATATAATTATAGGGATAAGTTATATTTATTAATATCTTAGGGAATAAGTATATACCCTTAATTATAATAAGTAAGGTATTCTAGAGAAAAGGGAAGTATAGGGCTTTAAGTAATACCTTAGTATTATTAAAATACTAGAAGGTAGCGCCCTTATTATACTTAAGCTAGAACTTATTTCCTCCTTTAATTCCGAGCTCGTTAGCTATAATACTTTTAAGGAAGTTAATTATTTAATTAAGGAGAGTATTATAGCTATCCTTTCCTTAGCCCTTATAATATATTACCTAATCCTAGAAACGCTATTCCTAGTCTAAGTTAGCCTTACCCTATAAGAAAGTTATATCTTTCTAAATCCTAAAGCTATATTTAGCTATATTTAGCTAGATTTATATCTTATAGCTATAACTTAATTATTCTATAGACTTAATACTATAGGGTTATTATAGCTATATAATTATATTCTTATTATTAGTTTTATAAACTTCTAGGCGTTAGGAAGTATATAAAGTTATAGGGGTAGTTATTTATATATAGGATCTATCGCTATACCTTAATAACTACTATAAGTCTAGCCTTCCTTCCTTACTTTATAAAGTCTAATACTAGAAGGTTCCCTATCTTCCTATCTTAAATAAAGCTTCCTTAGTAATATCTATTACTTATTTTCTTTATAAAGTTAATTAATCCTATATATAAGCGCTACTTATATTATCTATTATAAAGGGGTTTATTAAATATCTTATTATTACTAGCGACCTTTATATTTAAACTAGGGTATTTCTAAAAGATATCTAATTCTTACTTATTACTTATATAAGTTAAAGTACTATTATCTTTTATTATAACTATTATTATATTATTAAGTATTACTATAATATATTCGATCCCTTTTATAAGGGCCTTTATTATTAAGATCGCGGTAAAGTTTAATATCTATTCCTTATTACTAGCTTCTATAAGAAAATAATAGATATTTATAAGATAATTACCTTAATACCTATCTTCGGGGAACCTTAATTACTTTTAACCTAGGCAAAGGCTTATAATATATTATTAAAGTTTATCTTATACTTATCGATTTAAAGTAAATTATATAGCTAATATTCTCGCGCTACTATAAAGGTAGGCTATACCTTATATAAAATAGCAAGTACCTCCCTAGCTTCTAGCTTATCTTCCTAGTAAAAGCTCCCTTATCCTCCCTCTAGGATAATATATCTTATATAGCTATTTAATATATACTTACTTTTATAAAAGAAAATAGCCTTATCTATAAGAAGGGTATTATACTATGCTAAGCTAATATACTCTATATTATACTATACCTCTATTATTTAGGCGTAATATAAGGTAATATTATACTTAAAATAGTAAGTAAAGAGTTAGTTTTAAATATTATAGTTAAGGAGAGTAAGCTAATTAAGAGGAAAGGTTAATCTTTAATATTATTAACTACTTATTAAGATAAGAGGTTATTAATAAAGAGAGAAAGAGTTTATTAATAATAAGCTTATTTTTTATAATAAAATAGCATACTTCTAAATATTATAAGGGAGGGAAGCTTATTAAGTAATATAAGAGAGAGATTAAAGTAGTTTATAAATACTATTTATAAGGTAAAGTACTTAACTCTTTAATAATAGCTATAGAAGAAGAGTATTTATAAGATATAAAGTATATATTACTTATTAAGAAATAAGCTCGCTCTTATCTTATCTTAGGGAGTCCTATAGCTAGCTTACTAGTCTTTACTTAAAAATAAGGGTAGTTAATATATACTTAAGTAGCTTAGGTCTAGTTAATATAAGTTTTCGTATAGCTTCTCTTATAATAACTATAGATTTTTAAGTAGCTTCTCTATTAGCTCGTATTATATCTCTTATATCCTTATTAAGTATAGGTATAAAGCTTATATTATTTCTCTTATAATAAGAGTCCCTTCTTATTATTTACTTATTATATAGAGAGAATTTTCTCCTAGCCCTATAACTTTTAAGTATATAATTTACTAGTCTTTATCTAATATTAAGGCGCTAAGTATTTTCTTTATATTTATACCTTAATAATACCCCCCTCTTTTTCTTCTAGGCCTTATTAATAAATAATATACTTCTTCTTTTCCTTATACTTTTAACTTCTTCCTTTTTTATATCTTTATTAACTCTTTTATTATAGCTAACCTTATAATTAACTTTAAGAAGCTATAGGCTAAGGACCGCGATAAATTACTAGACTACTAGGCTCTTATAATAAAGAAGCTTCCTATAATACAGCTTTCCCTTATATTATATATATCTTAGCGAGGTTATACCTCTTTATTAATAAAGCTTAATAATAATTATCGTAAAGTAAGGTAATACTATCTATTATAGCCTTTCCTTTACTAACTATAGTCTCTTCTTAGACTTATAGCTATATTAAGACTTAGGTACTTAGCGGTAATAATATTAATTACCTTAACCTCCTAATCTTTATTAAAGTAGCTTTTCGCGAAGTATAGCTAAAATATACTCCTTATAGGATTCGCTATAATATTAGGGATATAACCTTATTTATTTACTTTATTAAGAAGTACTTTAGTAAGTCTTTCTAGAAGTCCCTTAAGGGACGCGATCTTATCTCTCGCTAAGTTTATATCCCTATAAAAATAGTATATCTTATAAGATACTTCTTTAGGTAGTTATTTAATTATTAAGAATATATTACCGCGCTTATTATTACTTTCTTTAGCTTATATAACTACGCCTATTATAGAGGCTATATCTAAGCCTAGTCCTCTTTAATAATATTTACGCGGGAATATATTATATACCCCTTTTATAAATATATATTTATAAAGGGTATTATAAGGGGCTCTTATATAAATTATATATAATATTTTATATAGATAATTATATATAAGTAATAATATTATCGCGGTTATGCCCTTATATCTTATAAGGACGCGTGCTACTTAGGAGCCTCGTTTATAAGGGAAAAGGTAAGCTAGGTAATTCTATAAGTTATTAAGGAATTCGTAAATATAGCTAATACCCCTTAAGTCTTATATTATTATCCTTATTTATTTAATCCTCGTTTCGATTATAAAGTACTAGAGTAAGCTAGGCTAGTTAAGATAAGCTCTAGTACCTTAAGCTAGGGTAGTTTATTAAGGAATGCTAAGAGTATTTAAAAGACTCTTAAGTAAATAGCTAAGGTATATAGTTTAAAGGTAGATTTTAACTAGTATTAATAGTCTATTATAATTTTATTAGTAAATAAGTAAGTAAAAAACCTCCTTAATTATCTTTTAATACTTATTACTATCTATTATAGTATAATTATTTCTATAATAGAGGTAATAGTAGTCTTATAGTAATAGTTATCTATTACCCCCTAACTCTTATCTTACTATTATCGAGGGTTAGATACTTATAAAGATTTTTACTTATCCTTTTTCTACCTTCTAAGGTTCGCTACTATCTATTATAGTATGCCTATTCTTATAATAAACGCGGCGATATCCTTATAGTATTAGCTACCTCCTCCTTAACTATAAGAACTAGGCTCTAGTAAAAACCTTAGGAATAAAGCTAGCGTAGCTATCTCTCTTTTAATAATAAGTAAATATACTAGAGTTTAATAGTATTATACTTATCTTTCTTAGTTTAAGTTAATCGCGGGAGCTATACTTTTAATAACTAGCAAGGTCCTTTATAAGAAAAGGCGAGTTAGTCTTTACCTCCCTAAGTCTCTTTAACGCCCTTATCTTTATCTTTATTATTATCTTCTAAGGGAAAATCATTATCTAGCGCTATCGTATAACTAGCGCTTTATAAGACTATCTTATCTAACCCTTCTTAAGCTAGGGTTATAAGTAAGTTATTAACTATAGTTTAATTACTCTCTTAGGGGGTCCTTACTAATATAGCGAGTTTATCCTATAATAGCTAATTATCTATATCTAATAACTACTAGCTATTAGGCCCTTTAATAAACTTCTTAATATATTCCCTTATAATTATTTTATCGAGTTTAATCCTATTAAGTATCTATAGTCTATATATACTAGAAAAAGGGGCTCGAGATATAATACGAAAAGGGCTAGTCTAATATATCTATAGCTTTACTACTTGTAAGAGATTATTTAATCTCCTTATATTATATACTAGGATAATATCCCCTAGGTTTAAGGCGTCTTTTCTAATAATATAATAATTCTGCTTATTAGTCTAGTCTACGAGCTACTTATAGAAGGCTATTACTTTTATATAGGCCTTTTCGATATCTTTAGCCTTACGGGCTAGTATCTATACGTATATATTAAAGAGATCTATTAATAATATAACCTTATCTTAGTTAATAAGACGCTATATAGGATTTTCTACTTCTAGTAGTAAAATTAGCTCTTATTTATATATTAGGTAAAAGGGGGATATTCTATATAAGTAGCGGACTATTATATAGTTAGCGAGGACTACTTAATTAAGTAGACGAAGCTATTTCCCCTTCTACCTTTATATCGCGATTATTTTAGCTATAGAAGAGACTAAAATCTAATACCTAACCTTAACTTATAAGTTTACTTTAGGATTATATACTAAGATTAGGATAACCTTTATACTAAGGCCCTTAAGGATAGTCCTAAAGTTTAACTTTATCTTAGGCCCCTTATTTATAATAGCTTATATTATAATACTATACCTATAGATAATAAATAGCGCGAACTTAATTATCGCCCTTATTAATAGCTTAGGTACTAGTTTAACCTTAACCTACCCTATAAGGTTATAGCAGGCTTCTATTAAGTAAAGGATCCTATTATTAAAGGGAATATATTAATAATTAAAGTATACCTTACTTATAGGATATCCTAGAATAGTTAGTACTATAAGCTCCTATAGCCTCTAAGGAGTAAATTTCTAGTATAGCTTATATATTATAATAACTACTAAGATATTATTCTATAAGGTCTATTACTAGTACTTATCCCTTAAGAACTAGTATATAACTTCTTATCCTTTATAACTAAGCTAAGAGTAATAGCTTTATATTAGTTAGGTTTATTCTCTTATATTATTAATAATAAGTCCTAGTCCTTATCCCTCTTAGCTTAGGTATACCTATAATTTCTATCCTTTTATAAAGAACTTTCTATATCTCTTCTATAGGGCTCTATACTCTATGCTATTTATACTAGATAGTTTCTATAATATCTAGAGGTAATTAGCTATTCTTCGAGACTTATTAAAGTAAATTCCTTCTAACTTAGTATTAGTAACTATATTAAGGTAAAAGTTAACGAACTCCTCGATATCTCTTTTAGCTACCTTATCTACTATATTAGAAGGTCCTTCTAGTATATAAGAGAGCCCGTTTATTATATTATTCTTAGTCCTAGCTATATAATAGACTATAAAGTTAAAAAGGAAGATATAGCTAACCTAGCGAGTAACGAGGGCTCTTAATATATCTTTAATAGCTCCCTTTAACTAATCTATAAGAACCTAGGCATTAGTTTTAAGGGTAAAATAGACTTTATATAAATAGCTCTATAGCCTCCGTAAGGTGTATAAGATAGCCTTGCATTCCCTCTTCGTTATATTATAGCTACTTTCTAACTTAGACTAATAGCCGCTTTTAAATCTAACGGGATGCCTTTTCCCTTCGATAACCTATATAAGCATAGCTCCCTATCCCTTTAGGCTAGTATCGTATATTAGAATTACCTCCCTATATCCTTCCCTAAGGTATAGGTAGATTAGGATTAAGGGCTCGCTAATAGCCTTTTTTAATATATCTATTGCTACTTATTATTCCTTAGCCTAGACCTAGTCTACGCTCTTCTTAAGTAAGAGGGTAAGCGGCCTCGCTAATTATATAAAGTATCTAATCTAAATTCGATAATATTTAATAATCCTAAGAAAAGACCTTACTTCTATAATATCTTAATAGCTTATTTACTTAAGGATCTTCTTAATCTTAGATTCTATAGGGCTCTTACCGCTTATATTATAGAGATACCCTATAATCTTAGTAGCTTATTAATAGAACTATAATTTTATAGTAGAAATTATATACTTAGTAAGTTTAATATTTAAGAGAACTTTATTAAGGTTAGTAAGGTATTCTAAGATATATTTATAGACCCTTAGTAAGGTTTCCTTATTATTGTATATCTCGTTAAGCCCCTGAACTACTATATTATCTAGAAAAGCTCGGTAAATATATAGAATTAGGTTAAAGAGGATATAAATTATAACCCTTATAAACTAGGCTATTAAATTCATTCCTCCTTAAGGGAGTATATATATCCGTAATAGACCTAGGGGTATAGAGAAGGTTATAAGGTCCTAACTTATCTAGTCTAAGGGAACCTAGTTATATCTAGAGAAGAAATCTAGTAAGGATAAGATCTTATATATTAAGAAGTTATTATTAAATTTATCTATACTTAGTAAGATAAAGGTATCTTTAATTATAACTCTATTTAACTAGGTTATAGAATTAATTAGTCTAAGCCCTCTATCCTTTTTAATAACTAGAAAGTAAGGGTTATAGTAAGGGCTATAAGATTCTTTTAGTATCCCTTTATTAAGATAAGACTTTAGAAGCTCGATAACTTTCGCCTCTAAGCCCTAAGGGATAGGGATATTCCTTACTTACTATACCTTATAGTCTACGGTCTTAATAACTTACGGAGGGGCTATAGCTAAATCGACCTTTCTATATTTTACGAAGTCCTAGGCAAGGGTAGCCTCTTAATTAAATAAGAGTTTAAGTAGGATTTCCTTCTCTTTTAGTTAGAAGAACCTATTAACTTAGCCTATAATATTAATAATCTACTCTCTATATAGTTATATTCCCTTTTCTATAGCTAAGAATTTACTAACTAAGTATTTTATAAATAGTCCTTTAATATTAAGGCGGGCTTTTATAGATTCCTACTTCTTTATCTTTTAATAAGGGTCTCTCTTAAGAACGGAGCTATCGGAAAGGATATTATCTTTAGGATAAACTTTAACTCCTTTCCTTTTAAAGAGTATATTAACTATAGGACTATCTATTATAGTCTTTCTAACCTAGTCTCTCTTAATAGATTATTATAAATTAATTAGCTCGTCTCTCTTTTCCTTTAGGGTTGCCTAATATTACTAAATAGCGCTTTTAATTAGTAAGCTCGAGATATCTCGCGCGGCTTCGTGCTTAACTAATAATACGATCTAGTTATTCCTTTTAAGCGGGATATCCCTTATAAGGATCTCTTAACTAGCTATATCTAAGACTAGTAGTTCTATTACTATAGGCTTCCTTCCTCCTTTTAGGAATTCGACTATATTAGCTTTACTAGGGTTTTCTTATAAGAGCTCGTTATTATATTATTACTTAATAAGTCTTATTACTAGAGTAATAATCTAGATTATCCCTATTTAATAACGAATATATATATCCCTATTCCTTAGCAAGTAATCGAACGTTAGTTAAGTTATATAGATAAATAGTATTCCTAAGATTAGAGGTATTAGTATACTATTAGGTAAGATATAGAGGCGGATAGGTATCTAGGCGCTACTTATATATAGGTTTATTATTACTTCTTTATATATCTTAATAGGGTCGCTAGAGTATAACCTTATAGACGCGGTAATTAACGTAATCTTAAGACTATATACTTCTATATATCTCTTATTAATTAGGTTTCCCTTAGAGCTAGAGTTAACTAATATACTTAGCGGTAGCGCTAAGGATAATCTTAACCTAACTTATATCCTTAGTAAGTCCTATATATACTTTAATAAGTATCTTTATAATATAGCTATAATTACTAGAGGTACTAGGACTATATTTACCTTAGGCCCTATAGCCTCTTAGCTTTTATAGATATATTCGGCTATCCCTAAAAATTTAGTACTATAGATTAAATATACTATCTTTATAGGTTTATAGAAATAGGTTTCTTCTTCGTCTCTTATAGAGCTTAGGTTAATATTAAATAATTACCTCTCTACGTAAGCTATTATAGCGTTATAGATAGAGATATTAAGCCTCTCCCTTAACTCGTCTAGCAAGGACCCTATATAGTTAGCGTTTTAAGGGATAAAGGCTATAGTAATAATCCTACTAGGCTTTATCTTGCCCTTTTCCTTAGTTTCTCGCTAAACTTCTTCTACCCCTTTAGCCTTATTAATATAAGAGTCTCCGATTATCTATCTAAGTTATAGTATATGCTTAACTAGGTTATTAAGCGGTATCGGGACCTTCTTATATATAACTTCTCGTATAATACTCTCGAGGAAGCGTTTATACTTTAACTCTAGGTTAAAGTAAGGTTTAAAGTATATAGGCACCTTCCCTATCCTATTAGTACTATCTATCTTTTTAATCCCTCGCGGTACTTCTAAGTTAGGGATAAATAATAGGTTTAGGGTTAGGACTATATAGGCTAGTAATACTATTTATTTACGAGCTTCTTCGCCCTCCTATCTTTATCTCTTTCGATCGTGCTCTATAGTATCTATACTAATAGTAATAGTATAGATAGCTTCCCCCTTATCTTAGACCGATTCTAAGTCCTTCTTAAAGATAATTATAGAGGTCTTACTTACTTCTATATTTTACTTAGGCTAAGAGGTAATATTAGCGGTTTCGAGTAATTTAGGGCTTTATATAGCCCTTAAATAGCCTATTATAAACTTATCGAGGATCTCTTTTTCTTTAAAGGTTAGCTCTTAGTCTAGCTACTAACTTAAGGGTAGCTACTTAGCTTATAAAATACGGGGAGAGGTAAAGTACTCTAGGTAGGCCTCGATTTAATAGATTACTAGTTATCGAATATAAGTACTATAAGCGATAAACTATTAAACTAGTACTAGAATAATTATATTTACTTTATTTATATAGCTAATACTTATAACTATTATCTCTATATTAAAAATATATAGCCTAATACTAGAATCGTGCCTATATTTAAGGCAAGTAGGAGGAAGGTAGCTATTAGGGCTAGTATAGTATTAATAATACTATTCCCTCTTTTAGTAATTATTAGAGACTATATTAATATAGGGCTTATCCTATTAGTTATAATTAGATAATTCCTAGAATTAGATAGAGGAATTAGTAATCTAGCCTCTATTTAGGGCTTAAGCGCTACTACTCGCATAATCCTCCTTTACTCGATAACTATCTTATATAAGTAAGTTCCTTATCTTATCTATAGCTTTTATAAACTCCTTAATAAAGTTAATTTTTATATTTATAAGCTAGGAGGTTAAGTCTTTAACCTAAGTCTATAGATCTAATAGTCTTATCCCGATTACTATTATAGGCTTTATATATCTTTGCCCGAAAGTTATCTTTAATTTAGAGGGTATAAAGGTATTATAGTATTCCTCTTAAATTATACTTCCTAGGTTTATAAATACGAGAGTAGTTATATCTATATATTCTATATCTAGGCGAGGCTTAAGGTAGCTTTAAATATAATCTATAAGCTAAGCATACCCTATTATAATTATCTAGTCTAAGGTATAACTATGCTTTTCTATAATAGCGATATTAAGCTCCTTAGGCATAGCGTAGTATATATCTCGAGACTATAAATCGCTCTTCTTCTAGTTAACTAGCTTAACCTTATGCTAGAGGTAGGTATATTACTTAAGCTAGTCCTTTACCTCTTCTATAGTTCTAGGATATTTAGTATTATAATAAGTAAGCTAAGTCTAGGTAATCTCGCGTTAGTCTATATCTTAAGTATAGTATTCCTTTACTAAGGTATCTTTAGCTTCTTCCTAGCTAAGACCGTTAACGAGGACCTTTATACGAGCTACTTCTTTTAGAGAGATATAGCCCTTAAGCTAGGCGACCTTTTTATTATCCCTAATATAGTAGGCTAATATCTCTCTCTTAAACTTATAAAGGAACTTAGTAATATCCTTACTAGTAAAGGTCCTAACTATAGGGCGTTAGATCTACCCTATAGTAATAGTATCTCTAATAACTTTTCTAAAGTATTCTAGGTCTATTCTTACGAAGGGTCCTATTATATTACTATTAGTAAGGTTAGTAAAGTCTATTAACTTCGGTCTTGCTAGCGCTATTATCTATTCTAGTCTCTTTAAAGGTAATATATAAAGGGTAACTTAAAAAGATAAGGTTAAGCTAATATCTTAGTCTTCCTCTTTTTCTATCCCTACTCCTTCTTTATCTCGGTCGCCTTTATATTATCCTTATTTCTTATCCTTTACTCTAATAGCTCTTAGTTCCTATATTATCCTATAAAACGAGGTATAAGTTACTACTACCCTTACTAAGAGAATAATACTCTATAATATCTACTAAACTAAGGCCTAGCTTATAAGGACTAGGAGAAAATCCTACTTATTATAATCGAGGAACTATTTATTCTTAGTTAAAATAGGCGATATATTTATTAAGTAAGATAGTCTAGCCCTTATATAGACTTCGTTATCGAGGTATAAAGGATTTCCTAGTAAGTAACTTTATAACTTACTACGAGGCTTTTTTACTAAAATAGCCCGCTTTCTCCCTATATTTGCTTTATACCTAAAGCTCTTCCTCGCGTCCTAGCGGCTAAGTAAGGCGTTATTTCCTAATATCGTCTTCATATAAATAATAGTCGTATTATTCTATAATACCTTAATTTTAGGCCTCTACTATAATAGGCTTATCGTAGTATAGAGTTTTTATTCTCCTCTTTTATCGGTAAAGTTCTCGTAATAGCTAAAAGGTACTCTTATCGATTAAGAAAAGTTATTTACGCCCTAAAAACTAGTTTTATTAAGGGAGAATAAATATACTAAAGGCTAAGTATAACGATTATTATATAAGTTATAGAGTTAGTCCCTGCCTAAGAAATTAGCTATTAGTTAGTAACACGAGTCGTCGTATAAGTTAGTGCGCTACTTAACGTATAAGATAAGATAGGTATCCCTGTATAAGCTAGAGCGACCGTTGCTATATAAGTTAGAGCGACTATTGCTATATAAGTTAGAGCGACTATCTCCGTATAAGTTAGAATATTAGTATAGCGGCGTATAGTCTATAAATTAGCGCTTATATAAATAGGTCTTTATATTATATAAGTTAAAGGTAAAGAGGTAAGGAGAGGCAACTATAGCTATCTTAAAAATATAGGAGGAATTAACTAGGATTTTTTATTATTAGAATCTCGAAAGCTTATAAATATTACGACTTACATCGATGCGTGCATAGGGGACTATCTATTTATAGGGACATAGACGTCTCTCTTATACCTATAGACTCGCTAGGCGTCCTAATATTCCTCTACTTTTTTATATTTTCCGTTTTTCTAGTTAGGGGTCTGCACTAATACCCTAATAAAGTATACTTATATTTAAGTAATAAATAGCTAGAGTATTCCTATAATACTATTAAAGGGTTAGGGTATCTTTAGTTTAAGGATCTCTCCTAGGTCCTTTCCCTTAATAATAGTATTAGTAAGGGAATAAAGCTTATTAACCTAGGTTTAGTATATCTTAGTCTATTCCTCCTAGAGGGTAACTAAGTTATTAATTTATCGCTAAAGATAGTAAACTTTATCCTAGAGTTCCTTATTTATATCTAGGGTATCGTTATCTAACTCATTATCTAAGATTTCTATTTTATTAATAGGTTTCGTAAGGGGTAGTAATGCCTTCCCCTAGGGGTTAGTACTCGATCTAGGTTTAGTTAGTAGTACTATTTCGATAGTATTAAGTATTACTTAGGGTAATGCTATAACCTTCTAAATAAGAGCTTTTAATATATAATAGTTTAGGTTCCTAAGGGATAAACTAGTAGGTTTATATTAGTAGGTAAGGTTAGGGCGTAGCACTAGGCTAGTCTTATTACGATAGTAATAGATCGAATATCCTAGATAGTAGATCGTAACCAAAGAGTATTATTAAAAGCTAGCGAGGTATCTATGCTATAGTAAGGAAATTAGGGGGTCCTATATACTGCCCGTGATCCTTCGGATCACCGAGGATCGCCTAGATTATCCCCATGATCCCGTCGCGACCGATAAGCCGGATCGCATAGGCTCGCCTAGATCATCTACATAATCCTAGTAATCCCGGCGATCCTTCGCCCATTAGTCCGTCGTGCCGACCATTGTTCCGTGCAGGCTGCATTAGCGCCTGCACAGCCGGTCCATCCCGTGGCCCGTCAGCCCGGGTCGTAACATCAGGCACTGCTTAGGCGCTGCTAGGTTAAAGCGGCGATAGCTTAGGAACATAACTAAGGAAGGAAATTCTAGATGTCGAGATTCGTGTTGTATATTAGACTATTATATTAGTAGCTACTATGCGTCTTCTGAGTTACGTTAAAGTGCTATGTGGTTAAGATTGCTTGGGCCGCTACGGAGACTTAGTCCCGTCGGCATGACCTAGTACGACCGCGCCGCGCGACTAATATAGCGACTGCGTACTAATAGTAAAGCCAATATGCTACTAGATATATAAGGAATTAGGTTTCTACATAGGCAAGTGTATGAGACTTCTCCGATCTTCAGCCCGCAAAGTGGCAATTTGATTGAGAAAGGCAGCTTCACGTTTGGCAATTCTCTTTGACGCAGACGGCGCGCCTTGGTCGTGAGTTGACTCTGGCTGAGGCTGAGAGATGTCGGGGGTCGTAGGAGACTGAGGTCTTGAAGAGGTGCTTGGAGTTTCCGCGCATGTTATCCCGTGCCGGTGAAGGCGCGGTTTGCCTTGCGTTCGATGTGACAGGGTCTTTCCCGATGGCAGGCGCATGGATTTGTCTGTGTCGACAAAGGTATCATTCCAGCGCTCGGGTAGACATTCGATATTCCCGCCATCGCTGCCTTCAGAGGTAGAGCCGAAGTCATAAAATCTCTGAGCTCGGAACCTTTAACTTAAAATATCAATTTTGCAATGCCCTTTGCCTGTCATATGTTGCTGCGCTGCTTGAGCACTGATTCGCTGGGAGCCACAGTACAAACACTTGAAGTAGCCGAATATGACGAGATGGAAGTAGTCGATCAGGGTTTCAGAGTCGACTATCAGATGGCACATGTCAGATATGATAAGACCATGCCTCTTGAGCATATGCTCAAGATTCTCATCAAGGCCTGTGCTGCAGCTTTTGCAGAAGAGGCACTGCATAGGGTCAAATTCGATTTCCGGCTTTCTCAGGTCCCAGCTATCTTCGTCGACAGACAACAAGGACAAACCCTCTTCAATGAGCCTGATAAAATAGTGATCACGAGTAAATTCAGAAATGTGACCATTGTTAACCGACATTGTACCACTTGTTTTGTGACATTCTCCATGATTCAGATTTTAAATCAACTTGCTTCGTCATGAGAGGATCAAGAGTCTCGAAGCTCGGGCCTGGTGATAAAGTATACTGTGCGTCTGGAGTCTCGGTCATTTCCGTAGTATCACCGTACCTCAAGTTGCCTGTTGTTCCAGCGAGATACCAGTCATGAATTTCACACTTCGAGGGGGAAAACTTATGGTCGTCGGCTGCCGGATGTGGGGGGTCCCCAGTGACGGGGAACCCGACCGATTTGAGTCCCCCGTACGGAGGTCGCTTTCAAAATAGTTGTCCAGACAGGGGGGCAAATCCCTGCTCGAATCCCTGTTCAATTGATTGAATCCCTGCACGTAAGGGCGGTGAATCGTGCTAGGAACCACCGCACATATTTTGTAAGGTAACTTTCCCCTCCTCATTCGTGTAAACCACGCATCTTGTTCCCAATCGCCATGGCCCCAACTCAAGATATCGCAACGAGGGCCTTTGTGCTTGGGCTAAAGTGTTGCGGCACGAGTACTACTGAGGCTGCCTCTATCTCGGGGGTCTCTATCCGTCAGGTCAACCGTATCTATGCTAGGGCACTTAAGCGTGGATTCGATCCAAGCTGCCGGCCCGTGAATATCAAGGATGACTTTGTTAAGGATGAACCTCGCCCCGGGCGCCCGTCGAAGCAAACGAAAGAAATGCAAGAGAAGATCGTGAGCAAGGTCCGCCGCGATAGGTATGGGAGAGAAAAGACGTGCGCTGATATCTCTGGGGAGCTTAGTGCTGAGGGGATTCCCGTTTCCTCTGTTACGGTGTGGCGGGTTATGAAAAAGCTCGGGTATAATAAGACGAAGCCGACGAGGAAGCCTAGATTATCGAAGAAGATGAGAACGGATCGTCTACGCTGGTGCCTTGAGCGTAAGGACTGGACCCTTGAGGATTGGAAGAATGTTATTTGGTCTGACGAGACCTCCGTCGTCTTACTCCATCGCAGAGGCAGCTATCGCGTTTGGCGGAAGAGCGACGAGGCGTTCGTAAAGAGCTGCATTCGTGAGCGATGGAAAGGCTCTTCTGAATTTATGTTCTGGGGTTGCTTTTCCTATGATCGGAAGGGCCCTGCGCATTGCTGGTCTCCGGAGACTGCGCAAGAGAAGAAAGCCGCTACGGAAACGATCGAGAAGATGAACGAAGAGCTCGAGTCTGCCGCAAAGGAGAAATGGGAGCTTGAGAATTCGATGAGACGATTGAACCTACGCCAACTTCCTGGAAAGAAACCCTCGTGGCGATGGAATTCAAAAAACGGCAAGCTCACACGCCGCAAGGGGTCAGGGATCGATTGGTATCAGTACCAGAAGAAGATCCTTATCCCGAAGCTCTTCCCTTTTGCGAAGGAATGCGCAACGGACCGGCCGGGCACGCTCGTTCAAGAAGACAAGGCTCCGGCACACAGTCATTACATCCAGCAGCAGGTCTATGACCTTCATCAAATCCAACGACTCCTTTGGTGCGGCAACTCTCCCGATCTCAACGCAATTGAGCCAGCCTGGCCTTGGATGAAGAGACGCACTACGAGCAAGGGGGCCCCGAAGAACCGGCAAGAAGCTATTACGGCTTGGAACGCCGCATGGAAAGAGCTGCCGCAAGACCGTATCCAAGCTTGGATTGAGAGAATCCTAAGGCATGTACAAATGATAATGGAGCTTGAGGGAGGAAACGAGTACAAGGAAGGCAGGGGACTAACCCCTGCTAAATTAGGTGGGGGCGTTCCTAATATAGCTTAGCGGTAGTTTCAGCGCTGGACAACTATTTTGAAAGCGACCTCCGTAGTACTTCGTGCTTACTCTCATTTCAAGGTTGGAGTCACAGACGTAGCTGTTTGGATTTCGCTTAACCCGAAAAGGGAAGAGGGGAAGAGGGCGGGGGTACAGGTGCATGATACTACGCAACTACTGTAGTCTTTCTCCGCTATTAGTGGGGTATCGCGCAGTAGTTCATAATGTTTTACCAGTAAGAGCATGACCAACAGCAAAAACGAGGGCTCTACCAATAGCATATGCCAGAGAATTATTGCATAATCCCTAGAGGATTTGGTTGGGGCTGAGCCTCGGCTAGGAACTCACCAAATTTTCCTCATTCACCAGGCTCAAAGCAGTCGTGGTCTTCGGTGAAAACGGCATTATGTCGGTCCTGGATCGGTAAAGCCGTGTTGAGCGAGCCCTTGCAGGCACCCAAGCACTACAGCCGAGATTGCACAAACGAATCGCAACGGTGCTAACATACCAATGAGTTCTTAGAGAGCGTGAATTATTGTCTTGTTTACAACAGCTCAGACTTGTCATGAGGTGGGCTCGATCTCGCTTCTAGACCCCTGAGGCTAGCAAGCTTGCAACCCTCATCCTCCAACTATTCGAGCCACTTCTCCGCAAGCCATGCCGTGGCCTCGAGAATGAGCGGATCTTCTGGGCCCTTCCAGCCATGGGCCGGAGCCATATCGAAGCCGTGGTCCATGCCCCTGACAACGTCCAACCGCACGGCTCGGCCCTGTTGCTTCAAGGTCTCGGCGAAAGCGAGAGACGTTTCGACAGGCACTCCAGAGTCGACGTCGCCGTGCAAGACCCAGATACGCCCCGGCAGCTCGGCGCCTTGTCTAACACGACGGTTCAGCCACACGGTCGGGTCGTCGTCCAGCTTACCGCCCGGGCTAAACACGTCAGCAAAGAAGCCCGCGCGCGCAATCGAAGCCCCGAAGCCCAGGCTCTCCGGCTCGGTGGCCGAGACTCGCGGCCCCTTTCGGAGTTGCAGTATCCGCTCCTCGACGTCCGCGTCGTTGGCAGGGAACTCGGAGTCCGGCAACTGGCCCGGGTTCGGCGCTCCAACCGCCCGGCTGCCATTGCGCCACCACTCCGTGTCGAAGTCAATCATCGGGTACGCCAGGCTGAGCACCCGAAAGGACCTTGGGAACGCCAGCGCGTGGGACATGGCGACGTACCCGCCCGCGGAGCCGCCATTGAGCAAGATCCGCGACAGGTCCGGCTGGCATGATGGCTCCTTGTTTGCTAGAAATGAGGTCAAGGATGACTGCATCCATGCGTGGAAGGCTTGCACATCAGCTTGGACAGCGGCCAGGCCGTCGTTGTGCGGCAGCAGAGTGTAGTCGGGCGAGATGATGATGGCCGAGTGCTTCTTGGCGAGGTTCAGAATGAATTGCGGGAAGAATGGAGGGTACAGGCCGTGCGCCATGACCAGATATCCGCCGTGCCAGTTTATGAGCACTGGACGCGGCCCTGGAGGCGGATTCTTTGGCAGCAGGATGTGTGCCACAATCGGATGGTCGTCTCGCACCACGTAGCTGTCGAGAGTTAGTCTGCGGGCTTCGCGTTCGAGGAGTGCGATCTTACGGTTCGCCAAGGATGTGGAAGTCGTTGAAGATATCCATCGTTGGCAGATCAAGGCCGACCATGGCTTCGGGCATTGTGGACGGAAAGGTTGAGGCAAACCGAGTTGGACGGTTGTACTCGGTACGTGTAGGCTGTGTCGTCGGTTGTCAACGAAGCGCTGGGTGGCATTTATCGGGGACAAAATCTTGGGAAGCTGCGAGACCCCAGACAGCGCAGACTTGACATATTATAAGAGATGAATGTGCCACGAACTCGTCAGCTTACCCGGTGGCTGGACTGTGGAACCCAAGGCAGACTAACCAAGTGTTACCTTGTGCTCCAAGCAGCTCGTATTCGTGCGCCTGAATTTGTCAGCCGTTTGCTCAGGCGTCACGGCATTAGACTGATTGCGGCATGAAGCCTCTTCCGTTTGCCGCAACATCCAGCCTCTGTCCCTGAAGATGTTCAGGGGACCATACCCCGGAACTAAACAGTGGGCCCAGCCACCCCTGTGATGGCACTGGTGGCCACTTTTAACGTCATTTGTCCGCTGACTAATAGGAGAATGATAATCCCCGTTTACTGGCAAGACTGGACTCGATGGATTTTCGCACTACGAAGTACAATGAGCCAAAATAGGCGCAGCCAAAATAGGCGCAGCCAATAATAGTACGGCAACCATCACAGGGGTAGACAACCATCACATCACGGGAGTAGACGTGCCAGGAAGTGGCCACGCCGGGAAGTCGCCGCGGCCCCTAGTCATTTCTCTCAAAGTCTCCCGCTCACCTGCTCTGCCTTTCCATTTTTATGGCGACTATGTGGCCAGAAAAGACAGGCGTTCCAGCCATGGGCCCATGATGGGACCAAGCCTGATTACAATCAACCATCCTCGGGAACAGAGTCGACAGATCGTGGAGCTGGTTTGCGCAAGATATCATAGCCACCGCTGTTGGCTTGTATCGGCTAACTGACGCTAGAAACGCGGATGCGCTCTTCAATATTTCCGAAGCGCTTGAGTAACCTACTCGGAGGAGTCATGACCCAGCTCCTCGAGACTTTAAGTGGTCTGGCAACTGTTCGAGCTTTTGCTTGGGAGGGTGAGCTCTTCGTTTTAATGAATGAGCGACTTGACGATTCCCAGAAGCCATTTATCTTCCGTACAGTATCCAGCGATGTGTCAATCTTGTCTTGGATCTTACCGTCGCTTGTCTAGCGATCGTGTTAATATCCGTTGCGGTCACGTTAAGAGGATCTGTCGGTGCTGGGTTCGCAGGCGTGGCCTTGTACAACATCATGGGCCTTAGTGGTGTCATGAAGGCCGCTGTTTCAGTTTAGACGGTTCTCGAGACATCAATTGATGCCGTCGCAAGAGTCAAGACCTTTGCGGAGTTGACACCCTGTGAGGAGCATTTGGCCCTCACAACATTTAAGGCGCCTGTGAGTGCAGCCCATCACAGGAAGAAGCCAATGATGAAGACGATCTTAGACTTTTGACCAATTGAATACCTCCATCTCTATACGTTTGCATACATAAACCACATCGTGCGTCTGACAGCAACACAAGATGGGCTCGCCGCGGAGAACAGGAATACAATCTCGAAGAAGCTCAACATTGAAGCAATTGAAAATGAATTGACAACCTTCATAATTTATTATGCTTGCAGTATCGTTATTGAGTAGGTACTCAACAGCGTCCAGCGGCTATCCCTTAATGAATAACCACGGCAACATGATCGTCCATGTACTTGTTGATGTCCCCCAAGAAGGCAGACGCAATAATCGCCACGGCACCAAACGCAATACTAGAGTAATATACATACGGATATGCGCTCGCGTAGCTCTCCTGCCCGGCAAGGACAATCGCATTCCAAATTGTAACGTTCCCGTCGACGCCAGGGAGTTGGAGAATGTCGTTGATGAGCGACGCACCAGTGAGTTCAGCGGCTTTGCCGATGATTTGAGGGTCAGAGATGCCGTTCATAACGCAAGCAGCTGCGATATTTTCTCCGAGGATGGGGATGAATTTGCTGATGAAAACATTGTAATAAGTAGTGTATCCGACGGCTCCACCAATGACGCGGATAGCAAGGGTCAAGGCAGTGGCTGTGGCGATGAGATCATCTGGGCAGATGATAGTGGTGATGATTGATGCCGGAACGACGATTCCACCAATACCGAGACCGGCAACAGCCAGAATGCCGTAAACCGCATTGATATTATCCATACCGGCTGCAGCAAGAGCTCCACAGCCGGCTGTCATCAAGGACGACGAGACCAGCAATAAAATTCTGTTGCCACCACGGAAAACAGATAGGAGGACGAGGACAATGCAGGCTCCACCAAGAATGCAGAAACCAATAGGCATTCCCCGGAGTCCGACGCCAACCGGGTCGTGGCCGTAGACGTTGAAAGCCTGCGTTGGCCAGAAGAGAAGGACGGAGAAAAAGTTGGCACCAGAGATGAATGTGATTATAAGGGTGAGCAGAAGGATCCGAGGCTCTTTCTTCAAGCGAGAAGGGAACATGGGGTATTCCGTGCCGTACATCTCCCAGAAGACGAAGGCGGTCAATAAAGCGGCTCCTAGGAGAAGGGGCACAAGAACATGCGCACTTGTCCACGTATACTAGTTCGGCCTTGTTAGTTAGGTACAACGCGTTCCCAATCGGAGTTTTACCTGATAGCCCCCCCATAATATCCCAGCGAGGAACAGGATCATGCCGGAAATCGACAGCAGTGCACCGACAAAGTCAATCTGACGAATAATCTCCCGTCGATTTAGCCCGGAGGAGTTGACCCGTGGAGGAGGGAAGTAGAAGATGGCGGTCATCGCTAGTCCAATGAATGACCAGATCCCACAGAATAAGCCCACGTATCTCCACGTTGAATAATGCGCAATCAACTGGCTCCAAAGAACCGAGGGGCAGAATGGGATGATACTGAATATCAGCACAGCGACATATTTCCCCCTCTTCCGGGTAGGAGCCAGTTCGGAGGCCACGGCGAGGGCCGTCAACTCGTTGATCCCGGCACCGACGCCTGATATAGACATACCAGCTATTATTCGACTGTCAGTTAAACTTGGAACCCAAACCCAGTGTGTCATCGTCCACCTACCAATAAAAATATTCATCGAGTGGGCTGTTGAGCACACAACCATCCCAATGACAAGAAAGGTAGCCCCCACAATGGCAACGTATCGTCGACCGATTAGATCAGACAGGGCTCCAACGAAAGGGCACACAGCCGCAAGGGCGAGTAAGTTTCCCAGTACAAACCAAATCCATCTATCGGCTCCCCCAATGTCTCGATATATGTAAGGCGGTATGCCACCTATATATCGCCCATGTTAAGACGCAAACCACAACAAAGCCGGTCCTGGATAACGCACCAAATAAATATAATGGAATCTGCGACCCTGTCCATAAAAACGCCATGGCGATCAGGGACATCAATCTGCGAATGCTCATCTGCGATATGCTTTTAGTACACATGCTATGTATTTATGGCCAGGGCATGACTTACTGGTGGCTCATGGTCATGTTCCATACCATCCCCATATGTTCTCAGGCCATTCTTATCATAATAATGGCTGGTACTAGAAACACGAGAAGCCGTCTGAACCATTTCAATGTGATTGCCGCTAGGGCCATCGCTCTTTATTGGAAGGGTTGGGGTCTCTGAGCCGGTGTTGGTTGGGGTTGCATCGGGCGGGTGGGATTGAGCCTCCATACTGTTCTCTTGAGTTGGCTTATAGGCAGGATGTCAGGAGGTGAATGGTGAACGAACTTGAACGGTGAACGAGCTGGGATTCCGGGGAGGTCGGGTGTAGGCGTCCCAATATAAGCATTCTGTACGGTCCCAACTTAGAGCTTCGAGCGGGGAAACGATACGCTAGTCTACGGTGGCGTAAGCAGCAAGATAACAGTGCACAGCAAGTTCGGGAAACAAGATGGACCTCGGAAGCATTTCATGTGTATGGTGGTGCATACTGAGTTTCCATCAAAGGACGGAGCCTCTGACAATGTCACATCTGCTTACGTCGGAGTCGAGCAGTATTTAGCCCAGAAATGCCCTCTATATCACGAGAATCCTCGTGTAGTACCATAAGATATTTACCCTCCCTAGGGATCCAGTAAGGGGTTACTTTGTATGGCTAAGAGTGGCATGCCGCATGTCCGGCGAGAAGCGTGGGGGGGGGGGGGGGGGGGGGGGGGGGGGGGGTTAGCGTTCTTGGCGTTGCCTCGGCAATTCTGGGGGTTTCCCCATAAAAAGTCCGAAACTGGCCACGTCCCCCGCAATTCAGTTCCTAGCTTCGTGGTTCTTGACAGCTGGGTTCTGGATACGGGGCCAATAGCTCTCATCGGTCATCGGTGGCTGTTGGATAGACAGGCCTGGACAGGGCAGATTTCCGTTGCTTTCTCCAAACATAGAGCGAGCATTGCCGGCAAGTAGCCCAAGTCTCTTCGCATTGCTGTCCGCATCAGTATTGCTTTTTGGGGTGGGAACAGTCCCGAGGGTTGAGTCAATAGTACGGTTTAACAGCAATACAATTCCTATTCTAGGCTACTGCCGCGGCGTGCCGAGAGCTATAAGTTTCGATAGTCAAAGGCCTACCGCTAGTATAAAGCGTCTTATACCTACTTATTATCCGATTCTATCTATTAATTGATAGCGGCGTGTATGGCGACGCTATGTACGTTAATGATATCTACTAGGGAGAGTCAACTCCGTGCCTAAAGCGGAAGGAGGCCGAGCGTAATTAACTCACTATGATTGGAAGCTATTAGCTTATTTTGGCCGTGGTACGACTAGCGGCCTAATACTACCTTCTTGCCGTCGAGGGTGTTCGGAGGGAGCTCGGCTAGCGAATATATCTAATAAACTCGTATATAGACGTGATTCTTATCCAATGCCCTAATATCGAGTATTTTCGCTACCTAATAATTAGTAGACTAAAGTAAGCCGTGGCTCTCTAAGTCGGTAGTCGTTATTGCTTATCGCTTAATTGTCGATTTATTTGCGATATAAACGAAGTCCTTTGTTGAGGGAGAACGAACACACCAAAGGCCGAGTGCAACGATCGTCGTGTAAGTCGTAGAGTCGGTGCCTGCCCAAGAAGTCAGCTATTAGTCAGTGACACGAGTCGTCGTGTAAGTTAGTGCGCCGGTTGACGCGTAAGTCAAGACGGCTATCTCCGTGTAAGTCAGAACATCAGCACAGCGGCGTGTAGTCTACAAATCAACGCCTATGTGAACAGGTCTTTCGTATCGTGCAAGTCAAAGGCAAAAGGCAGGGAGAGGCAACCACGGCTATCTCAAAAATGTGGGAGGAATTAACCAGGATTTTTCATTGTCAGAATCTCGAAAGCTCATGAACGTCACGACTTGCGTCGATGCGTGCATGAGGGACCATCTATTCATAGGGACATAGACGTCTCTCTTATACCTACAGACTCGCTGGGCGTCCCAATATTCCTCCACTTTTTTATGTTTCCCGTTTTTCTGGTCAGGGGTCTGCACCAACACCCTAACAAAGTCCCCGTTAACGTAGTTAACTTTATCAACTATAATACATTCCTTAGAATTTACATGTGCTCTAAAAGGATCGTTCCCCTTTTCCTCGTCTCGATATTACTTATAGATAAAGCTATTATACCGCGATATATCTAGCTACGTTTTGCGCGGCGGCTCCACGTTATAAGCCACGTCTATCGTTTGATTCGCCTTGAACTTGCCCTTTAGATTAACTAGCGATGGCTGCACTAGCTGCGTCTTGTTATCGTTCGGGCCGTAGCGTTTTCGTTTCTTGGTCGTGCAGTCGCGTTCTATATCGCCCGGACTATTAATCGTAGTTACGGAGAACGGATAGTCGGCGCGATTCTTGTCTAAGATTATAGGCGAGCGTGTCGTTAATACTAAACTCATGACGACGCGATATGTTAGGATGTTAAAATGAGCTGTGATACGACGCGACGCGATTCTATATAGGAACAGGGTGTTGAGCGTTGAAGATTGCCCGAAACACCACCGGCTAGAACTCAACAGTAGGAAACCAATAGCGCGCTCCTTGAGATAGTTGATATCAATTATAAAGAGCACGCGGATAACCCTAGAATAACGCTCTACGGGAGCAGTGGGTTAGACTAGAGTAGTCGCACTCGCGGATTGCCTAACGAACGAGTAAAGGTTACTGCACCCCGAGTTTAAAACCGTGTTCTATTAGGTATTCCCCAAGGGGCGAAGCGCTAGAAATGCCTCTGGGGTTCCCCACCAACCAGCCCAGCCTATTCCCTACCCGTCACGTGCAATCTATACAATCTTCTACGTATCGTGCCGGCACCTTCATCAGGCTCAGGGGAAAACTTCAACAAACAGCGGGAACGAAATTTTTAAAACAACAGCCATTTAAAGGACCACAACACTCCTACTCGCGGCCACAATAGCTCTTGCGGATAGCTACGCTTTCCCCTAGCGCCATCTAACAACCGCAAGGTCATGCGCTACAGCAACTTCGAGGGCTTAGAGCCAATTTTAGAGCAACGTCTTAGCTACACAACATGCCAAACCCTTACTCAAGAGCGACACCACGGCCCGCTGTGGGACCCGATCCGGGGGCACCATCGCAATTGGTCAAATCTTGCTGGATCTGTTCATGCAAGCCATAATGCCCATGCGTGATGGGGCCGCTGTTGAAGTTGAAACTGTAACAATACATAGGCCCAGGTATAGCCGACTAGGTTGTGAATTTGTGAGTCCTTGGGCCCTTGCAATTCGTGGCGCAAACTCCCGCTGACACGCATGCTGACACGCAGCGACTTCTGCTCACATTCAATCCCTTGTGAACAGTTTGGGCAGTCTCGAGAGCGTTTTTTGATAGGAAAGTGCACGATTTTCTTTCAGCGGACAGTCGATTATTGACAAATGTGTCGTCCTGCTGCAGCTGGCGCTCCGGCACGCCTTTGGCATCCACACGAAATGGAAGGCGAGACAGTACATCATGGAGTCATTGCTCATGTTTGCCGCACGGGGCGGGCATCAGGCCGTTGTCAAGCTGCTTCTTAAAAATGGCGCCTCCGTGGGCACAAATATCATATACGGACATGGAAGGGGGACACCCCTGCATTATGCGGTGCAAGGTGGAGATGAGGCAATGGTCAGGCTTGTTCTGGATAAAGGCGCCAACCTGGACACGAAAGACCGCCTTAGAAGGACGCCACTTTTAACAGCCACGCAGCATGGCTTTGGGGCCATCGCCAGGCTGCTTCTTCAGAGAGGTGCCGATCCTAACATTGCGGGCTGGGAGGGACGGACGCCACTGTTAAATGTGTCAGAGAACGGAGACGTGGCGGTGGCCAACCTCCTCCTTGAGCTGGGCGCCAACCCACAAAGCCAAGACGAAGGTGGCGACACGCCAATGTTAGCCGCCGCGCGGAGAGGGCGCATGGACTCCATTAAGCTACTCGCTAGTTATGGGGCCGACTTAAACGCGCCAGACAGACAGGAACAGCAACTATGTCATTGGCAGCAGAAGCCGGATATGAAGCCCTGGTGAAACTCCTGCTTGAGAAAGGCGTCACGCCGGATACTGAAGATATGACTGGTAGAATGCCGCCGAATATGGCAGCAGTTTCAGGAAATCAAGGCACTGTGGGGGTATTTATTGACCATGGTGTTGATCCTAATTCCACGAACGGACATGGGCGAACCATGTTGTCGTACGCGGCAGAGCATGGTCGTGAGGCTGTAGTGCAGCTGCTCGTTCACAAGGGCGCCGATAAGGATCGTTGACCGCCACGGGGCGAGCCCGTTGGCGTATGCTGCATGCAATGGCAAAAGTACTGTAGTCCAGTTGCTACTTCAGAAGGGCGCCGATGTGGATGTCATGGACCACCGTGGGCGAACGCCGTTGGTTTTGGCAGCATCCATAAGGCATGAGAAGTATTTCATGGATGCTCTGAACCGCTTCAAAGCCTCACAGCAGACATCCGATGGTGGAAATGGCTAATGCAAGGCGGAAGAGTCCGGGACTACGAGGTGTAAACGGCTCGCGGACATCCAGAATTGGGTTCAGTGGACTCTTCCGTTGAGCAAGCGTCCGGTTGTGTAATTATGTAGTTGCCGAGTATAAGTCTCAGCTGTTCGTACTCCAGTGCCGTACTGGCAACTTTCGCTCTCGGGCTGACATGACCTGGCAGTGTTTGTGTAACACTTGCATGCGTGTTTGTTTCCGTGACCACTCCTTAGACTGATCGCTATAGTCGAGCAGGCCATCCACATGTAGATGGCAAAGGTAGGCTTGGGACTTGACATTTGATGGCAACCCGGGTCTAGTACCCTTCACTGGCGGCACGACCCGGTGGTTGCCCAATAGAGACGTGGAGTTGGACCGTTAGACGAATATGCAGTGCGACCTTACCTAACCAGGACAGTGTTTACGAGTGCGCTGACGTCGGTTGGTCGGGTACCCTATGCCGGCGGGGGGAACTTGTACATATTCCCCGTCCCCCCTCCATTTCAGCATCATACCATGTCGAGTATTCTTTCTTTCTTCCAATGGTCCAATCTCAGACTCCGTTCTCCACTTACTATATCGCTACTGCCAGTTTGACTCTTTTGCGCAACAATGGTGAGACTGTGGGGCATGCTGAACGGGGCGTCTGTCGTTGTGGCTCTGCGAGATATGCAAGCGGATGGTCAGAAACCACTGGGCGCCGGCGCGATTGACGGCTCCAAGGGAAAGAACCCTTTCACTTCGGAGTTTGGCGACTTCGTCAAGGAGGTTTTGGAGGAATGGAAAGTGCCCGGGATGTCCATTGCGGTGGTTGATGGCCACGACGTCTACGCCGAGGTATGTCTTGCGACATATTCGTGAACACACCGTGAGCATGGCCATGCAGCACTTCTAAACACTGACCCCGCGTAGGGATTTGGGTTTGCAAGCTTTCCGGACACGCCCGCGACTCCGGAGACACTCTATTACGTCGGCTCGACCTCCAAGGCTCACACTGCAGCTACTCTTGCACAACTCATCGACACTCAGGCTTACCCAGGACTCGCCCGCGGTTGGACGACGCCAATTTCCTCCATCATCCGGGATGATTTTGTCCTGCAGGACGAGTGGGCAACGAACCACATCACCCTAGATGACGCAGTTAGTCATCGTACGGGCATGTCTCGCCACGATAATTCCTGGCATCACGAGATCAACGGCACGCAGGCCACTATCAAGGATGTTGTCCGCAACCTGAGGAACCTCCCCTTGAGCCTGGAGCCGCGGGTCGAGTGGCACTACTGCAACCTCATGTACGTCACTTTGTCGCATGTCATCGAATCTCTGACGGGCAAGTGGCTCGGAGACGTCATGAAGGAGCTCATCTGGGATCCCCTGGGGATGAAAACGACCTACATGAACTTGGACGACGCAAAAAACGCACCCGTCCCTCTCGCCAGGAGCTACATGTGGAAGGAGGAGGAAAAGAAGTACAGAGAGATGCCCTTCATGCCCACCGCGGAAGTCAGTGGCGCAGGCGCCATCATTTCCAACGTGCTCGACTACGCAAAGTGGCTCCAGTGCCTGATCCACGAGACCGAGCCATTCTCCAAGGCCGTACACAACGACATCAGGACGCCGCGTTTCCTCTCCAACTTCCGGCTCGGTCGCGATACCGACATCACTCAGTACGGTCTAGCTTGGATGCGCACACTACTCCACGGCGCAGTGACCTACACGCATGATGGTTCCACAATCACGTACGGTGCTTCCGTCTACTGGTTTCCGGATCTCAAGTACGGTGTTGTTGCGTTGGCGAATGGAGCCGTGTCGTCGAATGCGGCCGAAGCCGTCATTCTGAGCAAGGTGATGGCAGATAAACTGCAGATACCCTCCAGCAAACGCGAAGATGTCGGCAAACGGTCCGTACTTGTGCCCACAAATGCCGGGTAACGTCGGCGACAATTACTAACAAAATGTATTAGAATCAAAGAAACCCGGGAACAGGCAGCACGCGACCTAAAAAATGCGGACGAGATTCTCTTCCCAAACAGACCCAAGCACGCACTACCCCCTTCGGTGGCTACCAGCCAACTGGTCGGCGTGTACCACGACCAAGGTTACGGAACGATCCGACTCTATGAGGAGCCACACCCAGACAAGACGGACGAGAAAATCCTCGTTGCGGACCGTACGGAGCTGACGTGGCAGCAGCAGTTGCGGCTGCATCATGTGTCTGGAGACTATTGGACGGTGTATATCAAGAATACCGCTGGCCTTGACCTTGTGATGGAGTTCCAGGCCGGCGAGTTCAAGATTGGCGTTGATGGCAAGGTATTTGCGCTCGAGGTTAACTTTAACGACCGAGGGGATGTGTATCAGGGCAAAGTGTTGTTCAACAAGGTAGAGTAGGGAAGTGTCTCCGCTACACCTCAACTTACTTGTGTTCGCAGTCTAGCACACTGGGCACACATGAGTGGCGGGCCTACACGCAACCAAGTAAACCCACTTCCGAATCAACGAAGTCCTGACCGTGTCGGGCGGTGATGCATATATGATCCTAGCGAGTTGTAATACATCTGGGCGGGCGTATACTGATTTCCATCTCGGATTACGTTTGGTTTACCTTTTGGTCGTAGATATTTACTTGTCCTTCATAGAGAGATTGGTGGCATCCGATTCTTCCAACACGGCCACGCCAAGCTTGGCGGCTTCGTCTGGAGTAAAGGTCCCAAAGTAGTCGACTTCGTCGATAACTCCCAAGCCCGGTGGCGGGAAGACCATGTTGATGAGATAATGCACGGTGAAGGAAATGGTAAACCCCAAGGGAAATGCCAGATAAAATAGGCGGCTCCATGTCTCGCTGACTTGGACCTGAGCAGGGTTGACGCTGGCAGCGAAGCCCGGAAGTTGTGTCGCGAATCCGAGAAACCAGGCGACGAAACTTCGCGGGTTGAAGCCCTTGTAAAAGTAATAAATGCTGTCCTTTTGGGGGGTGTACAGGTCACTGAGCTTGATCTGGCGACGTCGCACAAGCCAGTAATCGCAGACTTGAATGCCGACAATGGGCCCCAAGAAGACACTGTAGGCCGACAAGACCGATATGAAGACGGAGGCCGAAGATAGAAGCTCCCAAGGACACATGGCGATGCTGACGATAAGCCCGAGGTAGGCTCCACGTCGAATATTGATGTAGGAGCTGACGAGACCTGCGAGGTCCATGCCAGCGCTATACGCGTTGTCGACGACGTTGATGGCGAGCTGGCATGCAACGAGGGCGACGCCGGCGAAGAAGGCGGCGGCCCGCGAGCCAGAGCTGTAATTTTCGTCAAGCCATTTCTGGCAGATTATTGCTGACCAGGGGATGAGCGATGATTCGGGATGAATGACGTGTTTGGTAAACAGAACTCAGGGACTCGAGGAGGAAGACTTACGAGGATTCCATATGGCTTCACCCCATATGGCTTGGGTTGCGGATGCGGTTAGGCAACCAAAAAGGGGGAACAGGGCCCCGAACAGGCTGTATAGCAACATGTTAGTTGAGCCCTTGACTGTGCTGCCGGCCGTACAATTCCCGGGATGCTCACATGATGGAAAACCATTGACCAAAGATCTGGTCTCCCGGTTTGCGTGCAAATCGACAGTAGTCGCTTGCGTTGGTCAGCCCAACGGCGATGCTGCCGATGACGGTAGTGACGCCGGAGGTGATGGCCCAGCCAAGTTCCGAGGAACTCATGGCAGTCGAGCCCCGAGAGAGGAGCGGGCCGCCGCCACCGGCCCTGGCAAGCGACCATATTGCAATGGAGACGAGGGCGATAGTCGACAGAATGTTGCAGACGAGGAGGAAGTACTTGACCTTGTGCGGCTGAATCCATAGGGCGCAAGCCATGGCGACATTGAAGATAACCCAGCCGACAAACTGCTTGGTATCGAGGCTCGGGGACGAGAAGACGTTGGGGAGGCGCTGGAAGGACGGGAAGATGGCGGACAAGATGACCGAGACGCAGATGCCGCCGGTCCACGACTGAACGGAGAACCAGACCAGAGAGAGGATGATTCGCTGCACCAGTGCGGTGAAAGAGCCGTACGGGCCCCAGATGAACCTGGACAGGACGGGAAAGCCGACGTGCCACTGCGCGCCAACGTAACCGTTCAAGATGGCGATCAGGCTAATCAATATCTTGCCGATGATGGTGGCAACGATGGCCTGCCAGACGCTGAGCCCGGTGGCGACGAGGGATGCCCCGAGCTGCCAGTTGGAGACTGCAATATCCGTGCATCAGTCACAACACACGACGCCCCTGGGCTTTCTACTCCAGGAGAGGGATTGGGGATTGGGGCGGCAGGTAAGTTACGCACGGGCAACCTGGTTTACGAACCAGAAGGAGATGAACGCGAACGTGTCCCACGTTCGCCGCGCCGGCTCAAGGGGCCGAATATCATCATTGATCCAGACGTTGGAGACGGCCCTGTCGACGCTTGACAGGCGCGCCCACGCTGCGATGGCGCCGAGCTTCATTTGAAGAGAGGAATCGAGACAGAAGGGAGGTGAGTGTGGTGTCGAGGAGCAGTCCAAGTGCGACTGGCATTGTGGTGGGCATACCTGAAGCGAGCGGGAATGGGAGGTATATAGATATCTTCCTACCTTGCTACCTTCCTATCTTCCTATCTTCCTATCTTCCTATCTTCCTGTCTACTCATCTACTACGAGCACTGGTACTACGTCGGGCCCTCGGGGGGCGTATTAATGGGCGTTGCTAACTGGGTAATGAAGACGGTGGACGGCCGGGTAGCTGACTGGAGCGCAGGCACATCGACATCCAGACTCCATCGCACTCCACACTCCACGTGGGGGGGTCCATACGAAGTTTATAACCCCGCAATCGGCATTGAACCCCTGGGGATTAGTGCCTCGCTTAAACGCCCGGTGCCAGATGGCTTGGGCGTCACTGTGACATTTACGGATAAGCTTTGACTTAGTTTCCTCCTCCTCTCTGCCATCGGCCAACTCTCGTCCATGACTCCATACCATCTGCCGTCGGCAAACTGCACGTCTGCTTCTCCACATAGAGAGCGGCCCCACAAAACCAGCGCGAACGTTACTTCGTTTAGAGTGCCCGGTGCTCCGTACTCGTATCTGTCATGAGATAAGCTCATTGGGCCCTGAACCATTCTCAATGAAGGCATCAACTAACACTCTGCGCCTCGTGGGGTTTAGTTATCAATGGCCAACGGCGTCGGGCCATGGGGGCCAGCCAATAATTACGCAATGGATTGGTTATCTCGACCGCTTCCAAGTGCTTCCCAGTTATCCAGGCGTACCGCCCAACTCGTACGCTGTAGAGTCGTTGAACGTCCCGTGAGCCCGTGACCCAAGTCTCCGGTTAATACATGCTATCCGATAGCCGAGGACCTAATTACGCAATAAATTGGTTCTGTCGTTTATGCCGCCCGCTGCCAAGTAATTTCCCCGATGTATCCCTTCCTAACTCGTCTGCTCCACTCGCAGAGTCGTTGGAAGGTCACTTTAGTCCGGTCCCGTGTACCAGGTTTCCGGCATCTGCTATACAACAGCCAGGGACTGACGGGTCTTGGCCATCGTAGAGAGCTACTTCAATTACGCAATATATTCTTACCTGTATCGCTCGCCCCTCGCCCGAATTTAAAGCTTCCCCGCGTTACGCCTGGCCTTTGGGATAAGTTCGTATTACGTTGTACAACCATCTCCTCAGACGTTGGCCGACAGGAATCCTAATCGGCCATGACCTTCTCTCTCCTCCTGAGTTCGGCGATCAGTAGGAACTGACCTTCTTTCGCCATTTTCCGAGCTTGTCTAGCTCCAGCCAAGCACACAAAACTGATACTTAAACACAAGCCATCGTTCGCGGCCTGTCTTGGTCGAGACGGACAGGTCGCCTCCCTTAAGACTGCCTACACGTCAGACCTGACCACATCAGCAAGATAGCACGAGTGCTGCAACACCCGAAAAGCACAATGGAAGAAACCAAGACTGTCCGTATCGGAGTCGATGTCGGCGGAACAAACACCGATGCCGCAGCCGTCGACTTGGCACTGGCCGCGCGGGGAGACGCCAACCGGGGCGTCCTGGCGTTCAAGAAGACGCCGACCACGCCTGACGCTACCGCCGGCATCGAGATGGCAGTGCGCTCTGTCATCGAGCTCGGGGGCATCGACCCGTCGCGCATCGCCAGCGTCACCATTGGCACGACGCACTTTATCAATGCCGTGGTGGAGCGAGACGCGCGACGGCTGCGCAGGGTGGCTGTTATCCGACTCTCTCGTTCCTTTCTTAGGGAGGTGCCCTCCTTTTCCGATTTCCCTGCCGATCTTGCTGGCATCATCAACGGATACTGCACCATCATCGACGGTGGACTCCACATCGACGGCTCCCAAGAGGCGCCGGTTGCCGAGGCCCAGGTCGTGGAGGAGTGTCGAAAGATTGGAGAGATGGGCATCTCAGCCGTCGTGGTCGCGGGCGTCTTCTCCCCCCTCGACGAGACCTTTCAGCAAGAGAACGTTGTGCGCTCCATCATCCGACGCGAATTGCCCGGCGTCGATGTCGTTTGTTCGCACGAGGTTGCCCAAATCGGCTTCCTGGAGCGGGAGAATGCCAGCATCCTCAACGCGGCCATCCTCGAATACGCGCGCCAGACGGTCAAGAGATTTCGCCTCGCGATGAAGAGGCTGCAGCTCTCGTGCCCGCTCTTCGTCACGCAAAACGACGGAACGATACTTGACTCTGCTTCCGCGGCTCGGGTTCCCATCCGGACCTTCTCCTCTGGCGCCACCAACTCCATGCGTGGCGCGGCGTACCTGGCTGGCATCGACGCTGGCGGCAACACTCAAGCCATTGTCGTCGATATCGGGGGCACCACGAGTGACGTTGGCGTCATCCTCCCGAGCGGCCTGCCGCGACAGGCTTCGGCCTACGTGAGCGTCGCCGGTGTCAGGGTCAACTATTCCATGCCGCATCTTCACTCCATCGGCCTCGGCGGCGGCTCTCTGGTCCGGGCCGTCGACGGAAAGATTCGTGTCGGGCCGGAATCTGTCGGCCATCTTCTGCTCCAGGAAGCCCTCGTCTTTGGCGGCAAGACGTGCACGGCGTCCGATATCGCCGTTGCGCTCGGGGCCGCAGGCATAGGCGATAAGACAAAGACGGCAGGTCTAGACCCGGACTTTGTCCAAAAGGCTAGAAAGATCATAAATGCCCTTCTTGACGGGGCTGTGCAAGTGATGAAGACATCCGAGGATCCGTTGCCGGTCCTCCTTGTCGGCGGCGGAGCCATACTCGCCCCTGACGAGATTGCTGGCGCTTCCAAGGTCATCCGCCCGCCCTTCCACGACGTGGCCAACGCGGTTGGCGCCGCCATTTCCCGCGTCTGCGGTAGCGTCGATGTGGTCCAGAGTACGGAGCACCAGAGCGAGGCGCAGGCGATACAGAAGGCCAAGGACCTCGCCATCGCGAGAGCCGTTGCTGCCGGTGCTGCGGAGAGCAGCGTGGCCATTGCCGAGGTCGACAGCATACCGGTGCCGTACGTCTCCAACCGGGTGCGCACCATCTGCAAGGCGGTTGGAGACGTCGACTTCCGCGCGCGGGTGCTGCGCGAGGACCTGCTGGACGGGGAGAGCGACGATGGCGCGGGTGACAACGACCCCGTCACCGAGGAATCCAAGAACCTGGCCGTCAAGACCGTCTCCGAGGCTCGCGTGGATGCCTTCAAGTACGTCCCGCGGGTGGAAAAGACCTCCGAAGGAGTGTCCGAGTGGATGCTCAGCGAGACGGATCTGGCTTGGCTGGCCGATGGCTGCTACGTGCTGGGATGCGCCGGCGGAGGCACGCCGGCCCCGAGCTTCATCCAGTTGCGCAACATGCTGAGAGCGGGCCACACGATCCGCGTGATAGACCAGTCCGCGCTCAAGGGCGACGACATCGTCTACTGGGGCGGGCACATGGGCTCGCCAGCCGTGTCCGTCGAGCGGCTCCAGTCCGTCGAGACGGTGCGGGCATTCCAAGTGCTCATGGAGTACATGGGCCACGACAAGATCGATGCCATCATGGGCCTGGAGATCGGGGGTGCCAACGGGATGGAGCCTATGCTCCTGGGGTCGTCGCGCTTCTTCGATGCCCCCGTCGTCGACGGAGACTGGATGGGACGTGCATATCCGACCTACTGGCAGACGACCTTGGCTGTACACGCGCCAGGAGAACTGGTGCCCTGCGCCATCGACTCGGGCGACGGCAAGAGCATCATCATGACGCGCGCCTCGGACGACGAGATTGTCGACCGGGCGCTGCGGGCGTCCTGTGCCGAGATGGGCAGCAGGGTTGGCATGGCGGCGAAGCCCACGTCGACCAACTACGTCCGCAACTACGGGGTCCTCAACACCGTATCCCTCGCGTGGCGCATAGGAAGGAGCATCGCCCGCTGCGAGGCGAGCAACCGCCTGTCCACCGTCGCCGAGTCCATCATAGAAGAGGCCGGCGGGCCCGAAGCGGCCAAGGTCCTGTTCCGAGGCAAGATCACCGCCGTCCAGAGGCGCCTGTTCAAGGGCCACTCGTACGGGGAAATCCACATCACGGCTTTTGGGGAGAACGAGATGGACGAGCTCGATTCCGCCGCCAGCCACGCGACCCCCGTCGCATCCGGCGGCACGCTGCGCATCCCTTTCAAGAATGAAAACATCTTTGCCGAGCACGTTACGGCAGATGGGAAGAGTAAGCGGATCATCGCGTCTGTGCCCGACCTCATTGCCGTCCTGGACAACGGATCCGGCCGAGCCCTCGGCGTTCCCGAGTTCAGGTACGGCTATCGAGTGACTGTGATTGGCATGGCCTGTTCGCCAAGGTGGACGGAGACACCGTTTGGAATTGACATCGGGGGCCCAAAGGCGTTTGGCTACGACGATGTCGAGTACCGGCCGCTGGGCACGTACGTTGAGCCAAAGAGTGTCATCCGCGAATATGGGCCCTAAAATCCCGAATAATTCTTCTGAATTCCGACATTGAGGACGGGGACGGTTTGCCAGTGTAGTCAAAGAGGCTCGGCTGTTCTAATGGCAGTACAAGGAACATGAACAAGCCAATGGACTTGCGGCCGATGACTCAGATGGATGGTAAAAACGAGCCGCCAGACTCGAGTATAATAGCTTCGGGAATATAGGAGGGATACATGACTCCTTTGGGGTACTGACTAGCTTAAATCTGGCGAGTCCATAGAGTCCAGTAACTTTGGATAACAAAGATACGACCGAAAGTATCTAGAGGTTTCCCCTCGGGTACGCAATGAATTCGAAACAATAACTGGCAAGAGAATGAAGCCGTCTCTGTCGACATCATGCCCTCCTAGTATGGCCGCTTGCCTATAGCCAATGGCCAAAAGTGGGTTATGCCGCCTCAACTAGTACTAAGTCCCTTTTCCGGCAACAGCTTTGACAAGACACGGACGTTGTAGGTTCCTTCATCCCTCTACCATGCGTCGACGTAGCTGAGATGCCTAATCCAACGGTCCACCTCGAATCGCAAGGTCTATCGACAGGCGATCGGGAGGATTGCGTATGCTAGAGCTGGACATGTAATTAGCGTCTTACTTTCAGAATCGTCAAGAGATGACCGCCTTCCCTTTGTGGCGAACCGCGAGGCGGTACTTTCGCGCCTGGTACGAAGTATGCGAGGCTCGGTTTGGGAGGCGAGCAAGGTGCAAATCAAGAATAGCACTAGACTCGGCCGGCTTCAATTAACATTATTATGTCTCTAGAACTCAATGTCATGAGCAAGCTGGTCCGCGACGTCCCAGATCGGCAGCCAGGCCAATCGAGGCCGAATTACACGACGAGTCATATCGCGGCGTACGAGCAAGTTTCGGAAGCTTCGAATCAATGAGGAAAGAAGTAAGTTAATAGTTGGGAGGATCCGACATGAATGCTTCATTGGGAAGGCAGGTAGATGGAGGGATCAGCGGCGGTGGGGAACGAGGGTATTACAGTAAGCACGAGTTAGTACGAATACGCCGCAGTTAATCAAGCGCGAGACGGAAGACGGCCGAGCTTCCAAGAAACGAGCTTTATTAAAATTGAGACTAGTAATAAACAAAGGGCGCAAACAGACATCCAGGGAGCTGGACGTCTCGTCTCATGTTGCTCGACGCCGCGAGGAGAATAAACATCCCCGTCATAATTATTGCCCAGCCTCACGCGCCAAGCCGCGGGCAGTCGGATGCCACGGAAGCCAAGACTGTGCATTCCCGGCTTCCCGCTCGCTACCGCGTCTTGGCGAACACAGTGGCGGCGACATCGTTGCGCTTCGTGCAGCTTCAGGGAACTAAACTTTAAGCTTATACCAAGGTTGGGCAGCATCTTGTTTCGAAGACCTGCCTCTTCTTTGTCGCCTCGGCATCTGCGCGCTGTTCTCGGACCTGCGCAGCTTGGATCTTCGGCGCCGGCATCCATCGTCCTTCTCTTTGCGGACTGTGCGAAGCTCGCGGGTGCCATGGCTTCTGCGACGATCGACGCCGCCCACGCCTCTTTCGGGCAGCTCCCGTGGATCCTGCACTGCCGCGCCAAAAGTGGCTATTGTTCCAGAACTCTTCGTACTCCAACAGCCCGACGCTCACCCTTGATGATTTCCCGTCCCTGATTTCGGCCCTCGGCTCCGCCCATAGCGACCGTGGCCAGGTCATGAGACCGCCGTGGCGCTTTCGTTCAACTGCCGTATGCCTAGGCTGTTTGAGACTCTGTACTGCAGCAAATCTATACCACGCATCCTCGTTGACATGGAGCTTCTCTGAGTTGAAAGACGTATGCGCATGGCTCCAATCAACGCAGTCGGCAAACATCCGCCCAGCCAATCTCTCTGCAGTATAGTCTTTCCGAGGCGATTGTTCTGCGACCCCCGTGCTTATCTCATCGGGTCTCTTTGTTTCAGCCCCCGTGGTCCCACTTCGTCTCCTTGAACCGGGGGTGACAAAGCCACCACGATAGACTCAGCTCTGCCGAGCAAGCCCGAATAACGATCCGGAGCTCCAAGTTCAAGCTAGCATGTAAAGAGCAGCTGGGAACTTGGCCGCGCGGACGAATCCCCTGGGTGGTCCGTCATCTCGGGCCATCGCCTCCAACGTCGTCCTTGGATTTGAATGATGGGGCCACCACTGGGTCACACGGGGTTAGATGACTGCCGCCCTGGGCAGGTGAAGGCCATGATGGTTGGGGATGCTCTCCAGCGTCATTGGACTCCATGGAACCCAAAAGCTCCCCAGTAGATGGGAAATGATAAATACAGGAGAATTCCCTCCTAGATCCCAAGTTCTCATCTTCAGCCTCCTGCCCAAGCAGCAGCCTGGAAGCCTCATCATCTTCTCACCTCGGTCAGCCCTAGTATCCCAACGCCACAAGTCAAGCACAAGTTCTTCAAGATGCGTCTGTCTCTGCTCCTCGCCGTCCTGCCCATGGCCCTGGCCGCCCCGGCCACCAGCAAGCGCTCTGAGCCCGCGCCCCTCATCACCCCCCGTGGCGCCAAGATCATCCCCGAGAAGTATATTGTCAAGTTCAAGGCCGGCAGCGGACTATCGATCCTCGATGAGGCCCTGGGCAAGCTGACTGGCGATGCCGACCACGTCTACCACGATGTGTTCAAGGGCTTCGCTAGCACCCTAGACGAGTCTATGCTAAATGCCCTCCGGGACCACCCCGACGTAAGAAATTAACATAATTCGGGCATAGAGACGAGAGGTTGCTGACAATTTTCGTTGAATGTAGGTCGATTACATTGAAAAGGACAGCATTTCCCACGTCTATGGCATTACCCAGCAAACCGGCGCCCCTTGGGGTCTGGGCCGCATCTCCAACCGCCAGAAGGGTTCCGACGTCTACAGCTACGATGACAGCGCCGGCCAGGGCACCTGCGCCTACGTCATCGACACTGGCATCGATGACTCTCACCCTGTAAGTCTACGTCTGTCTAGTTACATTGGAGGATATGAGGTGTTTGGGGACTCCTTGAGCGCAGGATGCGGTGGCTGACACTTTGTTTTAAAGGACTTCAACGGCCGCGCCAAGCAGCTCGTCTCCTTCATCGACGGCCAGAACTCCGACGGCCATGGACACGGCACGCACTGCGCCGGAACCATTGGCAGCACAACCTACGGTGTTGCCAAGAACACCCAGCTCTTCGGCGTCAAGGTCCTTGGGGACAACGGCAAGGGGCCCAACTCTGCCATCATCTCCGGCATGGAGTATGTAGCCAAGGACAAGGGCCAGCGCAACTGCCCCAAGGGCGTTGTCGCCAACATGTCACTGGGCGGTGAGCGCTCCGACGCCGTGAACCAGGCCGCGGCTGCTCTGGTCCAAAGCGGCGTCTTTCTCGGCGTCGCTGCCGGCAACGACAACGAGGATGCCTCCAACTACTCCCCTGCCTCTGAGCCCTCCGTCTGCTGCGTTGGTGGCACCGCTATTGACGACACCCGCTACGATATGTCTAACTGGGGAGCGCTTGTTAAAATTCTCGCTCCTGGTGTCGATATTGTCTCTACCCGTGCAGGTGGCGGTGACGTGAGTATCATGCTTCTATTCTATAGGGAACGACTTTGACTAATCTCGTACTCAAGGCGACCATGACCGGAACCTCGATGGCTACTCCTCACGTCGTCGGTCTGGCCGCCTACCTGGGTGCCCTCGAGGGTCTCTCCGGCACCGACGCCCTCTGCAAGCGCATCCAGGAGCTTGCGACCCCCAACGCCATCACCGACCAGCCCCAGGGCACCGTCAACCTGCTGGCGTTCAACGGTGCTACTCAGTAAGCGCGCACTGCGTGAGGGATGAAGTGGCTGCACGAGAGCCATCCGTATATATTGTCGGGATCGACGAGGCCATTAGGAAATGGCAGTCGTGGGATACCCCTTCAACTACGCGTATATACTTGGAATAACGTTGCAAGCGATTTTGAATTGACTCCTTTTCTACCTGAACCTGGCTGGCCGGTAGCATTCAATTATAATGGAAGAAGGAAGGCCCATGGTTTTATCGGCACGTTAAGACATCTATGTTTGAAGATACAATGTTTGAAATATAACTCTGATCAGGTACCATATATTGGGCCGCATCTTGGCGGTTCTTATATCACGTGTGAGGAGAGCCATCGCTTAGCTATGTCTCCTCTTTCTTCTCTCAACCCCCAGTGTCGTCATGCAGATAACATTTGAACTCACCTCCGCGGTCGTGTCTCTGCTTATAGCCATATCGGAGTTGCAGCATGGTTATATCCATGATTCCGCCTCCAAGACGGGGGTTGTCGCCTCATGGTCACAGCATGATGCCTCAACCGGAAGACGATGGCAATGCCCTCGAGAAGCAGGTTCAGCAGTTACGTGGTCTGCGCGCCGTCTCCTGGGCTCCACAGCGGCCATGACAACTGGCCGAGATATTTCGACATCGAGTACGAAGATGGAGTTCCCCTGGTCGATGACAACGTCGTCAGTCTCAAGATCTTATCATTGTGCATGAGGGAGCTCGGGCAAAGTTACCGGACAGCAACCAATGGCCAGGAGGCTGTCGGTACATTTAAGCGTGCCCCGGACCTTTCCCGGTGCATCTTTATGGACATCTCCATGCCCATCACAGACGGGCTACAAGCTTCCCGCTTGAACCGACCTCATGAACAGCAGAGCCAGCTGCAGCCAGCCACAATCGTCGGGCTCACTGCGGAGCGTAAGCTTCGTGATGGGTGGTTTGACGCCTTACTGAGAAAGCCACAAGGGAGGCAGAGAGAAGGGCCTTGAAGAGCTCATGTCTAATAGTAGGTAACGAAGACGGAATGCTTCTGAAGCCGACAAGACACCAGCGTACTGCAAGGACGTCTTTGTCCTCTTTTGCGACTGGTGGCCTCTACCTTAAATCCCCTCGGAGTATCAGTCACCTATTCGGGGCGTTTCATGAAGTGTCCATTGCGGCAACTTTGACCTTCAGGGAAGGCAATGCAGAGAAGCCGATCAATGAGTTCGGACTCTCACACATGCCCATCACCAAGGGCTCCGTGCCCGGGCCTTTCAAGATCGTTAGCCAGCCTGCCGTACTCTCTGTGGATTCGACGGAGACTGTACCTGGAGTCGCTGATTCACGATACTCCCCAAGGCGCATTCCTCAGGCGCTGCTAAGGCACTGTTCAGGTACGTCAGTGACGGCTCAGGAGCATACATGATAAAGCAGAATTCTTGATATCGAGATTCAGATCAACTATAGATTAGGCCGTCTTCAAACCGCTGGAAGACATGTCTGGGGACATGGTGCACAGCAAAGAGGTTTTGAGAGATACACTGCTATACAATCTACGGTCGCCCCTCGGCGCGATGGCCGAGTCCAGCCATCCGGCAACTCTTCCTGGCCGAGGGAGCCCGAGTGGACAGGAGTTGCTGTGGTGTGATGAGCGGATATGTTCTGGGAGGGAACCTCTAGTTTACCCATCTACGGAGTACAGATCTGGCTGCATAGTTCGCCACGGCAACACGTTTGCTCTAAAACACCCGTCCGGCGTAATCACCACATGATTGCACCAGAGAAGCTTTACACCAAGTCGGACTGCCAAGGTGGGATAACTGACAACATGAAGCGAAGACGAAGAGTTGAGCAACATTTATCGTGCAATATTAGGTTTCAAAGGAACTCAGTATGTCATAGAACGAAGTCTTGGAAATCACACCCCTTCCTTTCCCTTTATCTCCGCCGCAACCGCGCACACGCCAAGCACCTCCCACGCGTGCCTCCACAATCCCCAGCCGTCACCCGACCACCCGCGCCTCCCGGCACTTCCCCGAACTTCTCGAATACCTCAGGATACGCAGAAGAAGCTGATGTGGCATGAAAAAGAGAGTACGCACTGCCACGGAGCCCCGACCATACACGGCCGGTTCGTCCGCACGGGCCGGCAGTGCTGGTTGACGTGCAGCGTTTCTGCACGCACGGCAAATCCTGGGTGCGAGCCCGCTAACCTGCGGACACTTTAGTCGATTTCGGGGCAAGGCGTTTGCTTGCTTTGCTACGCACGGCGGGATGGAGATGTAATTATGCATGTGCGATAGGGATACGCGTCGACGAATTGCATGCACGTATGTCGCCATCTGGTGTCGAAACAAGGACTAACAACAGGACCTGTGCTCTCGGGACTACGTGACCTTGAACTTTCTCCCGACTGCCCACGGTCCAGTCTCTCACATGCAAAAAGAAAAAGGAGGGCGCGATTTTAACAAAGGGCCAGAACCTGAGTATCTGTCATTTCACAACGCGACTGCTCAGCCTCGCCGCAAACCGTACCGTGACACGCCCGTGCCAGAAACGCAGTGGCAAACTCCCAGGGCTTCGCAACACCACGCACACCCTCACGCAGGACAGCCACACACATCTGCCGTATGAAATGGCGCGCGCGGCCAATGAGCGCGCGCGACGGCAACCCGTTCGTGAGGTCTCCTGATCCTCCCGTCCACTCACAGCGTCGCATACGGGCGCGACGGTCCATGGGCGGGCGGGCGGCCACCACTCGGCCGGCCGAGCGCGCGAGCCTTCTTTGTCCCAGCGTTTATCCTCCTCAGCCACGGTTGGCATCGCGCAGGGGAGGGAGGTGGTTGCGCTGCTGCTACTGCTGCTGCTGCTGATGAGGATGCGAGATGGATGATATGTGGTTGCGGCTGCGGTGGGCCAAATCGGGGTGGTTGCCGAACGACTGCCCGGCCTCCACTCCAGACCTGCAATCCCCAGGCGACAGCTGGTTGATTCGCCAGTGACATACTCCGTACTTGGCGTGCCATCGCCGCTGCAACTGCGGCGATAAAGCGCCTGGAAGCAGAGGCATTTAGTCTACAGGTTGAGAAATCTGACAGGCTACCTGTAGCTGCTCTAGCGATGAATGCCGTAAACGTCGAGGCAGTTGGGTGCGTGATGCGCCGACTAGAACCCAAGCCGCTGGTAGCGCGCCGGGCCCAAGCATCATCATGGCCTCGGATGGAGACGGAACTTGGCTGGCTGGAAGGACAATACCTGGCGGATAACGACGGCCATTATCCAGCACCGCGGCCACGGACAGCGCCACATCGTGGTGGACGGTGCCATCATGCGAAGAGGCTTTCCTCCGGCCGCTCGTGGCCCAGCCTCAAATCCAGTGTTGGGACTCGGGCCAAGACTGATCACCATTCTCGAATATAACGTTATAAGTTAGCTACTTCCGGAAAGGGAGGCGTATGAGCTGAGACGAATAAACTACCGCCGCTGAGCGAGCAGTGATGCCTTGATGGAACCAGGAAGCCATGATAGCAGCGGGATTGTACATCTACAAAGTTCGTGCGCCATGGTGCTCGCGTGCTGTTTGTGTTTCCGCAACACCAGGTAGCGGTACTTCGTACAAAAGAGACCAGTCAAGCCAGACGCCGTGTGGCTGCTTGCTTCCATGTCAGCCAGTCCAGGCCGCCGCTGTCAAACTACCTAGGCTCCAGCCGCAGCCTCGTCACGGAAACTATGAGCAGATGGACGGGACGCCGTGTATCAGCAATGTATCAGAAGCTGAAGGTTCCAGCCCGCGCCTTCTCGCCCTCTTCAGGCAAGGCGCGTCGAGACTGTGGTGGGCTAAGAGGGCATGTACATGGAGTAGCTGGGAGGGTTGGTCGAGGGTTGTGAGTTGAGGAGACCAAAAATATGACGAATCACATTTGCGGTGGGCGGATTACAACGCTTGCCGCACCACGAGCGCCTCCTCCGCACTGATAAGCGACGTTTGATCTGGGGGAGGGGATCAGAAATGAGGAGAAATGTTTCTGATCAAATTACCGCAACCCTGGAGAGCGGCATGAAAATATGAGCAAGACATTGCTTCCTATACTCCGTATACGGACTACGCCGGAAGGAACCTATCCGCCAGGGTCTTCAGCACAGAGCAGCCGTTATCAACATGCACGGGCATGGCCCTTGGGCCGCGCCCCGAGGCCAAGAATAGAGTTGGATGATGCCGCATGGGCATTGCCTTGGCCCAAACTCTCACCTTTGTCGCCAAACTTGCTCATGGAGAAGACGTATCACCACGGGTGAGCTGCTGCCTCGCCACGATGAAGAGCCAACCAACTGCCCGATTGCACTCAGGCAGGCGTTTGCATTCTTGCCAGCCCAGCCCAGCCCCAGCCTATGGCTCGAGCGCAGTGCGGAGCAGGTAGCGAGTGCGGGCAGGGACACCACGGACTACGGAGTACACGATGGCCTCCGCGCGGGACCAGGACCCGATGTGAAGGTGTCGTCGCTTCCGGGATTGCGCGCGGGAGGGTCGGCCCACGCCCTCGCACCCGCGCGAGCCGTCGTGAGCGAAATGAATGACGAGGGATGAATGGTGTGGAGGCGAGCGAAGCCCAGACTGCCCCTCTGTGCAGCCATCATCGTCATGTCGTCCACTCAGTGAACACTTGCATGACGCCGGACTCGACCATCGTGAGCTACGTACATACCTGATCCGAGCAGCTCAGCTCGAGTTTTGTTGCGGCTCTCCTCGCGCAGCCCTTGCGCCGCTTCCAGCCGGGTCGCACAGACTCGCCGCGACGTGGGAGCACGGCGTTTGCTGGATTCGGGCCCATTGGCGCGGCCGCACCAGGGCTGCATGCCCGCTGCATCGTCGTGACAGCGCATTGTCGCGGCGACTCACGAGCGAGCGAGGGCAGAATGCCGGAGGGTCGCGACGATTGATGATAAGTGGAAGCACATGGGAGCCTTGGCGCAAGTTTCTCACGAGTGCGGCCCGCTGTGGGCTTCCAAGTGGGATGATGCTAATTGCCGACGATCGCAACCGCTTCCGGGTCGTCGGCGACGGGGCAGAATCGTGCGTGGGCGGGCGATCTTGTAGGAGCACGGGCGTTGGGCTCGTCGCAGGAACCGGCGAGCATACCCCGGCAAACGGTTCAACACCACGAGTTGCAGGGGGCAGCCCGCGCCTCGGTGACGCTGTCCCGTGGCGATGGGCATCCAAGTCTTTGATATACGAGCACTAAACATCCGCACTCTGTACAACCTCGAGAGGCTCTGTCGGGTACCCTCTACCGAGGGATGGAGCTCTCGGGGCGAGGCCGGGGTTCGCAGCAGCAGTAGGTAACAACAGCAGCAGGGCAGCGACCGCAATACGTGGACGATTCGCCGTCCACCTCGCTGCTGCACGGCGGCCCGAATCTCGTTCGAGTGGCCCGACAACAGCGCGCAAGATGCGGGCCAACGGCAGACGAGGCCAGTCGCGCAAGCGAACTCACGATGCAGCACAGGGCGACCGAAACAGTTTCCCCTGCATCGTGAGAACGGAGTCGGTCGGAGCTCGGCGGGAGCTGCGCGAGACTCTCGAGCAATGCTGCCGGCGCCAGAGCCCACTTGGGCAGCGGCAGGCTTGTCGAGAGGCAAGGGGCCATCGTGCCGTTGCCGTTGGCGTCGAGGAAGCGAACGAACCAACCGACCAACGGCAGCTATCGTGAGAATCACAGAATGACACAAGCGTCGACAGGGTCGGGACTGGCCTGCCAGTGCTCCGTGCGACGCTGCAGCGCCGACAAGGGTTGTGTCGCGTTGCGCCACTGGCGGCCGACGAGGCCAGGCCCAGACGACGAATCTCTGCCTTGGACCTTGGTCGACACGGGCAGGCATGTCGATAGCCGTGGCGTCCTTGTTGGGTTCCCGTTCCCGCCGTTGTCGCCATCTCGGGAGACGCAGGGCCGCCAACCTCCCCGTCGAGCATCGTGAGCTGACATTGCGAGTGACGATGCTTCTCTCTGATATCGTCCTCTCTCGTTTCCTTCTCTCCAGTTTCGCCGCCACATAGACCAGCAGCCAGGGAACAAACCTCTGTGCGCACGCGTTGGGCAGCGCTGCCGTCGCGGGGCTTTCCTCGTCCTGGACCTACGAGTAGTCTGCCTGGTTCCGTGGTTACCCTGCCTGGGCACGAAGACGCACCCACAGGTGTCGTGGTCACGATGCCGACCGCCTGCCGATGCGACCTGTCGCTGGCGGTGGCGGTCCGGATCGCGAGCGAATGCGGGAGTTGTGCAGCTGCATGAGCCTTCATCGAATTGGGCACGGCGGAATCCGCTTGTCTGACAAAACGCGCTTGGAACCCTTTCTGCGGGCGGGCTCGCCTCTTGCGCCAGACATCGTGAGTCTCGAGTCGGAGGTTCTCGGGCCAGCGCTGGGGTGCAGAGAGCCACGAGCGCCCCGCGATGGAATTCAGGCGGCGCGCTGAGGAATTGGTCTCCTGCATCGGACCCCGCCACTCATCATCACTGCAGACATTCAACGCAAGGAGACGGCCATGCAACGCTGACACGAGACGAAAAGAAAAGAAAGACACATGCAAATTGAAAGAGGCCGATGCACAAAGAAAGAAAAAAAATGTTGAACGCGCAACGCTGGTTCCGGTTGGATCGACCGCCGATAAGGACGATGCCGAAAAAGTAGTCCGTACCTACGGATAGGTACGGAGTGTCTCCCGCGCCTTCTTACTGGCTCCCAGCAAAAAAAGATAAGGTACCTGCAGAGGCCCCAGGCCCAACAGCTGGGACGATTGCGCCAGCACGCCCAGCACGGGGCAGCTCAGCAGCAGTGTGCCACGGCGCCGCATCTCGCGCATGCTCGACATTGCCCTTACCCTTTCCCATTTGCCTCAGTCTTTGGCATCCGCCCGGTGGCGGGTTGGAGGGAAAGGTTTCCCCAGTAGCAGTAGACTGCTACGCCAGACGGGACGGAACACTGCAGTGGTAACCTGGAAGGCCCGCCGCAATGGCGTCCACTGCCACAGGCGTCTAGCGCCTGAACGGCCGCCGATCCAGCACCCCAGGCTCGCGCGCTAGGCCTGCAGCGTGCGACCTGCCTGCAGCTGGCCCGCAGCAACGCCAACCTCTGGCCGGGCCCCGGACTGTCGCGGCGAGCCAATAGCGCTGTGCATGCGATAAGCTCCTTGGCGCCGCAACGGGATGGACGCACCTCAGCCTGACTGATAGAGCGTGCGATAGCAGAAGAAGATGTGCGTGTGCGCCCTCTGGTACTTGCGCCGCCCGCCAGCGACAGCAAGCAACAGCGCACCCGCTGAGTGGGCGACGACCTGAGTGGCCCCCGTCCGTCCCCTGCGCCGGCCCAAGCGGGCATGCGGCCCCACTGGATCCACCCATCGCACACCACCTTGGAGGGCCTACGTCAGGCTGAGGTACATGCTGGTTGGCCCGCCGGAGCTGGGAGGCACAGTGCGCTCCTCGTATCCGTACGGCCTGACCCAGCGTCACACCACCTGCATTGGCGGCGCTGCTGGGCGAGGGCGACACTCAACCCCACCGTGCGTGCGACTGCCTGCCACCCTCTGCCAGTTCCTCCGACTCTCGCCCGCGCGCGCACACTGTCCGCTGCCCAGCAGAGGTACCTGTGCAGGTACGTACCGGCCCTTCCCCCCCCCTGCGGCACCGCTGCACATCGCTCACTGTCGCCCGCTCTTGCTGGTGGAGCCCCCCCCAAATCCATCATTTCCAACCAAGCCCACCACCACCACCAGCACCACCACCAGCACCACCACCAGCACCACCACTCCATACCACCACCTCCTCCTCCCATCCATCGCAAATCCCAACCGACTCTCAAGAAACCACAACCACCGCTTCTCTCACCTCGCCATCTCCCTCAACTCGCCCTCTCCTCACTCCTGTCTCTTTGCTGCCCGCCTGCTTCTCTTTATCCTACGCCTCCGCTCGCTCGAATTTCGCCAATCCCGCCCTCAATCATGTTGCGATAGGTCTGCCGGTCCTGGCCGCTCTGACTCTGCCTCGAGGCCCGCATCGCGAGTCGGCAGCAACCCGCCCCAGCAGCATGTCGAGTCGAGCGTCCTCGACCCCCCGAAACACTTCGAAATGGACTCCTCGCCGCAGCATCAGGAGTCGACCCAGCGGCAGCAGCAGCACCCTGCCCAGCCGCCGCTCCACGCCCATCTTCCTCCATCCACGTCGCTGCCGCTGAGGACCGCCAACAGCACGCCCATGTCCTCGCCCGGCCTCTTCAGCCCAACGCCGTCGCCCCGGCACCTCCATGCCACTTCCATATCCGAGAGCAACACGCCGGCGCCAATATCGGGAAGCCCATATTTGCATCCATTGCAGACGCACCGAGTTCGAGAGTACGTGACCACTGCTGCCCTTTGCCCCTCTTCACCACCACGCACGTGTTTCACGACGGCCGGCCGTGAGCCGCGTCGAGTCCCCCCCTCCCCTCTTGCATACCTCTGTGGCATGATATCTGCGGCCGCAGCATGACTAACAGCCACTTGGCATAGGACGCACAAGGCCCTCATCGACTCGGACAACATCACCGGCCGCAAGTCGATCAACCAGTATGAGGTCATTGAGGAGATTGGCCGCGGCATGCACGGCAAGGTCAAGCTCGCCCGCAACACCGAAACCGGCGAGAACGTGGCCATCAAGATCATCCCGCGCTTCTCCAAGAAGCGTCGGCTCGGCAGGGTGACAGCCATGTCGCCGCAGGACAAGACCAAGAAGGAGATTGCCATCCTGAAGAAGATACGCCATCCCAACGTCGTCGCCCTCCTCGAAGTCATCGACGACCCCGAACTCAAGAAGATCTACATGGTCCTGGAGCACGTCGAGCTCGGCGAGGTCGTGTGGCGCAAAAAGGGGCTGCCTCACATATGCCAGTACGAACGGAGGCGCGTCGAGCGCGAGATGCGAGGCGATGCCCCCACGGCCGAGGAGGAACAGTATAATCAGCTGCTCGAGCGCCGCCAGGCCCTCAAGGAGCTCAAGAGGGCCCGGATGGCGCAGAACTTTGCCGGCCCATCTGACTACTGGAGCGTCGAGCACGGCGCCGCCGACGAGGGAAGCAGCGTCGGCCACTGGTCGCGCATCTCCTCGCGTGAAGACTTTGCGGTTGCTGACGGACATCCGTCGCCGCCCGGATCGCGCCGGTCGTCCCGGGCGCCGTCTCGGTCCCTGTCCATTACGTCGACGGGCCTGCCGCCCACAGAACTCGACGAGATTGTCGATTGGGGCGAAGATATGGAGACGCCGATCCCGCAGGCCACCTCGACGACTGCCCTCGACGGAACCATGTATGGCGCCTACGTCGAAGACGGCTTCCGGGTCCGGTCGCCCAGCATGGCCGACTCCATCATCTCCCACATGTCCTCGGTCGACTACAACCCGCGCGCTCATGATCCCTTTGCCGAGGACTTTTCCTTTGTGCCCTGCTTCACCCTGGACCAAGCGCGCTCAACCTTCCGGGACACCGTCCTGGGACTCGAATACCTTCACTACCAAGGCGTTGTGCATCGAGACATCAAGCCTGCCAACCTGCTGTGGAGCAGGGATCATCGGGTTAAGATTTCGGACTTTGGAGTTTCGTATTTTGGGCGACCTATCCGCGACGGCGAGTTGGATGAGACGGTGTCCGAGTCGGAAGCTAAGGACTTTGATGACGACCTCGAGCTCGCCAAGACCGTCGGCACGCCCGCCTTCTTCGCCCCTGAGCTTTGCTACACGGACCTCGATAAGATGGAGCAGCCCAGAGTCTCTGAGCAGATCGATGTCTGGTCTCTCGGCGTTACGCTGTACTGCCTCATCTACGCTCGCATTCCGTTCCTGGCCGAGGACGAATTCCAAATGTTCAAGAAGATTGCCACTGAAGACGTGCATATTTCTCGCAGGCGGCTCAAGCCCGTCGACCCATCCACCTCGCCAGCCGCAACCTCGCTCTACAAGCGCCAGAACGCACATCCGTATCGCGATGACAACGATCTCGAGTACGAGGAAGTCGACAACCTCTTGTACGACCTGCTGCGCCAAATGCTTGTGAAGAACCCCGAGAAGCGAATCCGGCTGAGGGACATTAAGCGTCACCCATGGGTCGTCCAGGGCATCGCCAACCCTGTGGGCTGGATTGATGACACCGACCCAGCAAGGCCGTCTTGCGGCAGGAAGATCCAGGTCGACGAGAAGGACATGTCGTTTGCCGTTATTCCGCTCAACTTCCTCGAGCGGGCAAGGTCAGTCATGAAGAAGGCTGTTGGGAAGGTCATGCACCCCCTCGTGGAGCGGAGCGACAGCAAGTCTCGACGACGAGCCACCAGCAGCGCAGCCAGTTCCGCTGGAGACAGCATGTTTAGACACACGGCGCCGCCAACGCAGTATACCAGCGATCGGCGTGGCAGCCTCCGCGTCGACGACTATTTTACCCAGGTCGGCAAGGACTCATCAGACCACCCTGCCCCAGCTTCATCAACCACTGATCTTCAGCCAGAGACGGTGGCGTACGATCCTCTCGCCACGGTTCTGCCGCCCCTAGAAAAGCCTCGGGAATCAGGGCCCGGGGAGTCTGACAATGCGAACCGGGAAACGGGATGCTCGCGGCGATTTCAACGCCAAAACGGGCCGGCAAATCTCACCTCGAATTTTCTAAACCTGACCCCAGTGCTGTCTCATCAGGCACAATCAACCCCGGTCACACCGCATTATCACGGGCCCCGCGAGGACCGGCGCGATGGAGAGACGACTGGCCGGAAAACGCGAGGGTTGGAAGGCCAGGTTGACGAGATCTCTCGGTCGGCATCCGTGGATCGAGCGCTTTTTGTCAACGCAGACAAGCGTGCCCAAGCCCAGGTCGCTCTGAGCAATGCGGTTGCTCCTGGAAGCATGCAATGGCCGAGACACCCCAGACCGATGCGGTCCGTCGATCTTGGGAGAGGTAGGCATGGCCACAGCAGCAACCCGTCACCGCTGTCCAGTTCTCCCAAGACTAGCATTGCCAACTACCAGCATGGCCAACCTCAGTCTGATCCAAACTTCAATACGCGGCAACAGGCACGGGTCGACGAGCGGCTACAGACTTCACATCGCGTTGAAATCATTTCCAATGCGAAGCAGCCAGAGCACCGTGGCCACATCTCTTTCAGCCCTGAGACCCTCGCGCCAGGCGCCGCCTCATCGTCCCCGACGAAGCTGGTATCTGAGCACGCTGATGTAGACCCGGTGAACATCCCCTGTCCACCGTCGCCCGACGCTCAAGAGTGGCCGCAGCACACTGGAGCTCCGTCGAGGGGCGACTCCATGACGACGACCAAGTCGTGTAGCCTGGAGTCCATGGAAGGCATAGGCACCCCTCTCACAAGTCCTAGTGAGACTACGAGCCCGGTGGCCACGGACGGCCCACCAAAGAATAGGTCCCAAAACATGCTCATCTTCCAGTCGGACCCGTCCTTGCCAGCATTGCTCAGTGGCGCCAGCTCCATCTCCGCAGACATTGAGGGCGAGCTCCTATGCAGGCCTGGCGTCGTTCATCAATCGCCACGACTCGAATCATCTGACTCAATGACCCCTCCTGCATTAGCCAAGGACACGGCCGGTAGCTTCTCGATGGACCATGTGTTTCGGAACGCACCCGCCATGGAGAGTGGCCCCCTCGCCCTGCATCTTCAGCCGCCTGGTCCTGCAAGCCCAGGACCTGTGGAATCAAAGACGCTTCACGCTGACGATGACGATGATGATGCAAGCGACGACGGTATTCTGCTCATGGTCAAGTCGCGGAAGAGGACGTCGCTGTTGGTGAAAGCGGCGCCTACTCGGCCGCCATTCGAGGCAAAACGGCGTGATACGGGCGCCAGCACGGCCAGCAACGAGACGGCGAAGAAGGTGCCCGTCCATGATGACGACGGTTGGTTCCCACCTGAAGCATGACGGCTCCACCACCCGACTTTGGACATTTACCACATCTCTACTCACTCAAACAACATACAAGGTCGACGAACTGAAAGAGAAACATCCAGCGAATATCTGGCCCTTTAGACGACATATCACTGTGCGACATGGGTATGTCGGTGGAAACCTGCCTCACGGCGCCATCGGATACACATACTAGACCTCCGGATCTATCGAGCCCATCACACGAATGGGCCGTCTCAGCCAGGATGCACATCGAGACTGCTTCCCTTATTTATTCTTTTGCTTTCATTTATTTGTTTCAATAGCGACTGCTCGAGTACGCCGCCTCTCGTTGACCAAGACTTGAATGGACGTCTTGGTATGCGCTGGAATGACGACAGATGAGAGACGACGGATGATGGATCGACGGCACAAATTGTCGAGCTGGCGTGCAATGGGTCTTTGAGGGACGAAGCACGCGCGACGTCGTGGGCAGACGAAACACGCACTCGGAGCAGCGCATACACCTGACATTGCATGCATTGGGAGGCACAGCCCTGGATTATTTTTATCGTCCTGCAAGACGAGCGGTCAGCGGGCCGCCCTGACCGGAGCCGGGATTTAATGGGCGCTACTCGCGGCTTTGAGGCGCTGGTAATATGCCTCCCCGATCGAGGGGAGCTGGGCATCCTGCGCTCTGTCTTTTTCGTTCACCCAGTCTGCATGGTACAGCAAGGCGGAACAGCATATAGGCGATGGGATGGGATGGGTCGAATGAAGATGGGACGGATACAACTCTGGGCGGTGCACTGTTAATCATGGGATAGCGCGGTTGGGCCCGGGAGGCTGTGTCAGTATTGTGAATGAGCGTGGGATGGTAGCGATGAGATATCCGGTGGGAAATTGATTACTTGAAACACTTGGTCGTCTTGTATGTGACGACCCGACTTGTTTATAAAGGCATGAAGCCCCCAAGGGTACTATGGCGCTTCGATGGTCTAGAGCAAGGATAAGGGCCAAGACGGGGCTATGTTTTGTATTATGTTGTACATATATCTAGGAATTGAATAGCTCTCGTCTGCTTCTATCAAGCGAAAGGTTGCCTGGATCTCACTTGTGGAAGAAGCGCTTGTAGGTCGATGCAATGCCCAGCCCGACGGAGAAGAAGATGGCGAGGAGCACGAGATTGAGGATGTTGTTGAAAAAGGGCGGCCGGCGCTTCATGGCGACTATTTCGGTGACGGTGGCGTCGAGGCGCTCCGACATTTGCTCGCGGCCAAACGTGGTCTTTACCCGCTCGGCGCCCTCCTCGCCCATCCTCGCGAGGTCGGCGTCGGGCATGGCGAGGGCGGCGCGCATGACGGCGGACCAGGCGTCGACATCGTCCGGGTCGCGCAGCCAGCCGGTCTGGGGGTCGCGGATGGTCTCGATGGGCCCGCCGGTGTTGGCGGCGAGGACGGGGCGGTGGGCGAGCATGGCCTCGAGGGGGACGATGCCGAAGTGCTCGTTGGAGGGGGTGTAGACGAGGAGGCGGGCGGAGCGGAGGAGGACGGCCTTGAGGGCGTTGGGGACGGAGAGGAGGAAGAGAACCTGGCCTTGCGCGGCGAGGGTGCTGGACTTGGAGCTGGTGACGGTGTGGTGGGTGAGTTTGAGGGATGTGGCGAGGTGCTGGAGTTCGGCGTGATATTGGACGTTTTCGGAGACGCGGGGGTCATGGCCGCCTGGTGATGCAAGTCAGTCGTGGTCATGGAGGAATTGTCAGGGTTCATACCGGCGAGGACGAGGCGCACGCCCTTGCGCTCCGTGTCGGGAATGGCGGCAAAGGCTTTGATGGCGAGCCCAATGTCCTTTTTGCGCTCGAAGCGGTTGATGCTGAGGATAATCTTGCCGTCACCACCCAAGATATCATCATCCCCCTTACCCGCCAGCTCACCCTCCTTGGCCTCGGTATCAACACATGGATACACCACCCTCGTCGGCACCCTACCCGTCAGCCCGGGCCACGTCCTCTCGACGACCCCTTTTGTAAACTCGGAATTCACCGCCACCGCGTGCGCAAACCCCATGGTCCATTCCTCGAGCCAGTCAAAGGGCACGCGGTACAGGCGCTTGAGCAGCGACGCCTCGCGGCCGCGCGCGAGCAGCAGGTCCGGGAAGTGGCAGTAGAAGAGCAGCGGCACGTCCTCGTACGAGTACTGCAGCAGGGGCAGGCCGGCGGAGAGCTGGTCGACGAGGAAGGCGCGCGGCTTGAGGGCGGGGAGCTCGCGCGTAAGGGTGATGGTGAGGAGGAGGTGCCAGTGGCGCAGGATGGCGCAGAGGATGGTGAGGCGGGAGAAGAGCGAGGGGGGGACGAGCCAGGCGCCGCGGACGCGGACGTCGAGGGTTCCTGGGCTGGTCAGCGGCGATGCATCATTGCGTGCCTGAGTAGGGCGTGAGGGCTACCGTCGCGGCACTCGTCGAAGCAGTGGCTCGGGTCGCAGTGGTTGGTGAAGATGACGACGCGGTGGCCGCGCTGCTGCAGGCCGACGGCGGCGTCGACGACGAGCCGCTCTGCGCCGCCGATGCCGAGGTCTGGGTGGAAGAAGACGATGGTGCCGTCGCCACTGCCGCCGCCGCCGGGCGCAGAGGATTGGGGAGTGGGAGGCGGCATCGTGTGCCGTGGTGCTTGGGAATGTCGTCGCGATGGAGGAGGTTTTGGTGTTTAGAAGAGGACAGCTTGGGGGGATGTGGGGGTGGGGTTCGTAAGCTGGAGCTAGGGTGGGGCTCGTATGAGCTGGAGCTTGGTGCACGTGTTGGGCACGCGCGTGAGAAGCCGTAGAGATTCAAAACGTAGCATCACAACACAGTTGCCAACCAAGATATACAACGAACAAGACAGTACTGCTCTGAAGCACAGCAGAGGAGGAGAAAAACCAAGCAGGTTTCGAAAAAGAAATTTTAAAAAATTAACCGGATACCGGAGTCTCAGAAGATGTCCTTTAACCTGACGTCCAGCTAGAATAACTTCAACACTCCGGAGGGTTGCTTGTTTGGCCAAGAACACGTACGAATTGGCCCCGGAGGTGGAACCTGCATCAATAAGAGGCGAACGAGCTGCAGCATATAGCAAAAGTGGATTCCACAATAGCAAACTGCGACGGTCGATACCTCTAGAAGCAACTAGAGTTCACCCAGTGTCCCCTGGAATAATGTATCGCTGTCTAATGGAGTTTGTTTGGAATTGACGCCGTTGGTGCTGCTGCCGTTCCAGTCGGTTGTGCACAGCAAGTTGTCATCAAAGAAGGGAGACGCGTAGACCCGTCGATAACTTCCGTCTTGTGGCATTGTCGGGTAGACCGTGCTGCTGTGTGAAGCTTCAGTCGCGTTAGCTTCGCAGAGTCAGGGCTCGGGAGACTTGCTTACTGCGCCGCACGACCGCCGTACTCTGAGTCGAGTCTTCCAAGCCAATGCTAGGGCCGTAAAGGTCGGCGAACGCTGTGTAACACTCTGTGAATGCGTCAAGATTCGCCAAAGCCGTTTCTGTACCGATGTCTGTGTCCGCGGCGTCGGCCAAGTACTCGCTTTGCATAGCGTCGTCTTCGCCAGTGCCGCAATTACTAGTCGTAACAAGGGACTCCTCTGCAGAGGATGCTGGTGATCGAGGGAAGTCCCCGATCAACAGAGTCTCAATCTCCTCCGACCCAATCAACCGTAAAATGTCTTTGAGTATGTCTGTTGCTTGATCCCAGAGCGGGTTACTGAAACTGCATTTCGAGGGCAGCTTGATGATGCGCGCCAAACCCATTTTACACTCGCGAGCATGATTTGATGTAGGTTTCAACAGCGCGAGCATTCCCAGTATGGCTCCGGATGTGAATGACAAGACCCCCAGGTGTGTCACGAGAGGCGTCTTGGCAGCCATTCGCAGGATGTCGGAGTGTTGGTCTATACGGGCTATTCGCATTGCTGATTCGAAACAACGTGACCGGCCAAGACTCGTCATATCCGAGCCATCTTCTTGGGCATCTTCTGGCTGCGGTCCAGTCGTCACCTCTGTTCTCGAAGTGCTGTCCGATTTTTTGTATGCGATAAACGGCCTAAAAAGCAGTAATTGAATGTGCTCGCAAAGCACTCGGAGGGTAAGTGCTTGTAAACGGAACGTCCGGCTCGTCGGGTCCTGGCCGCTATCGTCATTCCGATGGGTATAAGATTCCAGGCGAAGCTCAGGCGGAAGCGCTATCCTCAGCTGGTTAAGTTTGCCGTAGATGTCCCTTGTATCGTCCATGTCTCCTCCGCGCCGACCATGAGAAGAGTTCCTCCTACAATTGAGCCGCGACGCAATCCGATACAGCTGGGTTCTGTATCTGTGAAACGAGTAAACAGTGACAGGCTGCAAGGATCCATCGTCCCGCAGTTCAGAAGACTGAAACTCTCTTGATCTGGCCGAGTTATCTTCGATGTCGAGAGGTTCTGTCACATTGACGTCCTCCGACTTGATGATTGGGGCATTGCCTGCCACCAAAGCCGCAAACCTGGGAGACGTCAGTCCTAACTCTACCAAAATGTACTGGTGTATCACTCCATACCCGTCCCCGGCGTATATCGTCCACCATACTCTCTTGCGAATCTCGCGATCAACAGTACTCATCGTGACGCGATCCATCGTTTTGTCAAGCCGCATGTCCTGAGCGGCGCGGATAGCTGAACTCAACACTACCGAAGCTCGTCGCGGCCTCCGGTTAAGCAGATAGTACATGGGCAGAAGACAAGTAAAGGAAACCCAGTCTAGATTATACTCGTCGAAAGAGTCCAGAAAGTGCCTCTCCAAGGAAGCCGCAAACGCTGATCGAAGAACAGGCACATCAGCCCGAGGTGTAAGCTTCTCTAAGTCCTCCACCGGCGCGAAATGCAGCCCAATGAGGAGCACGATTAAAGCGAGCATGAGAAACGGCCGATCAGATTGGGAGCAGGCATTCGCGTTCACCAGTGCATTCAGGCGCACGCGAAAGGTTGGTTCATGAAGGAGCGGTATGTACCAATGTACAGCGTGAAGATAGGAGTCGACGAGGAAGTCGACAATCAGTGGTGCGGGGAGTTCGTGGCCTAAGATGTCGCGAATGTTCACCTTATCAGAGTGAGGGATTTGATGGACAAGGCTGCGGCCGGGCACGGCATCGGCACGACAAGTACTGCCTGCCGGTTTGTTATGAACGGCAAATATCTACCAAGTATGTTATAAGGCGGACGCTGCGAGGGAAGCCTCCGTGTGTTTACCTGCTCTACAAGTCGGAAGGTTGACAGATATTCCACCTGCGTAGGAGAGCCGGCTGATGGCTGCTGAGAAACATGCCGCGTCTTGGCAGTGCCACAAAGCGAAGTGTCTGCCTTTCGCTTGCCCGTAGCAGTGGGCAATGGGCGTTCTTGGGCATGGTTGCTTGAGTCATACATGGTGAGCGAAGGAAACAGGCGAGCTTCAGGGGTATCCGTCTTACCCCAACAGATCCGTCGATGGCATGCACTGCACTCCCGAACGGACACACAGCTGACACGGAGGATGAGGGTCACACTGAAGAAGCCGTCAGAGCCAGTCCGCCGACGAGTGCTTGTGACAAGGATATGGGACCTTCAGTTTCTGGCGTCGGCAGCGCACACAGGCGCTTCGCACCCGACCGCGTTGCATGGCTAGGACCTTGAGATAGACTTGTCTGAGCCGGGAGACCTGACATTGACAGCTGAATCAGTTGGGTGTCGAGATAATCGTTTGAACATAAGAGAGTAAAGAACAAGACTCTAGATGGCCAGGCAATGGACTGTCCCGTTCCAGGTTCAGTTTGCAACTCGAAGCCCCTTTGTTGATGACATATTACATGCTACTGCCAGTTCAGCTACGTTTGTCAACTTTGGGAGTCGGGGGTGGCTTGGTGGGGCGATCCGTTGGCCGCCTTTGTGCGGGGAAGACGCCGCGGACCGCGGCCCAATGATTCTGGCAATTCATCATGAAAGCCGCCAAGGAACGGTATTGGCGCGTGTGTATCGATCCGTTACCTCAATATTGTCTATAAGTTTCAAGTTGCCAGCATGGAGCACTAACAGACATTGTGTCGGGTCCAATTGCCACCAGGCGTTACGCATAAAGATTCAGCTCGGCTCTGCAGGACGGGCGGGGCATGATCCATCACACAACGAGGGGCCAATCTAGACATACAAAGACTCTTGGTTTTCCCTCTAATTAAACGAGGAAGTTGATTCCCTTTATCTTGGGCCATTGGGGCTATGCTGTGTGAACTTGAGGGACTCATCGTACGATGTGATGCGGATACAGGAGGTTGTTGTGGACGAGGCGTTTGACTGGGCGTTTGACCCTCCATGCGAGCCTCAATCGACCTTGTGATATTATGTGACAATGCGACATGGTCTTTGGTCCACGGAACGAGGTCAGCAACCTCGACGCAATTAAAACCGGCTTGCCACCGCCTGCTTCTCCTTGAGCTGCACGGAGCAGAGTTTGAGCAACCTCTCCAGCGGATCGCAACTCCCAGAAGCTTTGGATCCTGCCAAGGCCATGTCTCCGTTCAGGACATCGAGGAGCTCCTTCTTGCGCAGGGTTAGAGCCAAAGAGGCTGCATCAATACCGCCCCCTTTGGTGCAACGATGCGTCAGAGCGCCGTTGCTCAGGCAAACTCGCCAACCGATCCCGAGTTCTGGGTCCTGAATGTGTATCGCGAGAGACTCTTCGGCTGCATCCAAGCCGTCGAGCCGGATCGAAAGACAGTCGAGCCATTGATCCACGGTCCCAAGGGGGTTCAGGGCAGGAAAGCCTTGTCTTGTCACAGGTCGGTTGTGAACGGATCGCAGCTCCATTGCACCCGTCAGAAAAAAGTTCCGCCACGTCGCATTCTCTGAACCGAACCCCAGCCTTTCAAACACGGATGCCAATGCCGTTCTCGCCGCCTTGTCTGTCGGGTCTGCTTGAACCGCGTGGTCCAGCAATGTGGCTGCAAAGCGGAGATCCCCTGCTTGAGCGAAGCCTTCAGCCTTCTTCAAGAGCTCCTTCACGCCGCCGAAGCACTCGACATAGCGTCGGCCTTCCTCGGCTAGTGGGTGTGGCCACAAGTGAGCAGGATTGCCATTGAACCACGTCATGTATCGTTGGTAGATCCCCTTGACGTTATGGCTGACCGAGCCATAGAAGCCTTGGGCATGCGCCGCGTCTCTCAGCCTCGGCGGCAGGGTCAATCGCTCGGCAATTTCGGTACCGTTGAGACCTTGATTCATCAATCGCAGCGTTTGGTCGTGCAGATATGCGTAGAGATCTCTCTGCTCCGAAACAAGTTGCACAACGTTCGAGTTGCCCCAGGTTGGCCAGTGGTGCCCGGCAAAGACGACTTCCGATTGCTGGCCATATAGTTCGATCGTCTCGTCGAGATGGCTGGACCACGACTTGGCATCTCGAACGAGGGCACCGCGGAGCGTTGTGATGTTATGCAGACAGTGTGTAGCGCATTCCGATATGTACAATGCTTTCCGATCGGGGACGTAAAAATTGATCTCGGCCGGTGCTTCGGTTTCTGGGACCATTTGGAAGACCAATTTCAGGCCGTCAATTTCCATCTCCTGTCCGGTTTCTTGGATCAAAGTGTTGGGAGGGACCAGGGAGCTCGAGCCAGTCGAGACGCACATGCCGAGTCCGCATCCCACTTGACCGCCCGGGCCTTTCGGTAGCGGCGTCCCGTACATGTAAGCCGCGCGTCGAAGCATTGCGGGACCAGCAAACACGTTCTCGCTCATTGCCTCCTCGATGAAGCCACTTGGAGCAATGATGGGGATTTCCTTATCAAGCGGCAGAACACCCAGAGCGCCTCCAAAATGGTCGGTGTGCGAGTGAGAGTATACGACCCCCAGCACCGGTCGTTTTCCGCGATGAGTCTGGTACAACGACAGAGCCGCGGCTGCACACTCTGCCGATATCAAGGGGTCGACGACGACGATTCCGGACTGGCCCTCCAAGATGGTCATGTTGGAGAGGTCGAACCCTCGAACCTGGTAAATGCCAGGAAGCACCTCGAATAAACCGTGGAGTGCAGTGAGCTTGCTGTGCTCCCACAACTTTTTGTTCACGGTCGGGGATACAGGTCCCTCAAGGAACTTGTAAACGTCGCCGTTCCATACTTCTCGTCCGCCGTGTCCGTTGATCACACATGGCTCAAGGGTGCCAATGAAGCCCCGGTGAGCATCCTTGGATGATGAAAGCGTGTCTTCGTGATTGCCGGCCATGATGTTGGGATGTTTGGGGTAGAGATGCTCGCTCTGGCGACTTGGGGCTTGCTTATTGTAGTTGTCCAACAAGCTTGAGAGGTGACGCGCTGTTGACGGGCCAAACGGAGGTGCGAAGGCCCGTATATAAGTGTACACTTGCCCGCGACTTTATCCTTGGATAAACTTCGTTAGCGAAAGTAAGCACACTCCAGAGTCCGCCGGGTCAGGGCTCCACCGGCATCCTGCAAGTATTCCTCCACCGGGTCAATTGTTGGAACATTGCATTGCTCTGGAGCCTGCATCATCCGATCCGGTGGATTTTCTGTCGCTCTGGCATTTACACACCGTTTCATTCGGCGTTGTGGGACATCTGGTCCCGGAGGCCGGAGCGGCTGGAGCCCAATCCTCCAATCGGAGCGCCGCTTGTTCCGGTGGAATACCGTCTACTCCACGTTGTGCCAATGATGGCTGTGCCTACTGATTCACCCACGATCGTCCCTCATAAAGGGTCGTTAGGCTCGTTACTCCCTGTGTGCAGTCCGTTTGGCCATGTCAATAACCCTTCAAAGTACCCAACATGGCTTCCCTTGCGACAAGCCCAGCTGCCGAACAGGAGAAGCAGCATGACAGCATCTCCAACGCAGAAATAACTCCCAGCTTCCATGAACAACGCTTTGCTCGTATTCAACGCCGAATCGACTGGAGACTCCTGCCGGCGCTGGGCCTCATATACGGCATCTCGCTTATGGACCGCAAGAACACTGCTAATGCGGCAATCGCTGGCATGCTTGTGGATCTCAAAATCAATGATGGCTTTGGCTACAACATCATCACGCTGAGCTTCTTCATATCCAACGTGCTTGCGCAACCTGTCATGGCAGTGCTCTGTCGCAAATTCGGAGCAAAGCTCTTCTTGTCAGGGATATGCGTTGCTTGGGGTGCGGTCGTGATTGGGCTTGGTTTTGCCCAGCATTGGGTGGTGATGATTCCCTTGCGGCTGCTTTTGGGGCTGTTCGAGGCTGGCTTCGCTCCTGGTTCCGTGTATTTGCTATCAACGTGGTACACTCGATGTCTGTTTCCAGGCTTCCAGTGGTCTTGTAAGCGCTTGGCTAACTCTGCGGTAGTCGAGATTGGCCGCCGTTACTCCATCTTCTACATGAGCGGATGCCTTCTCGCGGCACTATCCGGAGTCCTGGCGTTTGGTCTCATGCAATTGAATGGCAGGGAAGGGCTCGCAGGTTGGAGATGGTTCGTACCACGATACCCATACCTGCGGAGATGCACTGACAAATAGATTTCAGGATCTTCATATTAGAAGGAGTCATTACATGTGCCGTCGGCATGCTTTCCTACGTATTGATGGTCAAGTTTCCCGACGAAGAGCTCGAGAAACCGACGTCTTGGTTTCTGAAGCCCGACGAGATCAGGACAGTCATACGTAGACTGGACGCGGACCGCGGAGACGTCGATGCCGGACCATTCAAGCTAAAGAGTTTTGTTAAGCCAGCGAAGAACGTGGAAATATGGATATTTGCGTTTGCCTTCTTGTAAGTGACCATTCTGCCGGGTGGGGCATTGGGGCTAACCAGACCAGCCTGGCGACGACTGTGTCATACTCATTTGCATTCTTCCTGCCCATTGTCCTGCAGCAAAGCCTGAAGTTCAGTGTCGTGGCAGCGCAGTGCCTGGGGACACCACCGTATGTGTTTGCCGCGCTGTACATGTTTACTGGGTCTTGGATGAGCGATCGCTATCGGAAGCGGGCGACTGTTATTCAGATAAACTCGTTGGTTAGCATCATCGGACTGCCCATCATGGGCTTCCACCACAACCCTTCAGTTCGGTACTTTGGCATATTTCTTGCGGTGGCTGGCGTCAACGCCAACGTCCCCGCCATCATGGCCTGGCAGGTACGTATTTTGTCTCCATCCCCGGGAATACGAGCTGAAAAGATTGGCACAGGCAAACAATGTTCGAGGGCAATGGCAAAGAGCCTTTTCCTCGACAACATTGACCATCTTTGGCAGTATCGGTGGTATTGCGGGCAGCCTCATTTTCAGGAGCCAGGACAAGCCTGATTACGTCCCTGGTTTAATTGCCTGCATGACGTATGTGAAGCATTTCCCCTCCGTTCCTAACAAGGCAGGCACTAATCAGCGAATTGAAGGTGCGCCGTGCTGCTTAGTTTCATCACTTTCGGTCTATCGCTCTACTTCAGGCACTGTAATAACAGGGCAGACCGGGGCGAGATGACGATCTATGATAGCGTCGACTTTCGTTATACAATTTAAATCTGTTTGTGTTTGGTCTCTGTCCTTTGCCCAGATCAAGCTATCGATACCTCGATGCGGTCCAGGTCGTTCAGTTCTGAAGTCCTTGACAGAAAGCGAATATCTTCACGGATCGCATCAAACTATTTGTGGAAGAAGTGAGTGGCATGTGCTTCTCCTGTGATCTATTTGCGCCGGTCAGCAGCATGTACAAGAACGAGGGACATCGAATGCCAATAATGAGCACAGCAGCTCGTGACACCTGGAATACGTGCTTAAACTGACACCCGTAATGACATGAGTTGCCGTCGTCCCGAGTCCTGGGGGTAAGCAACCGGCTCGACCGGCCCGGCGCGGCTACCCTACACCGGACGCTCCACCCTCGCGCCGGCATGTGAAATTCGGCCGGTCGCGTCGCCGAAACAGCCAACAGTAGGTAACCAGCGCCCAAACGACCGATTACCGACGTCTTACCTCGTACTTCGTATATAAAGACAAATCGCAGTGTCGCATTTCAGCCCGGAATAAACTGCTCCGCACCGTGCAGCATCCCCTCGTGCCCATCAGCGTCGGCGAGCACCGACCCGGACGGCGGTTTCGTCCAGCGCACCCGATTACATCAACAGCCGAGGCCCAGACCACAACCTTTAAATCCCATCCACCACCTCAACCTCCGTCCCTTCTCCCTCCACGCATATCCTCACATCTTCGTCAACGTCGCAATGGCAGCCCCCCTCTTCACGGTCCCCATCCCCCCCTGCGGCGCGCACCCCGGCGGCACCATCACGGCCACGCAGCCCCGTCCCGCCGTCTACCTGCTCACCTGGGTCTCGCCGCCCGACAACCGCATCACCACCGCCTTCTGCCGCGCGCTGCTCGCCGCGCTCGACGTCCTCGAGTTCGGCGGCTACGCGCCGGGCGTCGTCGTCACCACCAGCGGGATCCCCAAGTTTTACTCCAACGGCCTGGACCTGGAGCATGCCATCAACACCGAGGGGTTCTGGGCGCTCTACTATGATGTCTGGAGGCGGTTCCTGACGTACGTACAAGCACGCGCTTTATGAATCAGCTCAGACGCGCAGCATGGACAAGGCACTGACACGCACAGCTTCCCCATGCCCACGCTCGCCCTCCTCAACGGCCACACCTACGCCGGCGGCCTCATGCTCGCCATGGCCCACGACTACCGCCTCGCCCCCTCCCCCAAGGGCTTCCTCTGCCTCAACGAGCTCCTCTTCGGCGCGCCCCTCAAGCCCGCCATGGCCGCCATATTCCGCCACAAGCTCACCCCCGCGTCCTACCGCGCTGTCGCCCTCGAGGCCCGCCGCTTCGCCGCCGCCGACGCCGTGCAGGTCGGTCTCGCCGACGCCGCCGCGTCGAGCCTCGACGACGCGATAAAGTTCATCGACGACAACGACCTGCTGGAGAAGCCAAAGGCGGGCGTCTACGGCGTCATCAAGGCGGAGATGCACAAGGCGCTGGTGGCGGAGCTGCGCGCGCCGGGGCTGGAGGCCGAGGAGAGGCGCTTCAACGAGGATCAGCAGCGCGAGGGCGAGCGCAAGGAGTTTGGGAGGGTGTGGTACGAGCAGTGGCAAAAGGACAACAAGGCCAAGCTATAAATCTCGATATTCATACGCTCATCCATCATGCCAATGGAACTGTATAGTACATGGGAAGAAAGCGTTCATGGCTGTGTACGAAGTACTTCCGCTACTATCTAAAACTCCCATCTAAAGGACAGACGTCGCCCGCAAGAGACGCCTCGGCAGAACGACATCGCCGTATGCTGCCCGAGGCCCCGTACCTAAATGCGTATACTCCCCATCTCGCGTGCGCCGACCAAATTGATAGAATGACATGAAAGACAGACAGACAGACAGACAGACAGACAGACAGACAGACAAAACCAAGCTACAAATAAAAGGGGGTATCAACCATGTCCTCGCATTCTCCAACCCGTCTAGAATCCACTGTCCAACACCGGTCCCGGCTATGCGTCCTGCTTATACAGCAAGGTAGTCTTTGTATCTCGTATGCTTGCCCCAGTTCACGTCTCCATCGGCCGCGGTTCGGCAACGCTCAGCTGATCCGAGCCTCCGTCGTGCTCAGGCGTCGCCTTGCCTGTACCGTCCCTCTTCTTCTTCGAGTTCCCGTCTCGCTCCGCCAGCATGTCCTTTTCCGCCTGAATCGCCTTGTCCCGCCGCTGCTCCACCTCTTCCCTTCGGACCACCCGCCTCAGGCCCTCGCTCGCCTGGATCAGACCATCGATGCTGATGGCGTGCTCCGTCATCTGGTGGTTTATGTACGTGTACACCCCCGCCGGCGTGTCGCACTGCAGCAGGTTCGTCTCGTTGAGCTTCAGCAGAGCGAGCGCCACCTGGAACAGGAACGTGCTGCCGTCGTTTGTGCACAGCACCACGTCCCAGACGCGGAACAGCGCCTCGGCGCACAGGCAGTCGGTAAACACGGAGAGGAACCACTGGAACGTCAGCGCTTCGAGCTCGATCGACAGCGAGTCCAGGTGCGCCGACAGCTTTGGAAGCACCGTGGACACGTATTGCCGAAGCACCTGCTGGTCGGCCCGCGACGACATCAACGAGTGGTCATAGTACCCCTGCGGCAGGATGCTCTCGATAACGGACGTCAGGATCCAGAAGGCATCCTCGGCCGACGGCATGATGAGCAGCAGGTTCGCCGCAATGAGGTTCATCCCCTGGCAGTACCCGACCTCCTTGTTGCGCCGTGAGTACGCCAGCAGCACCTCGCTCAGCTTCTGAACGCCGGGGCCCTTCCGGAAGAAGATGTTGTCCGTGAGCGTTCTGTAGATGTCCATCTGTATCTGGCTGACCACGGCCGCGTCGTCCTCGTCGCCGTTTTGGGCAACGAGGTCGTCGTAGTATCCCGGATCGCGCAGTCCGTTGGCCCCGGAGCATTCGGACCAAACCTTTGCCCGGTACGCCACGGGAATGCCGCCCAGGACCAGGCTCTTGAATTCGTTCCACTTGGCGCGGCCGACCTTGCCCTTGTTTCCCAGGCCAGAGATGCCGATAATCTCGCCGTCTGCGACGCGCGTCTCCGGCAGTATCATGGCGGGCGTCTCATAACGCGCCTCTGCCACGGCCGCAGCGGCTGCCACGGCAGCTTTACCCTCGCGCTGCCGCTCGGCCCTGACCTTTCGCAAGAAGTCGTTCCACTTGACCGTCTTGTCCCGCTGCAACGAGTCGTGGACCTCGCTGAGCTGCTCGAGAAGCAGCCTCACCGGCTCCGCATCCTCCCTGACAAGCGTCCCCACCGTCGAATCTGCGTCCGGGGGCTGTGTCGTCTCGCTGTCGATGGCCGTCGTGGTGCTCGCCAGGGGCACGAGTCCAGCACCCGTCGGCGTGATGCCCGGTGACTTGGCTGGCTCACTCTCGCGAGCGGCACTAGCCCCCTGGCTATCCGTGCCCTCCAGCACCTCGAGTGCCGACGCGCTCATGCTCGGCGTGTGACTGAGCAGCTCGGTGGGAAAAGTCGCAATCTTCAGGTAGTCCTGCCACCGTTTGGGCTTGCCCTCCTCCACCGCTCGCTCCTCCAGGCTGTTGGGGGTTCCCGGCCGCCCGTCGCTCGAGGTGCTCCATTTGGGACTGGGAGCCTCTTCCAGCAGGTTCGGCGAGATGCCCGAGCGGCCGTTCATCAGCATCTCGGTGCGGCTCCCCTTGCGGATGTGCTGCGCCATCTGTGCCGCCTCGCGCTGCCTCTTCTTGCGCCGCTGGTCGTAGATGAAGCCGAACCGGTCCGTGAGGTACTCGCTGGTGGCGTAGTTGTTGTAGATGCGCGTGAGCGTCGGGGGCTGAGATTCAGGAGGCAGGATGGCATCCATCTCCACGGGGCCGTAGCTCTCCTGGCGCGCAGACGAGAGGCTCGGCGGGCTGCCGGCCATGTTCCCCCACAGCTCCTGGGCCTGTGACTTGGTGCTGGTGGGCGGTGCCTGGGGAGCCGGAGTCGCTCGTCGCATTGCCATCAACGCCTTGGGGCCGCCGCCGGCAACGGACACGGCACGAGTAGACTGCACCGTTCTCGCACTCGTCACCGAGCCCGCCCTCGCCGAGTCACGACTCGAGGTGCTCACGGCGCGGCCCCTGGCCTCGGCGTCACGCGTCGCGCTGGCGCTGCCAGCAACGAGCCTCAACGCCAGGCTAGCCAGCGAGACTGACGACTTACGCTCCTTGAGATTGCCCGAGTGGATGCTGGAGGCGCGGCTGGCGCTTCGTACCGACTTCGAAACGGCCTCCGGGGGCGGGCTGAACAGGTCCTCCTGGAGCGTCGGGCGGCGGTCCATGCTCGAATGCGACCTGACGATGGTCGTCTGGTGGATCCCCTCGCCGTTGACGCTGCTCGTGCGACTCGCCCGCTTGGCCGTGCCGCTTCCCCAGATGTAATCCTTCCATCCCCTCATCGTGCCCCTATTGCCGGCGTCTGCGCTCGTCGATGCGCTGCCAGCGCGAATCGTGGAATCTGCCCGATCCGTCACTCCGTACGCGGTCGCGGCCATGGTGTCCTGCATCGCATCGCTCATGAGGTCGCTTAGCCCGCTGCTCTCACTGCCCTGCATCTTGTCGTTGGCGCGCAGGTCATTCTCAACCGTCCGTAGCCTCGTCTCCAGGTCCAAGTTGGAGAGCCCGCACTCCCGTATAATCTTCCTCAGCGCCCGCTCGCGCTCGTCCGCTCTTCGGCGCAGGACTGAGATCTGGCTGTCTCGCTGAGCCAGGTCCTCGGCAATCTGCCTGACCAGCGCAACGGCGCCGTGCCTCGCTACGAGGCGCCCAATGTGCTCGTCGTCGGCCTGGTGCAGGGCACCTGGGATCGACTGTCGCAGCGGCGCATCCTCGAACAGCGCGTCGCGTGCCGGGCCGCGGCCGGTGAGGCTGTCGACGATGGAGAAGCCGCGGCCGCTCGTGGCCCTGGACCGCCAGCCGTTCTCCGACTCCTGCGTGGCCGTCTTGAGGCGCTGGTCGCCGTCGTCGACGTCGCGGTTGAAGCGCTCGAGCCCCGGGGTCTCGGGGGAGAAGCTGGGGAAGCTGGTCAGGGACTTGTCGCTGGCGGCGATGCTGCTGGCGGAGCTGCTGGGCTGGCTGAGGAGCCTGCGGTTCCTGCCGGCGCGGATGGCGCTGCGGTGGGAGCGGGCCGAGGCGGCGCTCTGCTGGGAGACGGAGCGCTCGAGGGGCTGCGGCGCGGGGCCGGCCTCGGAGTACGCGTCCATAGTGCCCTGCTTGCTGTCTCTGCCGTTCGCTGCAGCAGAGACGATCGGTGTGTAGACGTTATCGTCGGCGGCGGGGGGGCATGTCGAGCGAGGGTCCAGGGAGAGACGAGACCCTGCTTGGTGTTTTTGCTTTTGCCGTCGAGGGGTCTCTGTACGTCCGGTGAGGCGACGACGGCGATAGTTCGATGCTCGAGTTGGAAGAGAAGGAAGGACAAGGTCGAGAGCAGTGCGTCAACGAAGCGAGGAGGTGCAGGGAGGACGAGATCGATCGAGGGCGCGCGCGTGCAGATGTGATGGAAATGATGAATCACAAGGGAGATGTGGAGGAGCTGAGGCGGTGGCGTGGCGTGGCGTGTCGTCTGTGGCTGGGGGTCCCTACAGGGAAGAAATCGGAGACTACCCCACTAGCCGAAACAGTTGCCCTCACTTGCCCGGCCTTGACCCCATCCAGAACTATATGGGTTACACATCCGAGTGAGTTACTCGTTAAGTTACATAATACCATTTGGTAGCTGACAACGAACAACGACAGTGATTGCAGAGAGGAGTTCACACGCGGTCAGATTGATCGTATGAGGCAGATCTGGAAGCTGGTCCGCATAGTTTTGAATGCATGAGTTTGGGCCCTTTCTATAAATGCCAACCCCCTCCTAGCAGCCGGCAATTGGTTTATATAATTAAATAGCAATTCCAAGATCTAGGGCTATTATTAGAGCCGTTGGATCCTCCAACTATAGGTCTAACTTGACTAAGATCTCGCTCCTATGCTTATATAACGGTTAGGGTTCCTTGGTCGCGCCGGCATTCACCACCACCTGGAGGTCGACCTGGGGCGCGTACTCGGCGGCAAACGCAGTGAGCCTGTTGGTAAAGACGGTCTGCCCGGACGTCACGAACAGTGCGCCGCCAAGGGACTGCGCAAAGATGATGATGGCCGGTCCCGGTGGGCACGTCGGCAATGTCGAGGACGACCTACTGTAACACCCGACTAAGGTACGAATACGGACGCGTCGCCAGCGCCATGTTGCGCTACCACCCTGCGATGCCCAATTGGCGACGTCGAGCTGACTCTCAGCTGAGGCAGGCAAATTTGTCCCAGCAGATCTGTGATGGTCCATCCAGCCAACCCTGACAGATGATTCGCGGTGGCCGACTGCCGACGTTGCACGGCGCAATCTCGTCGCACCTCTGCCGTCTCAATGCATCTACGGACTAGTACGGAGTGCCTGTATTCGTAGATCGTAACTATACTCCGTAGATGTCTTCAGCCGCCTGAAAACAGACGACGTCTAACATGCCACGGGCAACCATGGGGCCTGGGCATCACCAGCTACCCGGTAGCTGCGCTGACAGCCGTTGGCGCGACTCGGGGCCTCGGCGGTTTCTTGTTGGCTGGACCATCGTCTGCGTCTTCGACTGCAGGCTCACGCCGATGCTGCTTTTCCCTTTCCCTTGTGCCCACCTGGTTCAACGCCACGATGCCGGCTACTCCTCGATCCGACACACACACGCGCGGCCAACCCAAACACCAAGATTTGCGTACGAAGTACACAATACCTCACCTGGCCCTTCTAGCCCGCCCCGCTGAGTTTTAACTTATCAACCCCCCCACCAAAAACTTTAGGGCCTAAAGATAAACGCTATTAGCGACGCCTTTCGACCAGCTTGAACGCAGACTTCTATAAACACATTGCATTCTATCATCGCCTAAGCGAAGTGGTCTATACTACCGCTATCAAGGATCTTCAGCGCATCAAAACCCCTCGTACCGCTCTTTTCCAATTATTACAGGCGCCAAAGGCCTCCTGCACACCTCAGTACCCCGCGCTCGTCTCGTCCCTGCACGCAATTAAGGAAAAATGACGACTTCTCAGCTACCCGCGTACAAGCAGGACTTCCTTAAGGCGGCCATCGCCGGAGGCGCCCTCAAGTTCGGCAGCTTCGAGCTCAAGTCGAAGAGAATTTCGCCCTATTTCTTCAACGCCGGCGAATTCCACTCTGCACGCCTCGCCGGAGCCATCTCTGCCGCCTTCGCCCAGACCATCATCGACGCTCAGAAGAACATCGGCCTGGACTTTGACATTGTCTTCGGACCCGCGTACAAGGGTATCCCTCTCTGCTCGGCCATTACCATCAAGATTGGTGAACAGGCACCCGAGAACCTGGATAAGATCTCCTACTCGTTTGATCGCAAGGAGGCCAAGGACCATGGCGAGGGCGGCAACATCGTCGGTGCCCCGTTGAAGGGCAAGAAGGTTCTTATTGTCGACGACGTCATCACTGACGGCACCGCCAAGAGAGACGCCATTGAGAAGATCCGAAAGGAGGGCGGCATTGTCGCTGGCATTGTGGTGGCCTTGGACCGCATGGAGAAGCTCCTAGCAGCCGATGGAGATGACTCCAAGCCCGGCCCGAGTGCTATCGGTGAATTCAGGAAAGAGTTTGGCATTCCGATCTTTGCCATTCTAACGTTGGATGATATCATCGAAGGGATGCAGAGCTTTGCCTCAGAGGACGATATCAAGCGGACTAAAGAGTATCGTCAAAAGTTTAAGGCGACAGACTAAGAAACTGAAGTTTTCCCTGTAGGTATGCCGTTAGAATAGTCATATCGTCGACAAAGTAGACACATAACAAGGGGCTTGGAATCTCCTATGTACGAACTGGCTGTTAAGGTCCCCCATGTATCGGGCACGTTGGGGACCACATCGTACGGGTATGGTAGCAAAGAGCAGCTGCATCAAACAATCCTCTTAAGGTATGGCAATGTAGCAAGGTCACTATTGCGGAGTTGGCCGTCGATGATCAAAATCAGCCCCACGGCCTGTGGCGCGTGTGGGGACGGAGCCGTCGGGCATGGACACGAGCATCCGTTGACACGTGTATTCGTACTCGTACGTATTACTCAAGGTACTCTAGGACAACCGTGCTTTGATCTGGAACCGTTGTCTGAAATGGGGGCACATCCGTCATGCTGCTCACGAGTCGTGACGGCTTCCACGTGTTTCTGTGACGCGCATCCATCCACACGAGCTCCCTGACTTGCTGGAGCTGGTGTCTCAGAGAGCACTGCATTGATTCGTCACCAACCTATTGGCATCATCATCCCATCTTCGGAGCTCAAAATGTCAACCGGAGCAGAATGGTTCAAGTCTCGAGTGGCGCCGACCAAAGGAGCCCTCAAAGCAGGCGACGGCTGCCATGCCGACGAAGCAAAGAGTCTGGCCGACTACCTTGAGGGCAAATTGACAGCTCAAGAGGCCGCGACAGCCTTCACGGCACCTGTACTTGAAGAGGATGATCTACACGCTTCGCTTTACCGCCCGATGGCGTTGCTCTGCGAAGCCTTGGTAGATTTCGGCGATGACCGCGATAAGCTACTAGATCTTCTCGCAGCCATCCAATCGCAGCCACCAGCAGCCCAGGTCGACTGGTCAAGCCTCCCTGGCTTCGGCAACATGTGGAGTGACTTGTATAGGCTGCATACCCACGGACCAGATCCCTGGGAGAGCACAGACTTTCCACTCTCTGATGCTCGAAAGACTGTACTGCGCCAGCACTTTGAAGCACTTGGGACCGTTGAAGCCGAGCTTTTTCTTCGGGGTCTAGATGGTGTCACGGCACACTGGGGATACGAGACGCTGAATTTGATATGCTCCAGGCGTGCTGGACTGGAGGTCTTTATAAGTTCAATGCACGTGTGGCTGACGATGGCTGGGATGAAGCTGAAGCAAGACTTGGACCTAGACGAGGTGGACAAGTACGGCGAGAAGCGCGGCGTTGAGGTCACTATGGCTGAGCATTGGGAGACCTGGAAAAGGACGTTTTTGCAAGTCAGCGAGGAGGAAGGCTTTCTGTCGGTTGAAGCCAGAAGGCTTGCGGCAAAATGCCACGAGTTGATGCAATGATATACATAGAACCTGTATTCGTTTTCGCTATCCCCACAATAGTACTACCAGAAGTATATTATCGTCTCATCACAGCTCCTTGCAGCGTTCTGTAGTGCTCGTTTGATGTCATGGTAGATGGCCATTGTAAACGGACGAAGTAAACGAATGAGAAAAGAAGCAAGCGTTGAACAACTTTTGGGAGAGAGACAGTTCCGGAGCGCCTGCTGCCGATGAGACAAAGAGGAAGAGAAGGACGAACGATAGAACGGAACGCCAGCTATTCTTGTTCTCCTCGGACACAGCAGAGCTTCGAACCCGCCTGCACTGCCGGCCAAGGGTGTGTGTGTGTTATTAGTGCGACGGTTAGGTTGACCCAACCCGAGCCGGCGGGGAGGGAGTGCAGCCGGCCGGCGGCCCACCGGCCGACGCCGCCGAGTACCGCTGTATCAGCCAGATCAGTTCCGCTACTACGGTGCCGTTCTACCAGCAAATAGTCTAAGCACTATATCCCAACGTTATTATTCGAGGGCTATTATGCTAAAAGGGTGTAAAACCCTGGCACCTGTAAGCACTCGTCCAGACCCTGCAAGTCGGCCGAAGTCATCCTTGGGTACCACAAGCGCCGTTACAGGCGGAGCTCTGCTGCCGTGAGATCTGCCGATGGCATCGGTATCGGGAACGCTCCATCGTCGTTTCTTGATATATCGACCCGACTACCGCACTACCGGTGAATTCCTGCATTACCTCATTGCCGACAACGCTGTCGTTTGATTGCATTCCAAACCAGGATTGTGGCCTCCGACCCCTGTTGGTAGTCAGACCACCTGCTGCATCATCACCATCATCGCCCTCTCCCTCGGCATTAGGGAATCAGAACCGTGCGAAAGCATCTTGTGCTTCATCAACGCCAAGGAAAATGGATCGCACGTTTCCTCTCTTCCTGCAGTTCCCGCCCGAGATCCGCCAGCAAGTCTGGCGGGTTGCCCTCCGGCACTGCTGGTCCTTCACCAAGCTCAGGCGCGCCAACCGGCGCCTCAAACTCGTCGGCGAGGTCCATCGTGAGGTCAGTCAGTCCTGCCGCGAGGCGCGCGCCGTCATGCAGACGACGCACATCAACGTGATCGCCCTGGGCGGCTGGATCGACTTTGGCCGCCACCTCTTCTTCTTCCGCGACCTCAAGTTCGACCGTGGCCTCATGGAGCACGCCGACCGGGCAACTTTTCCACAGCACGCCCGCCGAGATCGATCTGTCGCCGCTGCTCGACGACATCGAGCACGGCGCTGCGGCCAATACCGCTCGCAACGCCCAGTACCGCGCTCGGGTCGACGAGGCCGCACAGCAAGTCCCTGACGATGTGGCCCAGTTCGAGCACGTCTTTGGGCGCACTCGACTCGCCCTCCAGAGGTTGGAGCGGGCTGCGCAAGAGTTTCCCAACACGAAACCAACCCTGTACCTGCGGACCAAAGAGGAGCTGGTATGTTCGCCGGCCGTCCCCCTTCATGTTCTGGGGAGCTCTGGGCTAATACATCCACAAGTCGCCGACGGAGTCGTGAGTATGCACAACACCCTCGCGCTCACGCCGATTCGTCGGCGAGAGACGAGACCTCGCGGTATGCCACATGCGACGACTGAACCCTTCGCTTTCGCGGCAAACGCATCTCTCCCGCTCACAAATGGGATATGACAAGGCCATTGGACTCAGCCTAAGCATCACTTGCTTCACGACATGATATATGACGCAGGCCATCTCGCCGTCCCGGATCATCGACATTGACGGCCATATATACTTATGCCAAGGCAGGCAATTGTCCGTGTAAAAGGTGGAACGAGGGAAATTCCATAAAATAGCTAAACCTACTGCACATTCTCTCGCGGCAGTCATCAATTTATCCTCTCTGCAACCATGAAAACAAGGCTCCAAGCCTCTCCATTTCAGAGGCAACCCGCACCACTTCCAGCGGCATCGCTTGGTCGACATGCTTAACGGCGCCTCGGTGTCTCGCGTCGAGGCCGACGGTACCCGAGCAATGACTCTCGAGCTTCTATCGCGGGACATATAGCATATACCCCTGTCGCCGCATGAGGGACGGGCAATTAGGCGCCTGGCTCAAGATGTTTGCCGACACGGCCTATTCACCTCTTCAACGAGTTCTTCAAGCCCACAAAAGAACTCCGTATGGAGAAGCAGTATCACTACAAATTTTTGCCCGACACCGATGGCAACTCCTTCAGCGCGCGGTTCCGCAATTTCCTGCGGTCCGGCTAGCCTGCCGCTCAAGGCCATTGTTCACACCGAGTGGCATGACGACCGCCTTGTCCCTTGGCTACACTTCGTACCACTCGACAACGTTTTCCAAGACCTTTACCCCGTGCTTGAGTTCTTCGCTGACGGCAACGGCCCTGGTGACGTCGCTGCCCGCTTGATTGCCGAGCGCGGCAAGGGGTGGGCCGAGACAGTCCTGTGAAGGGAGGACATGCGGATGTACGTGTGGCGCCTGCCGCTCGAGTGGGTGAGAGTGTGTGACGAGAACTGCCACACGCTAGGCTTCGTCAACGGCTCGAAGATGGACAAGAAAAACACGAAGAAGCAATGAGGAGTGTCAAAAAAAGATCAAAGCGAGGCAGCGGGCCGGTGACATGAAGTGAAGCTTTTGCGGACTGTGGGGCAGTTTTGGACGAAAGATAGGTCTAGGTGATTACAGTATTGCCAGTAAATGGCTAACTATCGAGCTGCCTGTGTCTATAAAATGTTTGAAACGAGCGACTTTGAAAGAATCTGTCTTCTGCGAATAACAGCGTTAACCGTCAGGCCTCCGTTGCACTACTAGATGGCAGTCTTATAGGAGTAGCTAACCCGGCTATAATTTCTAGGGCCAGGGCCGTTGCGAGGTGCGCCTGCCACACCGCGAAGGTAGTTGATGCCCTCCTGACTGTGATCTTTATTGGCAAGCGGCCAGTTACCGCAGTCCACGGTGGTGCGCCTGTGTTGCAATCCTCTTGCCTCGGGAGCATGGGCAAGCTGAAGCCGGGGTTAATGTAGAGGACCTGAGTATAAACCTCCTGGACTATGCCATTCAGGACCTGACTCTGTCTAGGAGCAACTTAAAGGTCTCATTGGGGTATCTCAACGCCGTATTCGGGGATGAAAGATTCCGCGCTATTCACCTATGATGTGTATTAGTCAATCTTGTGATCAGATGTTGGAATTTCAGGAATAGCGTACGCGTGTCGCCATCACGGCGGCAGGGATAAAGTGGAGGAAAGTGCGCATAGTGATTGCGCTTTGCAAAGGAAGAGGCTGGAGAGAGTTCGAGAGATTTGGTTTGGTTGTGAAGCTAATGCTGTTGAACTGAAGAGCGACGAAGTCAAAATTGTCTCCAAGTGAGGGGATTTGCCGACCATTATAAAGTACAGTCGGATGGTACGGCTCTCTGATTCTTGTTGAACAAAGTCCCGCAAAAGTCATTTGTCTTCAACTACGATAGGACTCTGTTGATCTCACTTTGGTTCGACCCATGCAGGCGTCACACATGCAAGGATCTGTTGACTCAAGCAAAGATTCCAGTCAGCGAGCCAACCCGTCAAACGGAGCTCTTGCGAACCAACCCGATGAGCAAAGTAACCTAAATACGAGCAAGCTTGTTGGAAAGCTGCATCACAACTGGCTCGGTGGCCAAGAATCTCAAAGCAGGCGTTTCTCTTGGCTGCGCCTCCTTCCGTCAGAGGTTTTGAGACAAATTTAGGCGCGACTCGTGGCCACATTACACTCAGGCTGCCGTTTAATTCGGCTTGTACTTGAAGTTCTGCAAGTGGATTGCTTCATGACGAGTGCAAGGAGCAATGATGCTCCGGTGTTTCCGGATGAGCTTAAACCAGGCTCGATTACAAGCTAGCGACTACGACATTCCCGCGGCTGGGTCCAGGAATAACACAGGTACTCCGACAACTAACTAGGATGTTACGCTGCGGTAGAAGCAGAAAATGATAGAAAAGCATGGAACCTTGACTGCGCACTTCGGAGCACTGATAGTTTGCCTTGATAGTCTGGACCAAGTACCCGCATGCGCGGCGATACCGCCGACATGGCTCTGTAACCTTTACCAGGGGATCACAGACACCTTCCTTCTTTGATCCAACATGCCTATAGATGTGCATGAACGTGGAACTTCTGGTTTTTCTGAGTCACGCATCAAAATATCGGTTGGTGATAGCATGGTGTGATGCCATAAAGGGACCCGCAATCTTGGGCTCATTCTAGGTGGGGTACGGAATCTTGGGTCTGCAAGTGCACTCACAATCCCACTTTATGCCAGGAGCGCAAGGGGTCCGATTGGATACCGACCTAATGGATCTGCCGTGCCGTGCCACCTTGCATTAGCTTGATTCAGAAATAATTTCGTGACTCCGAATGGCGGATTCTTCTTCGAAGACGGAGGGATGGGTGAATTGGAAGCCTACGGCATTTCTATGTTTCATCAACTTCGCTGCCTATCAATGATCCGCATGGCACTACAACAGCACGATCAACCCATATGGCCGGAGTAGGCAAGGGAAGAAAAGCGCGGGACTCATCAGAAATACCACTTGGACATGAAGCATGTGCTTCATTGCATGGACTCCATTCGACAGGTAGACCACCTCTCTCAAAATGTCTGTGACAATAGCTGAATTCTCTGCCGGCAATGCTATGCCAGGCCGATGATACCGTAGAGCCGGTTGCTGTCCACAAAAACGGCAAGCGGGAGGTAAATGGAATGATTAGAGGCAATGCAGAGATTCTATCGCTATGAGCGTGACCCGAATCCCGTTAAATGCGTGATCAATTGATATGACTTCTATGACTCTTCCAGCTGCTCAAAGGGGCAGGAAAAAGGATTCCTCTTATCCTTGCAGCTACAGCTTGTAACCCCTATCCATGAGTCATCAATGTAACATTGCTGCCAAAGGAGGTTTCCGAGTCGGCCGGATCTTCCGGGTCGGCCGGTCCGGCCGGGTCTCCCGGGTCGGCCAGTCCGGCCGGGTCTCCCGGGCCTGCCTCGTCAACCGGTCTATCCGACAGATTCAGGAGCGCTACACAGGAAGTCGATTGAAAGCAGGAGACAATCCATGGCAAACTCAGACCGTTGACTAGGAATACAGACAGATTGATCTCTGGCAAGTCTTGGAACCAATGTGAACTTCTTTCCAACCCCACCTGCTTACTTTGAAGCGGGACTCGATGACTACTTTCTATCACCCTTGGTCCGTTAAAGCGATGATTTGCCTGGAGACAATCGGCAATCAAACCAAGTGCAGACCTTCCAGTCAAAGCTCAAAATACTTTACATGACTACAGTATCCAAAACTCAGAGTGTATGCACCGTCAGCGATACTTCGTACTTGGTAAACTAAGCCCAAAAAGTGAGGTGTGATTGCAGGATTCAGGGACTCCATGCAGTGCGCCACGCGTTCATTTCGGTCTGGTTTATGGACCAACAGACGTACCGGTTGAATAAAATTGGATCCCAAACAGGCAAGGGGCGGATTGAGCCGAGTCTAGACTGCCGCCCTTTCTTTGGACTTAGGAAAGCATTTCTCCCAAACCTGGCTCCTCTGAGAACCCTGTGATCTGTGTTGAATGCACAATTGTCCAAACGTAACGCTACAGAACGGAACCAAGCAATCCAAGACATAGACCTCGACGAGCCTAACTTCATGGTCAATATGAGCGAAAATCTTCTGTAAGTCAATGAGCCGTTGTCTGGTATACCGTGATTCGCTGACAAGGTCGCTGAAAAGCGATATTGACGTTCTCGTCATTGGCGCTGGGCCTACAGGTGAGTAACTCCCAAGACTTCGGGGTCCTTGGATAAATGACTTACTCACAAATACAGGACTTGGTGCTGCGAAAAGACTCAATCAGCTGGTATAGTTGGATCCCGATTCATCGTCGGTCACTCGACTTACTGACGTTCTCAAAACCCCAGGACAACACATCATGGCTCATCGTGGACTCCAACTACACACCTGGTGGTCTCGCGTCCACTGATGTGACTCCCGAAGGCTTCGTAAGTAATTGACCACCCGATCGACCCAATCTAAACGCAATTTCTCATTCAATGGCGCAAAGCTGTTCGACGTTGGCGGGCACGTTATCTTCTCGCACTACCGCTACTTCGACGACGCCCTCCACGAAGCCCTGCCCGAGCCGGACAACTGGTTTGAGCACCAGCGCGTGTCGTACGTCCGCTTCCGTGGGCAATGGATTCCCTACCCGTTTCAGAACAACATCGCGGTTCTGGCGACAGAGGAAAAGGCCAGATGCATGGAGAGCCTGATTGATGCCGCGCTTGAGGCTCGCGTTCGCTCCCCTGCAGACAAGCCTAAGAACTTCGACGAGTGGAACGTCCGAAATGTTGGAGAGCGATTGACGGAGATCTTCATGCGCCCGTACAACTTCAAGGTTTGGGCTGTTCCTACTACCAAGGTATGTAATATTTATGACTCTCCTGGCCCACTATGCCTCATCGTCAATTCGAGCACGATCTAAACTTAGACAGATGAACGCATCCTGGCTCGGGGAGCGTGTTGCCACTCCTGATGTCAAATTGCTCATACGGAATGTGATCCTGAGCAAGGTAGCTGGAAACTGGGGCCCTAACGCTACATTCCGCTTTCCTGCCCATGGTGGTACAGGCGGTATCTGGATTGCCGTGGCCAAGACGCTGCCGAGCGACAAGACTCGGTTCGGCGATAAGGGCACCGTGACAAAGGTCGATGCTGACGCAAAGAAGGTTCATCTCAAAGATGGTCAGTTCGTCGTCATAACCCAGGACGCTGCTTTCACTTACTAACGAGTTGTGAGAAAGGCTCGATCATTCGCTATAACTCTCTGATATCCACAATGGCAGTGGACTCTCTCGCCCAAAGTATGGGCGATGAGAAGCTCCAGCAGATGTGCAAACCTCTCTTCTATTCCTCCACCAATGTGGTTGGTGTTGGAGTTCGCGGTACACGTCCCCAGCGTATCGGTGACAAGTGCTGGGTAAGTCTTCTGCTCTACAGTCTCGTGGATAGGTTTACTAAAATCTCCTGCAGCTATACTTTGTCGAAGATGATTGCCCCTTCTACCGTGCAACAATCTTCTCTAATTATTCCCCCTTCAACCAACCAAGCAAGGAAGTCAGGCTTTCCACTAGCCAACTGGCCAATGGTCAAAAACCTTCATCTTCAAGCCCCCAGCCGGGTCCGTACTGGTCCATCATGCTCGAAGTGTCCGAGTCATCCTACAAGCCTGTCAACCATAAGACGCTACTGGAAGATTGCATCAAGGGACTAATTGCCACCGACCTCCTGGAGCCCGAGGACGAGATTGTGAGCACATATGTCCGTCGCTTCGAGCACGGGTATCCAACTCCGAGCCTGGAGCGAGACGGCGCATTGGCGGAAGTTCTACCTTACTTGCTGGACAAGGACATCCTGTCTCGCGGCCGTTTTGGTGCGTGGAAGTATGAGGTTGGAAATCAGGATCATAGGTAACTGAAACCCGCTCATGTCTTCTTATGCACCAAGTTTCCGCTTCTATACGCCATGAAAGTCCACCATACTGACTGTTTTCGGACACAGTTTCATGCAGGGTGTGGAGGCCGTTGACCATATCGTCAGCGGCGGCATCGAGCTCACGCTTTCATACCCCGATTTCGTGAACAAGCGCGCCAACATCGAGCGGCGGCTGATCCCAGCTAATTCTAAGTAATGTTGGATGTCATGAAGCCAGGTGCTTCTAGGTAAACCATACTCATCAGATCCTTGGGCTGCCGCTTTCTCTATATAGTTATTGACTGTTGCAAAAGCGCCGGTAACACACTTGTTTCCTATGGTATTCATGCTTATTATACTTTAAAAGTATATTCTAATTAGACTTAGAAAAACCTAGAATAGCAATCACTCCCTTAGCCAGCTCCCGACATGCTGCTCCGCTCTCAACCAACGTGCAGCCTGCAACCATACAGGTTAACCCTAACAGGCAGTTTACAACTCTATGACTGGCCACAGGTACAGGCATAATCCAGCGACTCGCACAGCGCACATGACTCCCATCCATGCTCGCACTCATGCCCCCCCTCTTCATGCTCGTTCCTTGCTGTTGTCGTGATCGCAGCGCTGATGACCACTGATGACATTGTTTAGTTGACGTAACCGGAACAAGTACCTTCGCATACAATCTCCATGTAAAGTCACTTTTATCTTCTAAAGACCAAACTCCCCACGTTCCCAAAATACGTACCCAAGACCTCATTCTGCTTCCAGTCACTACTCCATCTCTGGCAATATTCATCAAATACGAGTTCCGAATGATACATTTTACCCATACAATGCTTCTAATACGGCACGTCATGCCAAAGATACAAACCCACACACACTTCCTTTCCCATCACCCAAATTCCCTACGCTTGCCGTCTACTTCAGCATGCCCAGAAACTCCATTTTCCATGTCCAGCAGTCCTCTCCCAGGGGACGCCCTGCTTTCACCGAAAGCCCCAAACCATTGCACACTGGTCCTCAGTGATTTGTAGCATCCATGCATGTACATTCATGTCATCGTCTCATATCTCTTGCTCCGTTGCTCGTTTGCCCCTTTGTCCACGTGCGCCGCATCAAGCAAAGCTATCTTCTGGGCTCCATCGGCCGCTTCTCAGCGTCTCTTGTCGAACAGCCTCAGCCTCAGCTTCTAGCTGGGCTGCAGCTGTAGCAACCGCGGCCAGTGTCTCCTCGTTTCGCGATTGGTCCGGCTGTGCCACCAGCGTCTCCTCGAGCTCCGGCACGAGACCCTCGGAAACCAACATGTCCAGCAGGTCGTCTTTAGCGAGCACCTCGCGCCGCCTGACAGGCAGGCCGTCCAGCTTCCGAAGTCGTCTGCAGCTAGCAACAAGCACAATCTGATGCAGGCGTCGACGCAGTCTCGTCGCCTCGTCTAGTCTGCTCGCAAACAAAACATCCCTCTCCACGTCGGCATCAGGCAGCATGAATGGATCTGCGTATCCAGATCGGTCCGTCGGCACCAAGACTTGGACCGGGGCGTAGAACCCAAGTGTCACCGGGTTGTCTCTCACATCCAGCTGCGTGAGATGGGAAAACTCGGTCAGCAATTGCGTGACCACGGTCGAGTCCGCGAGTCTGTTCCCGGCCGCGAGCAGCTTCTTCAGCCTCGGAATGAATCGAAGCGGCGACAAGTCGGCGATTGCGTTAAAGTTCACATTCAGCGTTCGCAGGTTGGGCATCAGTTGGCCCATCTTCTCCGGCAAGTTCTGCAGCCCGCAGTTGGCCAAGTCCAGGAGCTGTAGGTTGAGAAAGTCGACGACCGACTCAAAACGTCCCAGGTAGTTGCCAGAGAGGAACAGTTTCCGAATCTCATAGGCGCTGGATAGGAAGCTGAGATCGAGCGGGAAGTCACCGTGCTGCTCCCGCAGGGAGAGACTATCGAGGCGGCGAGCTCGCTCGAATCCAGACAGCTCGTAGATGCGATTTCTGTCGGCATGCACAGAGTGGATGTTTGGCATGTTGCTGAGATCCAGTGTCGTGAGGTCATTGTCGCTCACATCGAGTTGCCGCAGCGTCTTCATGCTGGCCTCCAGCGTGAACTGGCCAAGGCGGTTCCTCTGCAGCCGTAGTCGTGAAAGCACTGGCAGCAACTGCAAGTTCTGAATCGAGCTTATGCTGTTGCCATCCAGGTCCAGCTCGGTCAACCGCTCCAACGACACCGTCGAAAAGTCCACTTCCTCAATCAAGTTGTTGCGAGCCCTCAAGGAGAGCAGTCCATCATGGCAGTCCAGTCCGTCCAGGCTGGTCAGTTGGTTGTCGTCCGCCCTGATGCTGCGCAGATGCACCAGATTCTTCAGAGCCGACAGGCTCTTGACCTCGTTGCCGGATATGTCGACGTACTGCAGATTCATCAGGTGGTCCCACGATGTTAGTTCTGTCAACATGTTCTGGGACGCCTTGAGCTGCCGCACAGTCGAGGGAACGCCGTCGAGGTGGCCCAGCTTGTTCTTTGATGCGTCCAAGGTCACCACTTTGTTGCAAAACTCATCCAGCATGTGCAGGCTGGTCAGCCGCTTGTCCTGCAAGTCGAGCTCGGTAATGTCCTCCCAGAACGGCTCGTATGGCTCAACCTCGCTAAGCTTGTCCACAAGCTCTCGTATCGTCACGGACATGACTCTCTTAGAGCCATCACCGGTAGCAATGTGTCGGTGGCCCACCAAGTAGCTGACCTCGAACCCAAATGATTGGTCCGAGTTGTCAAGCGTAAACTCAGACAGCGGGCTCAATGATAGCTTGCCAACGTTTCGTCCGATCATTGCACTCTCATCCGGCTGAAAAGATAGCGGTCCGTGGCCCGTGGTGTGGTTGATGATGAAGCTCAGGCTAGCGTGGCGGGCGTCGGGTGTCCTGTGGCTCACCATGCTGTTCTCGCCAATGATGCTAACTTGGCGGTTATCATCAGGGTGGATTTCAACCGTGCTGTCTTCGTCTTGCTCGTCAATGCGGGACACTGGTCGTGGAACAAAACCTGGGCCGCGAGCAGAGGGTGGTCGACTCGGTCCGTAGACAACGCCGCGCGCCGGCCCCTCAGGGCCATGCTTCATTGAAGACTTGAAGATGCCGACGTAGGGTTCTGAGTCCTCCTCCGGGTCGTCTTCCAGGTCATTCAGATCCTCGGCCAACACGTCATGGATGATAGACGCGATGGGCGACGAGAACGAAATGGTGAGGTTTCGGCGTGTCGTCGTTGATCGCGGGTCGCTTCCCTTGCTGCCCTGGACGCTTATGTCCCGATACACATCTTCCTGCGAGGTTGCTAAGCCCGTCGTGGCGCGATCGTCTAACTTGTCCAGTTCCTCTCTTGCCAGCGTAGCCATGTGTGGACCGCGCTTCTCCCTTGGGGAGAGGGTATAGTAGCCCCTACTTGATTGCCGGGACTGCGTGTCTGAAGCACTCCGAGGCGAACTCTGCAGCTCTGCATCGGCGGCGGCAGCCTCCTTCAGCGCGGTAGCCAGTCTGAGGTGTTGCAGCTCTCTTGTCACATCAACCGAGAGGTCCGGGATGCTAGCAAACGGGTCGTCTTCGGTATCTTCAGAAGACGGTGCGTCGGACGGAGACGCCGACTCTGGCTCCTTCTTCTTGACCCAAATGTTGTTCTGCTTGTCCAGGTACATGCTTCCGACTCTGTCCGGAATCAAGTGAGAGACGCTCTGCGGCATAATCGTCCTTCGAGACTCCGAGCCTCGTGACGACGTGGTGGGAAAGTCTCTGCTGGTGGATCGGCAAGACGAGGTTGTCCGAAAGTCTTTGCTCGGACTCAACAGTTCATCGTTCGGGACTTGGGTTGAGCTGATTCGAACATTCGGCAGGTCGCTAATAATGTTGTCATAGATGAGAACGGGGCCATCACCCTGGGCATGGCCACTGTCGTCGATACGCCCCTCAAGTGCTTGTGTCGTCAAAGGCGCATCGTTTGCGAGACCCATGGATCGTAACGATGAAGAAATGACGTCTCCCGTATCACTCCGCTCCTGATACTTCTTCAGTCGACTTATGAGCTCTGGGTCCTCTTGGCGCTGGGGAATCTTGGACCATAGCTTCCCTTCCCGGCTCGGAGGTCGGGAAAACGGCTCCTTCGTGGACTCCTGGTATGAATCTGTCAATGACGCCCCAGGACTCGCGCCCTCGTTCTCAGCCTCCGACTCCTCGAGGCTCGCCAACCCCGGTCTCACCTGGCTCCGTATCATCGCCATAATTTGCGCAGCTTGGTCGACGAAGTCCTGCGTCCTGATTGACGGCTTCCTTTCGGTTTCGCTAGCATCATCGCTGTGAGGGATCGTGTTCTCATGCTGGAGTGCCTGGATGATCGAAGGCATTGGCTTTTCACGTTGCGACAGACTTGAGCTTCTTGTCGAGTTGCGTGGCCAAAGGATGGAGCGCATGGCCAGGACACCGGGGTCCGCCAGGTCGAATTCGCCAGGCCGAGCATCCTTGCGCTTCTTGCCCATCGCAGACTGCATTTGCTGATGAGCAGAGTCCACCGCGGCCAATTGATCCTCGCGTCCAAAGGCAACATCTGATCGATGGAGTGTTCGTCGGCGCTTTGGCGTTGGGTCCTTTGAGGGCGATGTTCTCGGTCGCTTTCCCTCGGACTCAGCGTCGCGCTTCGGCGTCCCAGCCGACGCTGGCGCTCCCTTTGGCAGGGCGATAGACTGGTACTTGTCGCCCGACGTAGACGAACCTCCGGCGAGCCTGGTGCCTGGTGTGAGGCTCTGGTTCCGCCTTCTGCGAATAAGCAGCGCAGGCTCGTCATCCGGCGATGATTCGCGCGGAGGATGCAATGAGGGCAGGTTGGACAGAACAGGATTCGGCGCGACGTTCTCCTTGTCGCGAGTCTCCAAGTCCTCGTCGGACTCGTACGACAAGTCCCCGGTGAACTCGTATCCGTCCAAATCCCCGCCTCCAAACCGACTGAATGCGCTTGTGCCGTGAAATGCAGCCTCCTTGTCCGATTCTTGATGCAGCTGATGAAGCTCAGCCAGGCTGCTGGTATCCAACGACTCTCCTGAGGGGCAGCCAGAGGCCTCTTCAAACTGGCTGATACGTCGAAGCAGAGTCTGGTTCGTAAATGTGTCGTACGGGCCAAAGAGCTTCAAGGGACTACTCGCCGTGTGGCCGCCACCGCTTTCCCTGGCCTGTCGCTTTTCGGGACTCGGAAACGGCGCACGAGGCAAGGACGGGCTGTATGAGATGCGAAACGTTGGAAGCGGGTTGGTCCCCTGCGCCCGAATCGAGGGAAACTGCTTCGGGGTGCTGGCTTGCAAGGACGCATCGGGCAGCATGTCCGATGTGTCCACCCCAATCTCTGAACTGAGTCCGCGGTGGTAAAAGGATCCATCTCCCGACCTTCCACCTCGCTGCACGTTTACAAAAGCTCCATTGCCCATGTAGTCCTCGGTCGTTTCGACATGGGCTGGGCTTGACTGGTCACCACTGAAGCCTGCCTGCAGGTCTGCTTGCGAGTCCAGAAGCATCTGGTCGATACGCAAACGCTCCAGCTTCTGCCACAGCTGCTCAACGGGAACCTCAATTGGCGCGAAGTCGACTCCTCCATCTCCATCGCAGTGCTTGCCAATCATAATCGGGCTGAAATCTTCGTTCCGAGTGTCGCTCTGGCCACTCGTTTTCCTCGACATGTCTGCTGCTTCATGCGGCGCAGTCAGACAGCTCTCGTCGCGGTAAATGTCGTCGTCGCGACGCCGTTCAGGGGTCATGCCAGGCCCTAGTCGCGAGTCAAGGATATCCGACGACATCGATTCATCGTCCACGTTCAGCTTGTATTTGACTTCACGCTGCGGTCGCCTCGGGCTCGGGCTAGGCGTAACATCCGAATGGCCGTCAGGCTCGTCGTCGTCGTCGGCATCTATATAGCGCTCTAGGTCTGCGTCCATGGCTTGGTGCGCGTATTGCGGGGGGCTCGAGGGAAGCGTGGTTTCGGCGTGTTCGATGGATTCGTCGTTCTGCGAGGGCGGTTTAAACATGTCCTGCAGACCAGCAGCGGCAGAGCAGAAGAGGTCCCGTTGCTCTCCATACTGGATCTTTCCGTGCACCAAGCGTCGCTTCCACTCGGGCGTCTCAGTCTTCCGCCTGCTGGATGATGTGTGGCGCTGGATGCTGTTGTGAACGACTGATCCGTCCGTCGCAGTTGAGACGGACCGGGTGTGGCTCTCGGCTCTGAGAGCTTTGATCTCCTGCGCTAGCTTGGAAGGTAGCCGCCGGCTCGAGATGTTGATGTCGTTCGCGCTCCGCTCGCTCAATATTATTGGGCTCGTGTCGCGAGTTGATGATAGGGACAGCTTCCTATTCGGAGTCCTGCGCGGTATCCGACTTGAGCGTTCTCGCGATTGCACGGCTTCGAGCTCGTCAGCGTCTTTCAGAGGGGGAAGCTTGTCCGCGGACGTGTCGCTTCCTGGTTGTGAGACCCAGTCCTCCGACAGGGAATCCAACCAAGCGTGATCCATGCAAGCGACAGTCCGGATCGCAGGAGACAAGTTTGCTCAGGTCCACTGCGCCGCCATGAATACAGCAGAAGTTGGCGCGATTCTCGTGCTCGGCGGGGTTGCGATCCGTCTCCCTGATGATGGTATTCGACGTGTTTTCGGCTCCGCGCGATGGCAACGATGGGGGACACAATTGCCGACGGAGTGCTTGACCTGACACGTTGAAAACATGCAATATGATGGTAAATGGGGAAATACAAACAAGAAGTTGGAGTGTCAAGTCTCAAGGAGATAAGATGTGCCTATCGGTGACGCGACGGCGTGGGTGCGCGTGGCCCAGACAGGAATAAACACAAACAAAGTGGGCTCTTGATTGGATACTCCCGGTTGCTGTGCCAACCACGCGGCCCTCCTTGGAGTCACGTGGCTGCAGATGTCCTTGCCAGCGAATTCACCTTCAGTCACGCTGAAAGATCTCCGAAAATGCTGCTAAGGATCTTCATTGAAGCTCTTATAAGTCATAGTCACGAAGTATCATTGAGGATACCTATACAGAAACCGTAGGAGTGACAGACTGGGCCATGATCCGTGCAGGCGGGTGCCAGCCATCAATTTACGCGACATCACGTGCACCCGCGAGGCGCGTCTCGCGAGGCCCCTCCGTGAAATTCGAGCCTCAGAGGCAACCAATCTCCACAAACACGCCCAGACCGCCGACGTTGCCAGGTGCCAGACCTTGTGGGGGAGCTGCACACCTGGAATCAGGGTGCCAATGGCTGTCTCCTACTAACTGCGACCTCAACCATCGAATGCTCGACAGCCTTTTGCATCACCACCAAACCGAAATGACCGTCCCAGGCTCGACGCCCGCCGAGCTGGCCCGGGATTGGGGAGAAGACGTCATCTATTCCGAAGCCGCATGCCACGTCGACGATGTCTACTATGAAGGATCAGAGGACGAGAAGTATCCCGACTCGGCTGCTCGAAAGCTCCGAATTGAGGCGGCCGGGCGACGCTATCTGGAGGGCCATGTCCCCTTCTTGCTTTCAGCCAGCCTACGTGGTCTATTCGACAAAGAGTTCGGCTGGGTCAATCCCTGGAGAAGCAAAGAACGTGCTACGACCCCGAAGCCTGCCTCGCCGATTCCAGCCTCGAAGGGGGCACCGCCTCCGATAAATGAACCGATCGCCCAAGCCCAGCGAGGGTTGGTAAGCGACAGCCTCGAGTGCCATCTGCCGAGCCCGGAGAGCCTTAAGCAGGCGACGGCCACCGAGCCACATCCATATCTCGAGGAAGACGAACTAGCATTTGTACAGAGCTGGCAGAAGAGCATCAATGTGCCGTCACTTTCACAAGACTCCTTCTGGGCATCCACCAAGGTGCAACTCACCGCATCTGCGAAGAAGCGAAGAGCGAGGGAATCCGAATGGTTGAAGAAGGTGGCAAATAAAAAGAGGAAAACGGACTCCAGCGACCCGAGTTTCCGCAAGTCGCCTCTTGTGCAGAGGAATCCCAATCCGCGTGTCTCGCCCATCGGCAAGCCACACGGCGGCAATTTGGGTACCTCCGTTCATGCATCGCCCAAGAGACATCCAGGCCGTTCATTTGAATCCTCACAACGGTCCAAATCGACAGTGCGGTGGCACGGTATCAAGGATGACGAAGACGATCAAAGCGAGCAAGACGAGCTCATGACTTCAACGCCAGACGCCTCTTTTGGTAGCGCTCGCGGACCGCTCGCCTCAACTCCAAAGCGAATATCTCCCCGGCGAGATATGTGGAAGTCTGCTGTCTTGCATACTGTCGGCTCTGAGGACGAGCTCAGTCAGAATGGGGCTGCCGCAGCGACGCTGTCGTCCCCGGTTTCACAGCGACGTCAAGGCCAGCCTACCTGCACCCTGAACCCCAATGCGGCCAAGCAAGACCCAAACGCATCTGTCGGGACCCAAACGTTACCACCAAGCGTGAAGCAGTGGAAGAAGAGCAGCGAAGTGCAGCGTGTGATCGACCTGGCGGACACAGACGAACAACACAATGAAGCGGTGCAGAATGGAGCCCGTCCGACGGCTACCGCCGACTTTGAGACTCAGCAAGATCAAAGTTTCTGCTTCAAAATGCGCCATACATCTGATACGGATCCTGAAAAGGGAACAGCCAGCGAAATGTTGCCCGAAGAGTCCGACCAGCAGGAAGAAATATTTTTGCCAATGGTCGCAGGGCCGCCCAGCCCCCCCTCAGCACCGTCACCCAGCCCTCACGTCGTCGGCAACCCTGACATCGTCGGCAGCCCCCACGTCGTCGACAGCACGACGATGCAAGACGCGAGAGATGACGACGTCGACGCTCACAGTATTATTGAGGAAGCCGAGCAGAACGATACCATGGACAAGCAGGACTTGCATTTCATGGTGCAGCAGTCAGCCAATGATCATGAGATCCTGGCGCGGCTAACCTGCGATCACAATGTGGGTAGTCAGGACTCGACAAGCAGCAATGTATTCAAAACAACGGACCAGCGGGCGAACTCTCCCTTACCGCCTGTGCAGCTTGTTCAGGAGAATTCTCTCACAATTGCGGAGCCTGAGACAGGCATGGATGCCTCGTCAACCTCGCCAATGGACGTATCTCGAGACCCGGATCACGCATGCCTAGATTCAGCCCTTGGAAACGACTGTCAACGCGGCGTCGGCCATGCTGCAGCACATGAGGATGCAGTCCCGGCGCCCGAGGTTGGGCATATAGTGCCAGCTGGCGCAGAGGCGGAACTCCGGCAAGATCATCACGCCAATTGCTCTTCTGGTCCCGCGGTACCGGGCAACGATTCTGTTACTGCCCAGACGGTAGAAACCGCTGAACCCATCGCAACCCCAGGAAACTTGGACCGGTGTGTACGTCCTGTTGACAACGACGACGTGCCCATGGAAGAGTCCGCGGATAAGGATCCAAACGAATTTTCGTTCAAGAACATTTTGCATCGCTTGGTTCCATCGAGTCCTTGGACGAGGCTATCGCAGTTGACTACGCGCTCCGCATCGTCGCCAGCTCCTGCTACCAAAGTTGAAGGCGCGGCTGACGAAGACCTAATCGACACCTGCTGCGATTACGAGGCTCGGGATGACACAAATGAACCGGGCTCTGCATTGTCTTGTTCACAGCAGTCGCTCGTACAGGAGCAGAATGACTCCACTACTGCTGGAGCTATGGGAGGCGTCCATTGGTCTAAGCCGAGCTTGGAAGCTGACCTTGCGGCAGCGGTCACCGAGCCGGGGCAGGACGGCACCCCGGATGAGATCGTGTTTGAAGATGCCATGGAGGCAAGTCAGACGGCCCGCTTGCAAGAGGCATCTAACAACATCCGCATCACGGGATCACAGCAAAGCCCCTGGACGAAAACACAGCTGTCACAGCAAGTGGTTCTGCCAGCTAGCAATGCACCTACTGCAACCATCCAAGTCTCCCCATCCAAAGACGCACGAGCTGGCGATGAATCTCAGCGCGCGATACCGATACCACCTGAAGCTCAGAGCCCGTGGTCAGGTGGGGCTCGCATTGTCGTGGATGCCAGACCCGAATCGGCAATGGCTCCTGATGAGGCTGGTTGCAGTATTGAAGAGGATGGCCACTCTCAGGACAGTCAAGCGTCACAGGCCGAGCCACGGCCATCGACGCCGGAGCCACAGTTTGCCGTCAAGTCATTCGCCTCATTCATGTCACCTTTGCCTGAACGTAGTCGTCGACAGACTGGCCGCACGCGATCGCAAGGGAATGGAGGCAGTCTTCCCTCGGCAATCAAGGGCCCGTGGAGTGACTCACGGACCGACCGACGAGTTTCCTGGGCGTTGATACCACCAGATCAGGACGACGACACCCAGGTTGAGAACTTGGAACATCGGGAATCAAGAACACCGATTTCGCGGAGCATGAGCCGCCAGGGCTCTCCACCACCAGCAACACCAATCGGTCAGCTACCGACATCTGAAGACGCCAAGTTCAGCAAACACTTTGCCGCCGTTGCTAGCCGCACCGATGGCCTCCGCCAGAAGCTCATCCCAACCGCCTCACAGCAGGTTGCACAAAGCCCTGGCTTGCACGGTATGGCTGAGACGTTCCTGGCAGCCGATGTGGCAGTCACCGACACTGGGGCAGCAGACAATGGTGAGCAAGTCGCGCAGGTAGATACGGCGGGACCCGAGTCCCAGGAACCGATGGATGTGGTGGAGGATATGTTTCGCGAGATGGGCGACTTCTTGCAGGTATGGAATGTCGACGCAGAGTTGAACCAGGCGCGAAAGGCGACCAACCCCGGGGCGCAGCAAGTTGGCATCGCGAGCCAAAGCCCTTGGTAAGGAGTGTAGGAGCGCAGTGACAACATTATTATTGGGAGGCCCTAGAGGCGGTGCCCATGTGGCGTTCAGCGTTGGAGCATTTTTGCTACGAGTTTTATACATAGAGCGTGGCTGTTTTGCTGTTGGGAGTAGAGCTGTCGGACAGATGGAGAGTATGAGGACAATACCACGTGAGGAACAGAGAGGGACATTATAACACAGATAGTGTATAGCAATCAACTATAGGTCTTGCAGGCTGATTCCCACGGTAATGTTTGGTAGTTTACCACAGCGGCCATGTCGTGGGCGTGGTGTGTATTTCTTGGTTGCGTTGCCCGATCTGATGCCTGGGACCCATCGCTGAGGCCAACGAGGCTGGGTCCATCTAATTCACCCGTGTTGCAGGACTAAGACTGGACGATTTGATGAAAACTCTATTGGAGATTTTGTGGTCTGACAAGTGTAACAGTGTCTGATATGCTATTGGCCAACCTCACGGCTCCGGCTTCAAGCTGTGTTGCATTGACGCGCTACCATGTCTCGGCCACTTCCTCTTGGGGCAGTTATTGACGTACAGCCACAAGATCCTTGCCCTACTCGGCCACCATCGCAGAGACAGAGAGCCAGCGGCGCCTATAAATACGGCGTAGCTGCGCCGTGAGGTTGCACGGATGATGACACGGCGCGGATCATCAGCGAGGGGGCTGTGGGCGTCGGAATCGGGATTGGTAACTTATATTATGACCTGCTCGCTCGTCTCGGCTGGTTCAGCCTGCTGCAGATCAATTGACGACCACCAGGTTCCATACCCATCATGGAGACGGCTACATGCCCAGATACACACGCATAGATGGCTTCACCAACACAGCCTCGCACCTCGGGATCGACCACCGCGACCCGACTCCGACAGGTCATCGCGCCGCTGACGACGACCTTCCACGCCACGCCGCTCTGCAGCGCCTGCACATTCGTCGGCGCGGCGACGGACCCTGCGGCCGAGACGTACTCGGAGATGTGCGCCATGTACTATGTCGAGGGCGGGTGCCCGTCGCAGACGCCGCTCATGTGCCTCCCGCACGTCACCAACTACCAGGACATCGCCGGGCCGGGCTACTTTTACTCGCCGGGCCTGGCGTGTCCGTCGGGATGGTGGACGGCGGCCACAGTGACGTCCGGCCAAGGCGGCGGCAGTGCCATGTTTAATGGCGTAATGATGGATACGTTCTTGCCGGGCGAGACGGCTGCGATATGCTGCCCCACGTGAGTGGCCCCCGAGCAGATTGAAGAAGCACCGGCCTCGCAACCAGCAGCACGCTGACTTGAGCCTTGATACGCTGTCTAGGGATCTCACTTACTATCCAGCCGATGCAACGATGGTGGCGGGGTCCTGTACCAAGGCTATCGTGACCAACCCGGCCACGTACGTGTCGTGCTCGGCGAGTACGAAGCTGGTGGAGATAACGAGAACCAACCTCGGCCAATCTGTTACAATCAGCTACAAGCAAGCGAGCAAGATGAAGACGACGACTATGAACTTTACGAGCGTCGTTGCACAAGGGCCGACGATCCAGATCAACTACCGCGCACAGGACCTCACTTCCCTCTCCTCTAGCACGAGTGTGGCTAGCAGTCCCAGCGAAGCACCACTGGACGGGAAGAGTCCCAACACCGACGACACGTCTCCGAGTCCAAGTGGCGGTGCAATCGCGGGCATTGTGGTTGGAGCGGTTTGCTTCCTCGTTGGGTTGGGCCTCGTTGCAATCTGGGCCTGGAGACGGCGGAGGCGTTCCAAGGCGGAGGCCGAGACGCAGCCTCCATCGGATGATGTTAATATCTACGACAAGCCAGAACTGGAGGCAACAGTTAATCCCCACGCCGGCTTCGTGAAGCCGGAGCTGGAGGCCACGCCGAGGTTCGAACTGGACGCTTCCAGCAGCGATCGGCGGCATGAGCTCGACGGCGATGGCACCATGCGCAACGAGATTGACGGCAATAGCCGCAGCGAACTACCTGGCGATGGTGACGTTGCCCGGCGAGGCTGATATAGGGATGGAACGACCCGAAGCCATGGAGTGGTGACGATGGTGGTGAGTGGAAAAGAACATGAAGAATCCGCGCTGGATGTCTCCCTAGAACAGTACTTTGGGTAGTGAGCTCTAGCTGAGTCCACATTTCTTGTTGGATAACTATTGCCAACATAGAGGTATATGAGAAATTTACCTGCAGGAAAAACCATGTCACATGTGCGTCCTTCATTTCCGTCGAACGACCAGAAGCTAGGCGATGAGCAACTGGACGCCGTCGAACCTCGTCAACCGACCTTCGGGACCACCACGACCACCAACACACTAATATCCATGCCGCCAGCGCTTTCTCACAGTCAGGACGAGATCCGGGAGCCAGCTAATACCAACAGTCATTGTTGGGCTGAGCGAGCAGCGATAGGCGGCTAGCATCGATGGGTGGCTCTCATCTACCGATGCTATTGTATGCTCAACTGCTTCGCCGTGCGCTCGTCTTGCCGATTCGTTAGTCCGGACCAAGTACATCGGGGAACAAATTCATGTGACCAAATTATTCTGGTGAAACTCGCGGGTCTCAGGTTACTCAGACACGATTGGCCTACACGCCCTTATCTGATGCTGCCGGAGGCCCATTCAGAGGCCAACCTTGCCCCTGTTGGGTCGAGGAGGTACTCCCCAACACACGTACGAATACAGAATCAATATTGCACAAAGCCTACATCGCGCTCCGCTGCCCATGTCACCTGCCCTTGGCCATATTCCTACCGGTTCCCCTCTTCCAAAGTCAGCCATGACTCGTCCGTAACTTGAGTCGATTTCCCTCGAATCAGCCTCGACAGCGGGACGACCCGACCGGGAGCAAGCGCCGGCCGCGTTTCCCAGCCCAACAACCCTAGCAACTTTCACCAATAAGACGCGCAGCTGAAAGCTGCTGGCGACCACTCTGCAGCAGCTCAGCCGGCCAGCAGTACAGACCTGCGGTGACGAGAAACCGCTGCTATTCGCTGCGTTATTGCAAATTTAGAACTGGAACGGGCTTCAAACTGGGTCTCCCCCGGTTCCTGAACGTCGGGACAAGGCAGCCAATCTCGGCTGGCAGTCTTGGCATAGTGGTGTGCACGTTGGCTCAGCCTTCGTCTCAAGGCTACTTGCAAGACCGCCTCCTGCAGAGCTCCTGCAGACGAGGTTGGCAGGAGGGCGCCTCATTGCGCCTTGTTAGTGGGCGCAGAGCGCAGATTTTGTGGCCGGCTGAGGCGATGCTTCTCTCGGTACAAGGCGCAGGGGAAGCTCATGCAAGTGGCCGACCAACATCGTCGAAGGTCTCTGCCATGGGATAACCTATAAGTACCCTCTTGCCTCACCCAACTTCAATCCGGCGAACTGTCAGAATCTTCAAAATCATCATTTTTGTACTTGCCCTGCCTTTCCTGTCACAGACTCAAAAGAAAAATGAGAGCGGAAGAAGTACACACGTACGCCGCGGGGCTGAATACCCCAGACCTGCAGCAACTGAAGGCTAAACACAACGAACTCCTGGACACCATCGACAAACTGCGGGACAACGACATCGGTAGATATGTCGAACTTCCACAGATTGTCGTCGTCGGCGACCAGTCCTCCGGAAAGAGTTCTGTCCTGGAAGCCATCTCCCGGGTGCGATTCCCGTCAAAGAGCACCCTCTGCACGCGCTTCGCCACGGAGCTGGTCCTCCGCGAGGCGGATGAGCCGAGGATGGAGGTGACCATCAGGCCTCACGACAGTGAATCTAAAGATGTCAAGAAAAAGCTCGCAGAGTTTAACAAGGTCCAAACTGAGCTCTGTGAGCTGTCCAATATTATCAAAGAGGCGACGGAGTACATGGGAATCGACGGGGGCAGCAACTCATTCTCCAAGCACATCCTCCGCGTCAAGATCTCTGGCCCGGGCATCCCCCAGCTGACCTTGGTCGACCTTCCCGGCTTCTACCACTCCAGCGGCAGGAACCAGCTAGCCGAGCACCGGAGCATTGTCAGCGAGCTGGCAGCCGAGTACATGGAGCGGGAGAGCAGCATCATCCTGGCAGTGGTCTCGGCCAAGAGCGACCCCGTGATGCAGCAGGTCCTGGAGGAGACAAGACGGTACGACGAACGCGGCCAGCGGACCCTCGGAATCATAACCAAGCCAGACAAGCTGGATCAGGGCGAGCTAGAGGATGACTTCCTGCAACTCCTCAAAAACAACAAGAGCTCACCCCGTTTCCTGAAGCACGGGTGGCACGTCCTTCGCAACCGGGGTGAAGGGGAACCAGCAGACTTCGACGCCAGGGACAAGACAGAAGCGGAACTCTTCCAATCTCGTCCGTGGACCGAGCTCCCGGACAGGAACAAGGGCATAGCATCCCTCCGCGAGAAGCTGAGCAGAGTGCTCCTGATGCATATCGCCGGAAAGTTGCCACACGTCACGATGCGCATCGAGCAGTTGATCGACGACCGCCAGCGCGCCCTCGACGACCTAGGCGAGCCCCGGATAAAGACTGGTGACTACCTGAGGCACTTGGAGGGCATCGCGAGAGACTTTACCCGGCTCACGGTGCAGGCCGTCGGAGGCGAGGAAAAGGACTCTGCTTTCTTTGGCGAAATCTGTCCCGGATCCGAGCTGGACATGGCCGGTGGACGCCGTAACCTTCGCGCGCAAGTCCGCAGTCAAAACCGAGCCTTCGTCGCGGTACTGAGGAAGTGCGGCGCCAAACGAGTCATCGAATGGCGAGACGGGGCCGACAAAGAGGCTTGGGTACAGGCGGATATACCCGGCGAGCTGGAGCATCTTGCGGCGTGCTACAATGCCAAAGAGCCCGTGTCTGTTACTCAAGACGAGCTCGAAGAGCTGATACATAAATGGGCCATGGCATCCCGTGGCACCGAGCTTCCAGGCGTTTACAGCAGCAAAATGGCCCTGACTCTGTTCGAAGACCAGGCCGAGCCGTGGGAAGGTATCGCCACTCGTCACGTAGAGCTGGTCACGGACGCGGCCGAGTCTCTTGTCAAGGAGATACTGCAGTTCGTAACGAGGGACGATGATGAGATGCGCGAAAGGCTCATGGCTTCGTTTGTCGCTCCGTTCTTCAAGGATAGGAGGGCCGCTCTCGGGAGAAAACTGCAGGAGGTGCTTCCGAGCCTGCACAAGACCGGCTTCCCGTTGGCGTTGGAAGAGGTTTTCCAGCAACGAACCAGCTCGCGAGCATGGAGGCGACTCCAAAGGCAAGTACACGAGCTGGATCAAGATCCATCCAACGTCTCGCTCTCGGCGGGTGTCAAACGGGCTTTGCAGAACCCGCTATTTGCCCAGGACGCTGTCAATGCCCAGAAGGGAAAGGTTCAGGAATGGGGGATCGAGCGCGTACTCGACTACATGACAGAGTACTACGGGGTAAGTTCCTCACGTTGTGTACACGTAACCAGCAGAGTCTAGGGGAGTGAAGGATGAAGAATGGCGCGGCTAACTGATGTGTTCCGTTCTAGATGACGCTGGAGACGTTCATGACCAACGTCATCATACTGGCTGTTGAGAATCAGCTCATGTCTCGCATTCCGGACATCTTCACGATGACCAAGATTGTGCGGCGGGATGAGGATGAGCTGAAGCGGCTGGCTGGAGAGTCCGAGGAAGTGCAGGCCACTCGCGAAGAATGGCAGCGAGACTTGGACAAGCTGAGGACGGGACTCGAGTTGTGCGAGCAGTGGCGGATGGACAATAAGAGTGAGTCGACAGAAGAGCCATGCATCCTCACGGTTTCCTTCGACGCATAGACTAACACATTGACTATTAGAAGGGACGGTTGCACGCCCAAAGGTAAACGGCGTTGGCACGCGAGGGGAGAAGACGCTGGTTAATGGCTTCAAGCCCGCATCAAATGGAGTGAAGACCGAGACGACCGAGGTCATGACCTAGAGTAAGAGCTGCGAGCTGTGGGGAGTTGGTTTTATGTTTTCTGTTACTGAAGTGTTTCATGCCCCCCTGCCAACGCCTGTGGTTCAGCGCGGTCCGGATGTATGTCGGGATCTGCGGCGACTTGTGGAGGTCATGGTCTTGGTACTTTGTTGAGGGAGAACGAACACACTAAAGGCCGAGTGCAACGATCGTCGTGTAAGTCGTAGAGTCGGTCCCTGCCCAAGAAGTCAGCTATTAGTCAGTGATACGAGTCGTCGTGTAAGTTAGTGCGCTACTTAACGCGTAAGATAAGACGGGTATCCCCGTATAAGTTAGAGCGACTATTATCGTATAAGTTAGAGCGACCGTTATCGTGTAAGTTAGAGCGACCGTCTCCGTATAAGTTAGAATATTAGCATAGCGGCGTATAGTCTATAAATCAACGCCTATATAAATAGGTCTTTATATCGTATAAGTCAAAGGTAAAGAGGCAAGGAGAGGCAACCACGGCTATCTCAAAAATATAGGAGGAATTAACTAGGATTTTTTATTATTAGAATCTCGAAAGCTCATAAACGTTACGACTTACGTCGATGCATACATAAGGGACCATCTATTCATAGGGATATAGACGTCTCTCTTATACCTATAGACTCGCTAGGCGTCCCAATGTTCCTCCACTTTTTTGTGTTTTCCGTTTTTCTAGTCAGGGGTCTGCACCAACACCCTAACAAAGTACTATTGTACGATATGTGCTCGATGTTGCAAGTTGAAAGCAAGCCAGTAAATTGAGATGCAATCTTGTATATATAATACAGAGTTGCAAGGAGTGAATACATGCTGGCGAGTGGACATCATCGATGTACGAACTTATGAAGTAAATGAAAACGACCAACCGCTGAACAGACAATCAGTTTGAACGGCGCTGAGAGATCCCCTGGCCCGCCTAGCGTTGTGCGGAATGCCTGTAAGCATCTCAGCACTTATTACTAGCCCAGTCAGTCCACCGCCTTTTACCTCGTACTTGTGCTCGGAGTGCCTACGGAGGTTGGGGCCAAAAGTATGTCCAATCCTAGATGTGCATGTCGACGCCGAAAGAATGAGGTTGCGGCCGATCTGCACTCAACCAGACTCAGGGGTTCTCGGATTCGGTGAAGGGGGAACAACTGCACGAACGAGCTTCCAACGTGTTCATATTAGTGGTCAATGGCACGGTCATTGACGGAGATAGGTTAATGTATCCCCGGCCTCCATGCCAATGTCCATCCTGCGAAGGGACTCGACAAGCTCAGATACGGTACGCCTCAGCTCTCCCGGGGTTTTCTGACTGTCTTAGGGACATCCCGAGATAGAGCGCGAAGTGAAGTACTCCTATATCTGGTTACTTTGGGTCTGAGTATTTGCCGTCTGCTTTTCCTTGGGAAGGCAGACGAAGGCCGCTACACGGCGAGCCGACTTCGTACTCCGCACCATCATCGATGTGACAGACGGTGAGACTATCTCACCCTGGCGAATGCTTTCGGCGGAACATCGGCCACCCCAGAGCTCTGAACCTGTGCTCTTTCCGAATACCAGTTACCATCCATGTCGAGCGCCTCTTCTCAAAAGCAGCCGGCATGAGTACAGCTAAGTTTCGAACTGCCGCGCCTATCTTTGGAGAAGACACTGCGGCAACAGTCAAGAGAGACAAGCTTAACCCAAGACTCGTCATGGGGACCGCCACCGTCGGGAGAGAAGATCTCATGCAGAAAATGCAGCGCTAATTGGAGGCCTTTTTCGTGGTCTGATACCATTAACATATTTTTGGACAGATTGCCAGCGGAGTGGCTATCACATACGTGCCGTGCTGGCATCACCGCAGAAGTGTTCCACTGTCACTCCCCCTTTTCTTCTCAATCTTCTTTTCATTGCAATCCTTGACTTGCAGCTACAGTGACTGGCCCATAGTATCCTTGCGAATATGTGTTATCTAGACGAAGAGGAGCTGTATATGTCGAAGCTGCGTTGGTGTTGCTGCTGGGCCGGTCTTTGAACGCCAATGGTCGAGTGTAATTGATGTACATTGAAAAATCTTCTGGGAGACCCTCTCAGAGAGCTTCCGCTGATAAGCTAAAAATTTTGTCTGCGATCAACTCATTTTTCTATTTTGCCGTTGTCATCTTAAGGCCTTGCCACGGCACCGAGCCACGGGGAAATATATTAACAGATATCCTAGCGATTCCAAGTCATCGCCCCAAGGCTGTTCTGTTTATAATCAGCGCAGTAGCACTTGCTAGTTGTGATGACCACGAACTCCATCCAATGTGACTGTTGATACTAGCATATCGTCGTACGTCTTCAAGATTTTAAAATACATATCCCTGACCGCGGCAGATAGAAGACATCTGCCTTTGGATACAATGTGGAGAGCCGCGTAGCCCAGCCTTCTACCTAGTTCTGAGCCCAAGGTCATAGTCGGTTGGTTGGACGCTACAGCTATTGTGCTTTTTGGTGTCATATGAGCGAAGTACGAAAGAACGTGAGCCTAGGAGGAAATACAGACAAATGAGACAATTTATTAAAATTAGTTAAGCTAAACTCCTCGACACACTCGGCATCTCCACTCCTTTGTTGAGGGAGAGCGAACACACCAAGGGCCGAGAGGAACGGGACATCGTGTAAAAGGAAAGGCAGTGCCTACCCAAGCAGACTAACAAGACTTTCACATGGTTCCTCAAAGTGTAAAGAACAAGAAGAGGCAGCGTAGGCAATCTCAAAAATGGGAGGAAAACTAAGAACTTGATTGCTAAGACCGTGAACAGATGGGGAACCATCTGTTCTCGAGGCTCTAGATGCCCCTTATATGCCTACGTGCTATCTTAGTCCCTGGTCCTCCTCCATCTTTTTGTGGTTTTCTTCTTTTTTGATCCTCCTCAGTCTTTTTGTGGTTTCTTCTTTTCTGATCCTCCTCCGTCTTTTTGTGGTTTTCTTCTTTTCTGATCCGGGTTCTGTGCCAGCCGGTACCTCAACAAACTACTTCATACTACCTGCTCGCTATGAACAGGTTCCCCCTTTTGCCATTTCCAGTAATGCGAGCTTCCGTCTTACTCAGTTGTGGGGTTCTCCGGCTGCTTAGGCTCGACATCGTCGTAGGTGATGGCCATATACTTGCCTGGGTAGTATTTGGCGACCCACATTTCAGCCAGCATACCCTTGGTAATATCTTTCAAGTAGTAGTTGATGGGAATGCCGGAGGTGCCTTCGGCCGCCTTCTTGATGTAGTCTTCGAGCGCAGTCATCATGGAGTTGATGTCAAGAATCTTGTTGGAGCCGTCGTCGATTTCTGCGAGCGCCGACAAGGCGGCTTTGACCTCGCCCGCCTTCATGGATACCATTTGCCCGCCTGTCCGCGCCGCATCTGCCGACTGCTTCACGGTGTCCTGATCGGCAACGGTTGCGTTCTGAAGGGTCGCAAGCGCCTCCAAACTCGACTTGGGGTCGAAGTTCGCAAACTTTTCGACGCCCAATTTCACTTCGTTGGCCACCATGGATGGAATCGCACCCATGCAGATCAGCGTGACGTGCGAGTTGATGTTTTGCGAGCTGAGCATGTTCTTGACGTCATTGGCAATGGAGGTATTCACGCCAAACCCGCCTGAAGCCTTCGAGAACCACGCGCCCGCATCCATCTGCGCCTGCAGCGATGTCACGACGGTGGTCATCTTCTCGCTGACAGACGTGCTGCTGGTGTTCAAGATATGAACCATGCCCACAAAGCTGGATCCAAACGTCATCCCAGAGATGATGCTGAATTTTTTGGCATTAGAACCGTCCGGATCATCCTGGCCGGCTAGTTCCATCATAGACTTGGTGCTCGTTGGGACTATTTTCTCGTCTTTGAAGAGATGATTCCAAACTTTGATGGCCTTGTCAACATTGAGCACAAACGGCGCGAGGATCGAGGCGTTTTTGTGCGTGCAAGAAACAGACAGCACCAGCGTGCCGGAGATGCTATGCTTGCTGGTTTGATCGCTGATCTGTTTCGAGGCGGATTGGCTCATCTGCGTCGAAACGTCTTTGCCCAACCAGCTCATCGAAGCGGACACGTATGAAGATATGCTGCCGGCAAACGAACTGGCGTCCTGCTGGTTGGTGTCCAAGGAGAAGTACTGCACATCCATGTTGATGGAGTCAGAGGCGAGCGGCATCGACTTGATCTGCGATTTGACGTAGTCCACCGGACTCTCCATCTGTACGTGGACGCCCTGAATTTGAGCGCGGAGAGGTTGGATCTGCTCTTCAGCGGTGACCTTTTCATCGGCATACTTGGCCGCCGCTCCCTCAATTTTGTCGTTTAACTTCGTTACGGACGCGTCGACCTTAGCCGTCCCGATACCGAGGTTGAGGAGTTCGGTCTTGGTCATGTCGAGACTTCGCCTCGACGCCAAAAGCGTGTTGAGTTCTTCCTGAGCGGCATCCACAGGTGCTTGCAACCCCGAGATCTGCGTGACGAGTTGAAGCGCTTCATTGCTGACAATGTTGGCCAGCACAAGCTGGGGATCGTACGGGATCGTGGAAGGCATGGTAACCGAAGACTTGGGTGAAAAGAGGGAGATAAAGTCAGAAAGATCTTCGCGACTGTGGCGTGTAAAAGCACTCCTTGTCTATCTGATGGGTAGGGCCAGAGTAGTTCTTTGGACTGAGCCTGCTTGATACTCAAGTTGCAACTAAACTTTACTCGGGGGTCGCGAGGGTATATATAGTCGACGAAATCGCTCTATGTCAGCTCTTGACGGAGCAGCGGTTGCTGGCTGAGTCCCCAAGTGAGATGCCATGAAGCCCGACGCAAGAGTATCGTTTGATTACAGTCGTCCTTGCAAAGTTCGCCGACCCCTGTGTCTGCGGTCGTACTGGACGATGGGCTGACCCCTGGCTATTCCAATGACCCTTCGGATAGGGGTTGCGAAGCTGCAAATGGCTGCATTCCGAACAATCCGTTCTCGCCAGTCATCATCTTTCTTCCTCATTTCAGATGAGCGCCAAGCAATAATATTGTCCGGTTCACCGTTCACCCCTTTCAGCTGGTTGTTGGCATGACAGGATGCTACCTGAATAGGCCGCTTTCAGCTGTTCACTTGAAGCAAGGCTAGCCCGAGTAAAGCGCCTTCCGTCATTGCCGTGACGAAACGAAAAATATGACCGGAATAGGCCACATGCGGGTGTCGTTATTTCGAAGACAAAAAGAAAGGGCAAGGACCGTGTGTTTACAAAGAAGGTAGCCGGATGCTAGAAATACCCGTGGAACTACGTCCGAAAGCTTAGCGTAGCTCTAACACTTGAGATACTCATGTGTCTACTCCCTGAATGGTCACTGTATTAGTGCTCAGCACCAGACTTCACTACGTGGATGGGCTAATATTGAGTGGGCGGCCCAAAACTACCTTACCCCTATTACACAAACTACCCAAATGGTAGAGTTGGGTACCCAAAAGCATACGTTTATGGAAATGTCCATACTTATTAGGTGTTGGTGTGGGGTTTGGACTAAGCTGAACGGCTGAACGATCCAAGCTGAAGTGAGCGGTACGGACGTTAAGCAACGCCATCCAGTCCATGGATGGTCCAGTCAGTGCCCAGGGGCCTCCTCCGGCCCAAGAGCCAACGCTACTCAATCACACGCAGTCACACGGTGATGCCTTCTTGTGAGGAGATTCGCTCAAGTCTAAACACGCAGGGCCTGTGAACGCGTTACCTCAAAGACGTGGTTGGCCTATCCAAATTTCACCGTTCCCCTCCCACCGGACTCGCCCTGGCTGACGGCACAGGACGTCGGCTGAATGTGAGCAGCTGAATAGAACAGGGAAGTACAGGATAAAACGGCACTATTGTCTTGAGATGAGCTGAATAGAACAGGGAAGGACAGGATAAGACGGCACTATTACCTTGAGAAGAGCTGGATAGAACAGGGAAGGACAGGATAAGACGGCACTATTGTCTTGAGATGAGCTGAATAGAACAGGAAAGGAAATGGTAAGACGACACTATTGCCTTGAGATCAGCTGAACTGCATGCTGCAATGCCCTCAAGAAGCCATGGCGAGCTGGAGAGCATCCCTCCGCCGTGCTCATCTCGACGTGTTGTCCAATCACTGGTGAACAGTTATACAAGCCACCCCGGCGGCATGTCGGTGCGCACGATAGTGGACAGGCCGCAGGCAAGGCCGCCTTGACCTTGTGACTACGGCACTGCTTGTCGGTGTCTAGAGCACGTGGTGACATGAAGCCGGGCTGATAGCCATAGGTTTTTCATCTCCCCACAAGTTTCACGACTATACAAGGCTTACCGTACGCACTTATTCACCTGTGAACAACTCTGAAGCCATAGTTTTGTTTTCAACACATTGCCTTTACTTGAACCTACCTTTACCAAACCTCATTCCCATTACAATCTTCTCAGACTGCACCCAAGATGTTCATCTACACTGGAAAACTCCAGTGGCTACACTATGGCCAGGACGAACTTTTCGTCGTGGTCCTGCCGAACGGTCCCGTCCGTGTAGGGGATACAGTCTATTTGTATTTCCAGTGGACTGTCGATGCAAAGGGCGTCAAGAAAACCAAGTTGTTCCAAAGCCTGAACGTCGATAAGGTAGCCAAAGCCGAGAATGGCGACGACACCTTCCAGCTCTCACATGGGTATTACTCCTGGGAGATTCAGTCGCAACAGGGGTATCAGAGGATCACTGTCAACATGTCCAACCAAGACGGCCACAAGAGCGCCATGAGCCTGAACCGCACGTACCAGCCCAAGAGGGAGGTGTCGACTGATCCAGCTCGCATCTGGACCGGAAATTTGGACTGGCCCCAGTACGCCACCGACGAGCTGTTCATTGTCATTGTGCCTGATGGCTTCGGGGATGACAAGCCCATCCTGGCCTTCTGGCAGTGGACCGTGAACGCGGACGACAAGCCCAAGTTCCCCTGCCTTCTCAACGGCGTCCAGCAGGCCGAGAGCCCTTCTGAGGACGTGCTCAAGTTTACCTTCACCGACTACTACACCATGACCTGCACCTGGGACGAGAAGACGGAGAAGCTGGCCATAAACATGCAGGAGCCCCAGAAGCACGGGCAACACATTGGGCCATTCAACCTGACGGCTCTCGTCGAACATCATTCGGAGTAAGTTTGCTCACCCTCGTCCCCTGTCATATGGACATCATCGCTTACTGATGGTTTGTTGGGAAAACAGGGGTATCACCGCACCCGAGCTCCCGGCGGGTAAGGCCGAGATCGAGGTCCGCTATCCCCAGGCGGAACCCGCACTCGCTCGTATCCATACGCCTATGCCTTTCCCGCACACGCTAGTCGAAACGTTGACGCACACCGCGGCATTCCTGGACGAGGCAGGCTATCTGGCCAAGTATGCCGTCGATGTACGTACAAAAACAGTTCCCTCTCCTCCCCGCTGCATGGACAATGCTGACTCCTTCGCAGCGATACCATACTCTGGACAAGTCGTATCATGCTCTGCTCACGCAGACCGACGAATTAAACGGCCAAATCCGTGAACTGATGGGCGAGGTTCGCCAGCTGACGGTCGTGGGCGACAACAAGAAGAAGGAGATCGACAGCCTCCAGAGAAAGCTGGCCGAGTCGCTTGACGCGGCCGCCAAGAAGGAAGCTGAGCTCACGCAGCAGGTCCAGGACCTCCAAAAGGCTTCGGCCAAGGAGAAGAAGCACGATGCAGAGGACCACAATGCCCTCGACACGGCCCACGAGCAGATCCAGAAGGAGCAAGATGCCAGGGCCAAGGTTGAGAAACAGGTGGTCACGCTGCAGTTCGCCCTGAGTGAGAGCCAGAGACGCATTCTGCAGCTCCAGGCTCAGGACTTCGAGCTGGTCAACGAGATCAGCCATCTCCGTGGCCAGCTGGACGCGGAGAAAGCCCACAATGCCGAGCTCGAGGGGCGGGTCGGCGACCTGGAAGCCAAGGTGGCGGTGCTGGAGAATGACGCCGCAGCGATGAAGAAGACGCTGGTGCGCACCACCGAGGACCTGACGCAGGCTCAGGCAGACGCCGACGCCAAGGACAAGGTCATCGATGGCCTCAGGAACGACGTGACGGCCATCAAGAAGGACCGCGACGCCAAGGAGAAGGCCTACGAGGAGCTCCAGAAGAGCACCAGCGCCACCATCCAGGCCCTCGAGGACCAGATCGCCAAGCTGAAGGTTAAATGGCCGTTCTCCGACTTTCCAGACTTTCCCGATTTTCCTGACGGGTCGTCGTTCCCCAATCCATTCCCCGATGGATCAATCCCCAATCCCTTCCCCGACGGGTTCTTCCCCCCTCATACCTTTCCGCCGCCGCCGCAGCAGCAGCAGCAGACCACCGACGACCCCGTGGACGCAATCAGGAAGGCCTTGGGCCAATAGGCTCATATGACGATGTCGGTAAATTGTTGATATCTATGAAAGTCATTTTTACTTAGCTCAATCTGCAATGATACATTTTGTTGGGGTGACGGAACAGACCCCGGATCAACGAAGAAAAAATTATGAAAACCACAAAAAGACGGAGGAAGACCAGGGGTTTGGAGGTACATAGACATGTAAGGGGTATCTGTGGCTGCAAGAACAGATAGTCCCCTATGATCATTCAGTCTTAGCAATCAAGCCCTTGGTTTTCTTCCCATTTTTGAGCACGGCCGCTTGCCGTCGCTTATTGCTTATTTTTACTTGGATACCTATGTGATGGTTTTGCTATTGCTGCGTGGGCAGTACCGTCCTTCCCGCTTACACGACGTCCTATTGCACTCGGTCCTTGGTGTGTTTGTTCTCCCTCTATCCTAGTAGCCAAGAATCGGCTCCAGTCTTGGTAGACCCACCAGACTCGTATCATCGTATGTTCTATACCCGCACTGCGCGTAGCATCAACAACGGTCTAGAAGCCTGAAGTTGTCCTTATCCTGCAACACGCTTCGAAGAGCACAAACACGGCGGGAGAGGCAGAGAAACACTCGCACTCACCAGCCATACACCAGACATAGGACACCACCACTTGTAATACTCGCCAGCCATCGGAAAAGGTTGGACGGTCTTCTAATTCATTGGACCCGTGATCCTGGTTGTCTTGATAACTCGTGCCCATGTCTCATGGTAACGTCGAGGACCTTGACCAACAAACACACCCACTAGTACTGCCTTCTTAAAACACTTCTAGGGTTACAGTGAAACCCTACCTTACATCTTACCCGTCCGCCTAAGTAATGGAAGCTGACGTACGATCGGCAGTTTGGGCCATCCGCTCGTCTGATGGCAGATTCACGATGACGAGGATACAAAACGTCTTGTCGATATAGGGCTAGCGAAGCATATTCCACGGGGTTCTGGGCTACATTCTAAAGCTTCTCCCACTCCAGTGATTCAAACAGTGTAAATTTCGCCGCCTGATTGCTTGTCGGCTTCTCGTGAGCTGCCGGACCTTGACTGCTTCTGACAGCCAACTTGCTAACAAATGCAGATCATGTTAATTAATACTCGAATACGTACACCAGAGTTATACAGTGGTAATTCCAATAGACTTTTCGTCAGTGGCAGATCAGCGCGCTGTCAGTGTTGCTGATAGATGCCCTTGCACCCACCTCCACTCCCTCACAACACGCATTAACAAATATACGACTACCCACCACCATCACTATACTCGATTATACATCACCAGTCGCCAGCGCCTACAAAGGCTGCACCCGCGGTGTGATGCTGAACACCCGAGACCTGTTGTTTGCAGTAACAAAGGTATCACGTGACGTGGCGTCGCGCCAGTTGCTGCGCCCCTCATCGAAAGGCAAAATGAGCACATGCTCTGCACATGTCCGTACGACTCATCCTTCTTATCCTGCGCCTACGACCACGAGACAACGGCATATGCTGCTTTTTGTCGACGTTTATGTACGCTGCCTCTCGTCCAAGACGCCTCTCAATTATATGATTGCCGGTGCACGGATAGTCTCGACCAGTAGACTGCGCATCCACGGAGACCTTCGAATAATTGGTCGCCGCTGGCAACAATCACTTGAGAATATCCAGGACCAACCCGTCCGTTCCAAGAAGCCACACAAAATGACGAACAACAATCAAACCCCATCAAGTCCCGACCGAAAAAGTCCCGCAAATGGAAGTAGGGACAACGAATGCAAGCCACCCTCTCATACCGAATCCACTGGTGAGGACATGACGAACCGGACTGGCTGTGACAAGGAGAATATCTCTATCGACGAGTCAGGTGTCAAACCGGGCAAAGTCGATTTCGAAGAAATCTTCGCACGGGTTGAGAAGGAGAATAAAGAAATGACCAAGGAGCAGCTCGAGGCTAAGTATCCTTGGATGAGTGCGTACTCAAATTTTACTCATGAGAGAATCGCCTTTTACTGAACTAAAAAAACCCTCTAGAACGATCACTACCAAGACCAGTCAACTCCAATGTGGCAATGGCTGCAGTGGAGGAACTTTTTGATGGTTCGGACCGCGAGAATGATTGAGACGCCGCGCATCACCTACATGGCGCTGTGGCATCGTACCTAGCAGCATGGCCTGGGAGTGATTCATAGTCCATTCCCATGGAACACGACCCAGAATCCCCACCATACCATCCCCCGTCCGCCAAGGAAAACACGCAAATGATAAAGGGGGCCCAATCCAGTCCAGACTTTCGATGCTCCTCTCATTGCCGATGTTCGTCCTTCTTTGCTTCCGATTCCTGACCAGAGTTTGTCTTGGAAGGAGGCTCTTGAGAACGCTTTTCGGCCTCTACTATTGCTTTTTCCGCCACGGCTGGGTCTACCACATGTGGTTTGCCGTGTTTCTCTGTTTCCACCGGAGAAAAATTATGATTAGTCGACGATGTATCGGTAGCGCGTATCAGTGGACAGACATACTGACGAAGTTTGGATCTGGTGGCTGGTTAAAGGCCCGGTCAAACGGGGAACCCATGATGAATGAATGATTCGACTAATCGTCGGGTATCCGGGAGCAAGAGTCAATGTTTGTTTGTTGATCAGGATGAAGGTCTGAGGGAAACGTGCGAGGATTACCCCGTTTATGAATGATTCGGTCTCTCATGGATTTTCTCAATTCATCCAATCTCACCAGTGAGCTTCCAATTTCGGAGTGTCATGTTCTCATTCGCCAAGCACGGCCTTTGATGGGACCCCCAGCTGGCTGAAAGGGTGTGATGACGAGACTACTCCATACCTTGACTTCCAATCCCCGGTCGTAAGTAGGCGCGGGGTGAGTATTCAGGGTTCTAATTCAGTAAGACCCTAGGTTCGCCGCTGAGCTGAATATGCACCACGAACTGTGGACCAGGCGATGCTTACACTGCATTCACAGGGTCAGCCAATACCTTACTCTGGCCCGAAGCAACAGTACTAACTCATAAGAGACGTACAGGTGAAAATTCAGCTCATGATTGGTATTGGAGCGTACGCCCACTGAAGGTCACGCATTCAAAAAGCTCAAACGCATGGTGATAGGCTATGAGGGCGTGTAGAAGAACTATTGTAGCGATATGTGATGTAGTGGGCATTTACTGGAGTGGTTGGTTTCGGCCTGCAGAAGAATGCGTAAGCGTTTACAGATTAGGCGAAAATCTGAAGGAGCTGAAAGAACTGGGTGAGCTGAAAGAGCCGAGAGCTGCAACATCGACCACTCAGGACCATGCGACTTCACCCTGCCTCAAAATAATGTTGGTGTGGTCATAACATCACACTACCAAGTTAGGAGATACGTGCGCGCACCTAGACAGCTGAACTACGGCCATGATGTTTGTGTCCTAGTATGTACTACTCAGCTCCGTAAGCAAAAGCCTCTTTTCTCACGGCCGCATATGTTTTGGCCACCCATATGTGTTTACATGTACTTTAGAACATTACTCGAATCGTGGGTATAGAGTCAGGGATATGTATAGGTACTTAGGTATGATGCAACCAAGTATCTGCTGCCAATGTTAACCCCCCAAGAGCATTTCCGCGCACAACCCGGACACTGCGGGAGACACACGAACAGCCTGAATTCTGACGATCATCACGAAATCTATATATGGACACATTTCCCTCTTGTGGTTTTGTGAAAAGGATTTTCCCCTTTCCATTCAGACCACACAAACCAAGCCAAGATATTGTCTTCTCGCATGCCGACCAAACCATTTCCACATCATGGCTACTGTGACTACAAAGGCCCAGACATCCTGGGTCAACACCTTTGACGGCGGACCGTACACGTCTTTCAAAATGGTCGACTACATGCTCTCCAAAGCTAACAAGGCATCATATGAGGACTTGGTGAAGAATCCCAAGGTCGCAAAAAACATCTCCAAGCAGGATATCGAAAAGGACGACATGAACAAGGGCCTTCTTTTCGACACTTGGGGGTCCAAGACCGGGCGCTGCACTTCTTTCGCGGTCAAAATTACCGCGGAACTTGTGAAAGCCAATCCAGGCGTGTTCGACTTCCAAATCTACGATCTCAAGGGCCACCGAGTCGCTCGTTGCATAAAGACTGGTGTCCTGATTGACTCCAGTTCGTGGGTCGGTGCCTTCATTTTGAAAGAAGGCGAATGGAAAAGCTTCGAGGACGGTACTACGAGTGCGAAGTGGAAGTGGATCAACAAGAAGTCCAAATTTGAGAGAGACGGCACAGTGGTAAGCGAACATTAGGGTCCCTTTCAGCATCGCCGAATTGTTTTGACTTGCTAATGCGACCGTTGATTTGATGTAGAAATCTTCGTCGACTGTCATCACCCCTAAAGAGGCAATGGCAATTTGTCTGACAGAAGTTGCGGAAAGGCCGACTGTTCTTACCTTATTCCGGTACGTTGGCTCATCTCTCCACTCCCCTTTGGCTCTAGGTCCACTATAAAGGTCCCTGCTAAACAAATTTCAATTTGAAAGGTCCTTTTCCAATGGAAAGGCAGGATTTCACGGTATGTTTTCCTGGGTGTTTAACAAAAAACGCCTGGAGATGACGCCTGATCTCGAGAAGAGAAAGTCCAAGCTTGTCATCATCTGGGGTGAAAAAGGCACCGTTGCAGATAATGAGACATGTGTGGTCAATTTCGCCCAGTTTGTCATGAACTACGGAGGCCCGCACTGGAAAGAACAGCTCAAAGCGGACGGCAGTGAGAAAATCAACGAAGGAATTTGGGAGGCTGCTAACAAACTATGGGGCTATCCAAAATATAAAGAAGAGAAGTAGGAGTTTTCTGAAATTCCATGCTAATTGATATTGTCTGCTGGACTAAGGCTGCAGTGCCAGCCCCTCATGCATTTTGCCAGGGCCTCACAATGTCAAGTACATGTACTATGTCCTACCTCTTGGTGACTTCCAGGAAACCCGGTCAGATTCCAGAAGCCACTTTTGCCTCGCGTGACTACTTACTCAAGCATACTATCCAGAAAGAAGCCCCATTGCCAGTTCTCTGCCAATCATGAGTCATAACCCTATGTGCTCCCCCTGTCAGGACCGTCTAGTAACGCATCCCCGTTTCCACAACCATCTTTGCTAATGCCCAACCAACAAAAGAATCAGGGTCACAGCCACTGATGATTGAACGCCCAGTTCTGCATAGCGCTCTGCCTATTCCTGCATGCCTGAGACTACCAGTATTGCCAAGTGCTTCGACACCCCTCCCGCCTCGTACGCCCGCTCATACTTCGTACCTGGCTCCTCCATTGCAACTTACCACGACTAGCCCATCAGCACCCAACTCGCGATTCGAGTGAACTCTCCATTTGTATACTGGCCTCGCGTCATAGATGGCTTGATTCATGGTTATTCCGATCCTTGGAAGCGTCGCGCCATGGCTCTAAACCATGACTGGGAATTCGCCTCCGCCACACCAGCTCAGTTTTCCTCCGATCCGCCTTGGTGGCTCGGCCCAGAGTACTGGAATGGTGATACAAGCCATGGATTGAAGTCTTCGAGCCCGGTCTAAATACACTCTTGCGCTTGTTGAAGAGGAAGAGGAGAAGATGGAAGCCACCTCCGGAACGAGTTTCAACGAAAGAGACGTGCCACTGTCACAGCGGATGCGAGAGAGATGGAACAGCAAGGCATGGATGATCAACTGCGCAGCAAGAAATAGCTGGGCTTTTGACTTTGTATCCTAGAAGTCCCTTGATGCGCATTACTTTGGGCACCATGCGAATGGGGATGATCGCGCAAGGCTGAACCTCCTCACGGATCCGCAACTTGCGGCGATAGAGCCTTTTGTTAAGATGAAGATGAATGGGAGTAAGAGAGGACACTAGTCGAATAGGGTAACGACAGCGCAGCAGCCCAGATGGCCAAAGGTATGGTGTAAGCTCAGCATCTCCCGCATTGATTCTACCGAAGGGCCCAGTTCTAGTACTGAGTTGCCTGTGACATTCAGCAGCCCGCATACCTATTTTCGTCCCCTTCATTGAACGGCCCTACAAACGCGCTTTCATCTTTTTTGAGAGCGAGTTGCAACACGGCTTCATGTGATGAAGCAATCCGACCCTAGCGTTCATCCATGCTTGTTCATAGTGGACGCTTGGTCAAGATCTATAGAGAACAGTTCGCCTCCAAAGGGCTCTTGCTTTGCTTTACCGACAAGCTCCGGTTCAAAGCTAACTTTCCTGCGCCCTTGTACATATAGATCTTTTCCATGCAGTCTTGGTGGGATTATGGTGCACCTGTTCGCAGGCTGGTTGGTGGACATGAACCCCCCGACTTGACGCCCCGACGACGCTTGGTGATCTTCCCGGCTTTATTAGCCGTGAGGCCGCATGCAAATGTTCAAGAATTGCTCCACGTGGTACTATCGAAGTCATGCTTGAGTATGACAACGGACAACAATCTTTTGTAGAGTGCGAAGGCTCTAGCCTTTGCAAGGGTTATAATGAAGTAGTCAGACCTGATAGAGCCTGACGATTAGGTGCCATGATGTGGATAGGCAAATAGAGGGAGCAAACGGAGGTGCGCACAAAAATGATAACAGTACCACTTCTTTTACAACGAACGGCCTTGCAACGGAGCAACATCCGTTAATTGTGAATGCACAGAGAGAAAAAGCGATTTTTAAGCGAAAGGACAAGGGCAGAAAAACCGACAAAAAAGAAGATCATATGATGAGACTGGGACTCGAACCCAGGAGGATTGCTCCATCAGGAAAATTGGTGCTAAGGGTGTAACCTTAACCTGACGCCATAACCTGGAATCTGTTAGCGAAATGTATGTGAAGGTGATTGTGGGCCGATGGAGCCCATGTGAAGCGCTTACCAACTCGGCCATCTCACCAATTGGTGGGTTCTGAAACGTATGGATGGCAGCTAACTAGAAATCGCGTTTTAAGAGGCGCCGTGTAATATATTGGCCTTTACAAAATTTAGGTATAGCTCGAAGTAGTACAGAGGAACGGCGAGGAATGGCAGGAATAGCTAATAAGTATAAGTAAAATGGCAAGTAAGGGGAAATACAAGGTTAGAGAGCCTTCGTACACCAGAAGGGATGGCAGCGTCACCGATGTGGTATGACCACAAGCTCCAAATTATTGAATGTCAGATCAATGGCGGCTAATTGAAGTATGCACAACTGGACAATGGGATCATCACTTCGTCTCGTGAAAGGCCGCCATTGATTGGTTGCTACAGCAAGTGTAAAGTGTTGGTGGATCGCTTCATGGTATCAAAGAAAGAGCTGCATTGATGGATCACCTCGCATCAATGGCGCAGCTTTTTGACCGCTCCCGGCGGATTTGCAAAGCAGCCATGATTGCTGCTGTTTTCTCGAGCTGTAGGTATAAGTATGCATCGCTTCGCCCTGGTGCTCTCTATACCTCCTGATCAAGCCCAGTCGCCTGGTATTAAACCCAAATCATCGAAAGTTCACAACCATGGCCCGCATTCTCCAGACTCTTGCCGCTGCGCTCTCTTGCCTAATGATTTGCTCGACTGCATGTGACCTGCCGCAATCAGGGGCAGTTGGCAATATCGTATCATCCGTGGGCATTGTCGCGACCCCAGTCGAGCACTCTGAAGCCCCAGCCAACAGTGTCGCGTCTCCAGTCGGCAGTATCGCGCCCCCTGTTAACAGCGTGGCGCCGCCAATTGTCAGCGCCGCCACCACTCTCATGACTGCAACAAAGACGATGCCGTTTGAAGCCCCCGTCGCTGCCCAAACTGGTACAAACCCGCAATGCAAGACGTTTCATAAAGTCATGTCTGGCGATATTTGCCAGAAACTCGCCGATCAGTACAAAATCAAGCTGACAAACTTGTATGATCTCATAAGTTCCCTTGCCGTTTCGACGAACACTAACGTTTTGTGTCAGCTATGCGTGGAATCCCGCGGTGGGAACTAACTGCGCTTCTTTATGGATGGGATACAATGTTTGCGTGGGAATTTGATTCCATACGGTAGAGAGACCTGTGGTAGGACTTACATGTACGACGTGTTGGTGTCGAAGAAGTGAGAGCATTGATCTCCAGGCGGATGTAGTAGCTTTCACACCTACTTAGCCAAGCATATCGTGGCTTATAGACTGTTTTGTGTTTTGGCCTTCTGGCCTTTCATTCGTCAAATACTGTCGAGGGTAGAATCAACAAAAAGTGCGAACTTATGCCTGCAAAACCAAGTACAGAAGCCGCAACTAACACTACGGGCTTATGAGCTGCCCCCAACATACCATGGTCGAACCTGTGGAGTAGAGCGAATCTGCTATGCCGAGGGCAGATTTTTTTGGGATGTTAATATAGCTTCTACTACATGCTTTTAATTCACGCCATTCGCGTCCCATAATTTGGAGTTTTCTTACGGTTAAAGTCATGTTTCTTAAAGTCTGTCCTTTTCGTCAGTAATGCTAAAGCGCCAGAGGAATCCACCGGAAAAGTGGGGCGTACTTTCATCGCGACTGACTAACCTTTTTGAGACAAAACGGATGGAGCTTATTATTCTCACGACCCGACTCTTTGGCGAGCGACTAACCAGACTTCACTCCCATCAACTTCACCTCGGTCTCGTTGAAGTCTTCGCCCAACACTCACTCCTCTCCAGGATACGCCCTCCTCTTGCCATGTCGTTTATAACCGTCGCTGCCGCGACCCTGCCCAGCGTCCCCCTGGACTTTCAGGGGAATCGCGACAGGATCATCGAGTCGATTCGGATCGCCAAGGCAAAGGGCGCAACGCTCCGCACAGGCCCCGAGGTGTGTATTGCCCGTTGGCTCAACCATTTCAACGGCTAATGAAGCAATGTTATAGCTAGAAATTCCGGGATATTCTTGCTTGGATCATCATCTCGGTATGTACCTCATCGCCCGCTCCCGCGATGCTCTCCCCGCAGCAGCTGCGCATTGCCTCATGGAAAGAGTCGGCCGTAACCGTTGGCAACTCCATGGCTAAAGCAGGATAATCCTCGCTATGTCTTTGGTGGCTCATTGCTAGGCTTAGTTCAAGCCGGTGTCCTTTAAGTCACTGCACTGAACGGGATCCTTATGTGAACAGCCCATGCTAACATTCACGCGCTTTCAGAGGGTGACACTGTCATTCATTCCTGGGAAGTCTTGGCCGACATAATCAGCGATGAGGCTTGCAAGGAAATGCTCATCGATGTTGGCATGGGCTGCAGGCACAGGAATGTCTTGTACAACTGGTAAATGCGCTATCCCCTACACTCCGGTCACTCGCAACTGCGCAAACACGAAGCACCATTTAGTTGCAAGTCGTGAGCGCCGATTGCATCTTTGTCGTGACTAACTCTCAATTTCAGTCGAGTACTATGCACCTACAAGCGTATACTCTTCATTCGGTATGTCATCCTAGCCCTAGCCGAAAAACACTCCCCGCAAGGACTCACGCATGACCTCACCATAGACCCAAGATGTCGCTGGCCAACGATGGTCTTTATCGAGAGGCCAGGCACTTTACGGCGTGGCCAAAGAAGATGCAAACCGAGACCTACTACCTGGAAAGCGTTATCGAAAAGATCACCGGCCAGCACACGATTCCCATCGGCGATGCGATCTTGTCCACGCTCGACACTGCGATTGGCTGCGAAACCTGTGAAGAAATGTTTACACCAAGCAACCCATCCACTGTGTGCCATAGTCTCTCTTAAGACCCATTTGTGTCTTGCACTGACTCTATTTTCCACAGTACATGTCTCTCAACGGATGCGAAATCATTCTCAACGTAGGTCTAGCCTCAGCCCCGGGTAGCGGACTAGCCGACATCCTTCAATGAGAAATGCTGACTGGAAGATCAGAGCAGCGCTTCTCACGCCGAGCTGCGGAAGCTCAGGACCCGAATAGACCTTATCGCTAACTCTACGTACGTACTCTCCATTGCCAGTTGACTGCAGTGTGCTAATGGAAGTGAACAGGAGGAAGACTGGAGGATGTTACGTTTATGCAAATGCCACAGGCGTAGATGGCGATGCTCGTATGATGTTCGACGGCTCTTCGATGGTTTTGGTAGGTTGGCAGCGGCCACGAAGCCGTCATCTTCGTTACCTGGTGACTAGACGGGCATCTTGTTGATCGGTGCTAATTACACACTTCTTCAGCTTAACGGCAAGGTCCTGGAACAGGGACCGCAGTTTTCACTCCAGCCTGTCCACGTGGTTACCGCAACGATTGATATCGAAGAGATTCGAAGCTTCCGTTGCAGCATGGCCCGCAACGCTCAGGCCGCGGCGCAGCCTGATTATCCCCGGGTTGAGTTCAACATGCGCCTGTCCCGCCCGGCTGACGAGGTCTTTCTTTCGGATACCTTGCAGATCTCCAGAGCGATAGAGCCCCGCATTCTTGACCCGATGGCTGAGATCTGGATTAGCACTGCGGTATTGTATGTACTGGTTATGTCCTGCCCCCGACGGCTCTTGCTAACTATCTCCGCTTTAGCCTCTGGCAATGTGAGTGCATATGGACTCAATGACCTCTACTCCCCCAGAGTGCAGTGCTGCTTGGTGTTATGAATAGCACTGACATTGACAATTAGACCTCGTGCGTACAAATTCCGCTGGGTTCTTCCTCAGCTTGTCTGGCGGTACGTTCAACCTGAACCCATGCATATCCGTGCATGACAAAGGTTGTAGATATCAGGGTGCTGATGTTCCACAGGATTGGACAGCTCTACGGTGGCACTTTTTGTCTACGGCATGGCAAAGCTTGTCCTGACCTCTATTGAAGCTGGAGAGGAAACGACGTTGGCCGACCTGCGACGCGTTACTGGTGTCAACGACTTCACCCCCAAGTCCCCGCACGAAATTGTCAACCGACTCCTGACGACCTGTTACACGGGAACCGCCAACTCCTCAGATGAGACCCGGTCTCGCGCCGAAAGGTTGGCAGAGAAGCTTGGAGCCTGGCACTTGAGCATCCCAATTGACGGAGTCATCGGGGCATACCAGGATCTCGTCAAGAGCGCGCTGCAATTCACGCCGCGTTACACCGTCGAGGGCGGGACTCAGGCTGAGAACCTTGCGTTGCAAAACTTGCAGGCCAGGAACCGCATGGTAGTGCAGTATACGCTTGCGCAGCTGGCGACGACTGCACGCAAGCTTCCGAGGGCCGGCGCAGCATTGCTGGTTCTGACCAGTGGTAACGTGGTGCGTACCAACTACAGAGAGACCAGTGAAATGATGGCATTCCTAACCATGGCCCTTAGGACGAAGCTCTACGGGGCTACGTAACTAAGTATGATGCGTCGGCAGGTGACATAGCACCGCTAGGCAGCATCTCGAAGAACGACGCGAAGCGGTTCCAGGCGTAGGTCAGACCCTAGAATCGAGAAGGGCTGTAGGCTGACAATATGCAGATGGGCACGAGACAACTGGGACCTCCCTATCATGACGGTATGCCACTCTGAGAATCCTTTATTGTACACCCGCTGATCTGTAGCAGGAGTTCATCGAAGCAACACCGACCGCTGAGCTGCTGCCATTGTCCGCTGGTGTACAAGCCGACGAGTCTGAGAACGAGTGAGCGGCTTTCCCACCGACCTCCTAGATCCGCAAACTGACAGTCTCCGCTATAGGATGGGGCTTACTTACGAAGAGCTCTCCATGTTCGGCATCCTCCGCAAGGTTGACAAGCTAGGCCCGTGGTCTTGCTACCTTCGCCTGCTCGGCCTCTGGAAAGACCGCGCCGGCATGGGACCACGGCAGATTGCCGAGAAGGTCATGCGGTTCTTCAGACATTACGCCATCAACCGTCATAAGGCTACTGTTCTTACGCCGTCGATCCACCTGTCCGCCTACAGTATGCCGTTGAGCTGTCCAGCATCTTTCCCTGGAGCAATGGCTAATCCGACCTTTTTATTTAGATCCCGATGACAACCGTGCGGACCTTAGACCCTTCTTATACGTTGTCAACTGGCCCTTCCAGTTTAATAAGATTCGGGCACACGCGGAGCAGCTGGAGCGGAAAATGAACATGGCTTAGAGTGTCACCTCGGGTCCTTCATCAGAGCCTTACTTAGATAGAACAGCAGCTTCTAAGTGACTTATACGGTTGAATACCTTTGCAGCGAGTGAGTGTGCATCTAATGGCGGCATAAAACGCAAGCAAAGAGCAGGCTCTAAACGGAGTTGTGTTGAATAGGGGCTGCATTGCGGGAACCTGACAGGTGCCTGGGCACTTATGGCATAAGCCAATCCCTCACCAAAGTCTGCTTCTATATCTGCATCTTATAATGTTATACGTTTTCCTATCTTTTCTCCATATTAGTCTGGCCGATATCTCTTCAATATCCCGTCGGATCATCTCGTCGGATCTCTGGTCTGCGATTTTCTACAGCCCGCAGGTGTTGCCGCCAGAAGACTGCCCCGGCTCCGTATTATGGAGATCTGGAATGGAAAGGATGATGGACATGGCTGTGTCTTTCGTTAGCAGAAGAACGAAATGGCCAGCTCATCGCGCAGTGAGTCTCAGCTCCCCAGCTCTACATCACATCTTGGTAAAGTACAGATGTCTATCCAAAGCCAAATGCAAGCAAATCATCCCAGCGAATATCAGCTGGCAGGGCACCTGGAAGCTCAAGATCGCGCGGCGGGTCAGCCGTTCTCGGGCCAAGATTCCGCACGGGATCAGCCGACACGAATTGATCGTCCTATCTGAAGTGATGTCAAAGGACGGCACAAGTTTTCCAGTCTCTATTCTTCCCCACCTCATGCTAAGGGATCGGAATCTCCACCCTACGTCCCTCCGCCAGCTCGAGCTGATAGGAGCGCCGCGGGAAAAGTAATTGTGTTGCGCAAGGGGCTAGGGTTTGTATAGAGGCTAGTTTAAATCATGAATACGCAAGGGCAAGTATTCGACCCGTCTTGTCGTGCCTACGGATAGTACGTAGTCCGTACGCACGAAGTACCTCCTGTGGAGTGTCTGTCTGAGACACTGTAGCCATTGTGGCGGCAGGGATCGTCTTTAAGCTTGAGAGAGAGAATTTGTTCGCGGTATCAGGCAGTTCAGGTATTACTCGTATCCCGTATGGAAGAATAAAGAGATGTGTAGTCCGTACCCATGCAGGTGTCATTCAACATGTAACATTCAACAAACACTCTTCAACCAGCTTATGAGACACAAGATCTAATACGATTGAACAATTCTAGACCTCCTCACTCCCCTCATTAGACAAGATTTAAAACAGCGTTGAGTGTCAAAACTCCTGACAGGGGTGGGGGGAGAAGCCATTCTTGGTCCTGGTCGGTCCAATAGACATCGTCAGATCAACAACGTGGCCAAGTCTGCCTGTCAACATGCCAGTCATTACCACACATCTGCATATTGTTCCATCCAGGGCATGGACATTTGATACAGCCACGCCTCGAAACTTTTCAAGGATCAATCTCACCGACGTGGCATATCGTCCTTGCCGATGCACCGGAACGCCGGATGCCAGCCGGATGCTAGGTCCTTGCTTTCCCAGTCAAGGCTTCAGCTTCAGTAGAGGCGGTTAAGAGACTTTTGGGTTGTTCGGAAGTTGCTTCCCGCTGCTTTCTAGAAGACGTTGAGACCAGGGTGCAGAGTACATGGACGTGGTACCGCGCCAGAGGACCCGGCTGGTCCCAGCTAGACGCCGATATTCACATTTGCAAAGACGTACGACCGTTTACCTCTTTATAACTCAATTGTCTGTATCGGATACTTTAGCCTTTATATTTTCAACATTTTATACAAAAATCTCTATATGTTGATAATAATTCCCGCGCTCAGTAAGTAGCGGGCATGATACTGAGACGCCCACCGTCAGTCACAAGAACATTACCTCCGATATAGCCTCCGGCTCTGCTCACAAGGAACAGCGCAACGCCAGCGATGTCTTCCTCCGTACCTGACCGCTCCAGCGGCACAAATTCCTTGGGAAGCCCGCCTTCCTCGCGCGGGTCTATGCCCGCCTTCATGATCGGCATGTTCCCTGTCATTTCGCTGGGATAGAATCCGGGCGCGATCGTGTTGACCCTGATCTTCAAGTGTGCCAGGACCGTGGCCAGCTGCTTAGCCAAGTGCGCGACCGCAGCCTTGCTGGTCCCGTATGCGAAGCCGGCGGCTGGGTTCCGTGCATAGGCAGCAATGGACGAGGTGATGATGACCTGTGACTTTTGCGGCACGACCGCGCGCTTGTTTCCCTCGTCGAGTAGATCCAAGAAAGCAATAGCAGTATAGAAAGCACCGGTGACATTGACGTGCAACGCCTTGGTGAACTCGTCCATGTCGGGCGCCCACAGCCTCTCCTGAAGGCTCTTCGCGGTCAGGTCGCCCGCGTCCTGGACCGGCACCCACGCAGTGATGACGCCGCTGTTGGCGAAGAGAACATCGATGTATCCAATATCATCGCGAACCTTGTTGGCGGCGTGTCGCAAAGAGTCCTTTGACGTCACGTCGCAGACGATGGTGTGAATGGCCTGGGGGTTCGGGGAGGAGTCTTTGGTGGCAGTCAGGGACTCCTGACGTCGGCCCAGGATGTAAACTGCCTTTGCACCATTGGCCGCCAGGGCCTGCGCAACTACTTTGCCGAGGCCGGATCCTCCGCCAGTGATGACGGCCACTATGTTCTTGACGTCGAACAGCGCCTGGGCATCATACGAAGAGGCCATTTTCCCGATGAGTTGTCAAAACTTGCAGGCAATATAGCTTTGCTATGCGGCTGCGAAACAGTTTGAGATGCCGAAGTACTGGAACTGTGAATAAAGGTGCGGTGGTTCGTCGAGTCATTATGTTTACTTATACTAAAATGTCACATCACCACATGACATCGATGACTCGGTGATTGCATTCAGGGGTCAAGCTTTATTGCATTGATGACTCGAGCATTAATTCAAGCTGCAAATGCCTCAATCTCAAAGTCTGACGCCTCCAACACGCATCCAACGCTGTATCTGCATCGCGAGCCCGATTAATAGTCAGGCATCACAGACCCCAACGGCCCAAGATAAAAGGCATCACTTTTCCCTCTCAATTTGTTAGAAATGAAGAGTCTTTACGTGTCAATTGCATCAGTCATCGTTCGAGATAAAATAGTGATGTACGGATACGTAAAGCCTCGTTGACATCATCTAGCTTACAAATCTGCCACCAGTCTTGTTCAAAGTTAGCATGTCCGGGAAGGCCCAGCTCCACTGGAGGCCGTATTTACGGATACTCTGTACGGAATCTAGGCTTATTTCTGACCTGTCGTATGTAGTCTGTACTCCACACTCATTGGGCAGCTAATTCGGAGTTGAGCCGGACGGTGCTGGGATGGTGTCTTTATCCCTTCTGGTCTGGTGCGCGAACGTTCCGACCTTGTATTCCCTCATTTTTGACCTGTTCCTTGCTGCGGAGTATTCCGGTCGTTCCTTGCCGTTCTTTGGTAGTACTTCGAGCTACGCCGGGATACTTAAAAGCTCGAGCCTTCGCCCACAAGAAGCACGCCAGACCGTGAATTCCAGTGCATACCCAAAACACCCCAATGCTACACTACTAGACCGAGCTGGTTGCAAAATGTGACTCCTAGCCTCCTCAGTCCTGAAGTTGGGCGGCACCTTGAGCTCTCAGTCGGTGCTAACTTATCGCGGTCAATCATGGCGGTGACGAGTCTCACGGCTCACGAGAGTCATGTTGAATGTGCACCATATGCGCCGTTTGGAGTCCTGGGATCTCCGCACAGTGGTACATCCAAGCCTCCGAAGCCGCTGCCCAGGACTCCAGGCTCATGCAGAAAGGACTGTGGGTATCAGGTCTACATGCAGGCCGTGGTTGGGCATGATTCTGGCAGTGCAGGAGCCTCAGCCTCATCTTCCCCGCTTCGGCTCTGCTTGGAGCCTGGAGAAGTTGAGGCTATGGATTCATGGAACGTCTCAACTCTCAAGCTCTTCAAGGGCCGGTGAACCTCGAGGGCCTCGTGTCTACCAATTGAACAGTCGCCAGAGAGCGCACCGAACTCGCCTGCGGCTGAAGCCTCTGCCCCATTCAATACGGGCTGGTATCGTCAGGGCCGTTGGCCGCAGGCAAACTCGCGGCGATTAAGTCGCACAAAAGTCGCACAAATGGCGAACGTCGATGTGGTCCATTTGGCCTGCAATATCATGCAGCTCGCGAGCACTGCTCACGAGACCGTCAATATCTGCAAGGACATCTACCGAGGCTCATCTCCAGACGCCCAGTTCCTGGAGAATGCCCGGTCCCTGGCGGCCCTCTCTGCTCAGGTGCAGATGCACAACCAGGCGCCGAAGCCGCAAACAGCGACCCAAAGGAGCCTCGCTGACCTCGCCAGCAAGTGCAACATTGCTGCCCGCGCGCTTGAGGAGGAGGTTCAGTTCATCAATAGCCACCATGCCAAGGGGAATCTGGTGGCGACGCTGCGGGTTGCTGTGAAGACGAACTGGCGAAGGAGTCGTCTTGAGAGACTTGAAAAGTCACTCCGCAACTATCAGACAACCTTGGAGTCTCATTTACTTGCACACGTGTGGTAAGCTACTCCTGTAGTCTCGTTGCGAAGGGAGTATTACCGCGCTAACATCGACGTGACCTCCAGTAAGCAAAGTGACGCCATGGAGCTTCAGCAAGGTGAGGGATTCGAGAAGTTTGACAAAAGCCTTCAGCTCTTCATCTCGAAGTATGCGTCTAGTCACTCCAGCATCTGCGATCTTATTAAAATCGGCGAGTCGTCGGTAAATGACCACACGAGCATGGAATCAGCGCGAGCCGTGAATGCCATCAACGCACACGTCTCCACCGCAGAGGAATCTATCAAGGACCATGTAACAACAAAGGTCGAGAAAGTCGCCGAGAGGATCTTCCATACGACACATGAACTCGGCAAGCAAGCCGTGAGCGACAAGCAGCGAGAGCGCCTTCTGCAGAGCCTCAAGTTCCCGGCGATGAACGAGAGACCGAACGATCTGTCTGACTGTCATGAAGGTACATTTGGTTGGATTTTTAAAGAATACGAAGAGGGGGATTTTGTTAGCTGGATCTCAACTAACAGCGCCTCTGACGATGATCGCGACAGCGTCTTCGATGAACTCATGGATGACGGAAGCTCTCAAGGTGTTGCAAGTCCAGCTTCAGACTACCAGAGGCGTGACGTGGATATAGACACGTCATGGGATAACTTTAGCGACTGGCTCAAATCCGAAAGCAATATTTACTGGATCCATGGCAAGCCGGGCTCTGGAAAGAGTACGCTGGTCAAGTTCCTCGTGAACAGCCCACATACCACGGCGGCTCTGGACAGTTGGGCTACCAACACTCTTATCCTGTCACATTTTCTTTGGAAGCCCGGCACCCTGATGCAGAGAAACATCAAGGGACTCCTGTGCTCCCTGCTTCATCAGCTCTTGTCTCATGACGCACGCATGCTGGACACCGTCTTGGCAGAGTTCAAGCCATTGGCCTCGAAAGACTCAGATACCGATTGGTCCGTCAAGGAGTTGAAGACAACATGTTTCACCGTTCTGGGAACATATCCATCACACCTGTGCATCTTCCTCGATGGGCTCGACGAAGTGTGTGAAGAAGACGGGCCAATCGCCTTGATGCGCCTTGTCAACGACCTCAGAGCCATTCCGAATCTCAAGATTTGCGCGTCCAGCAGGGCTGAAACGGCTCTGCTCGCGCGCCTGAGTGGCCACCAACAGCTCAGGCTACAGGACCTGACGGCGAGGGACATGCAAAAGTTTGCGCGCGACAGCCTGGGGCCCTTCTGGGGTGATCTTCAGACTTCGGCAAACGCACGAGAGGACATCATAGCGGGACTCAAGTACAAAGCTGAAGGCGTGTTTCTCTGGCTCCACCTCGCCGTCAGAAGTCTAATCAACGGCCTGGAGAATGGCGACAGTTACACGGAGCTTGCTCGGCGGCTCGAAGAACTGCCAAGCGAGTTGTCAAAGCTCTATTCCGATATGTGGACCAGGCTGAACGGAAGCAGCAGGGCCTACCACGAAGCATCGGCTCGGTACTTTAATCTCTTAATTGACATAAGAAATCTGGACGAGAAGATTCAGAGTATCACGGATGACAGCTTTTGGCACTCGCCATACCGGGACGGGAGCATCACCATGTTCGAGATGATGGTTGCCACGAGGCCGGAATATCAGAGCACGCTCTTAACAGCGAAAATTGACTTGGACGGTTCAAAATTGGCTAGTCGGTGTATCGAGGCGCGAGATGCAGTCAAGGTTCGATGCGCTGGCCTTGTTGAAATAGCAATACCGCCCGACAAATCCATACCGCTACAAATGACTTGGAAGCTGTGGGACCATGAGCAGCACCAAAGTATATCTGTTCACCTCCAGTCGAGGACTCGATTCATCCACCGGACGGCCTACGACTTCTTGGCTGACACTGAGCAAGGTCGGCGTATCCGTTCATATGACTCCTCTTCAAAAGATGTGAGGTACCTTCAACTCATCAAGGGCTTCTTGCTCCGAGGCAGAGTCATCCAAGGCTACAACTTCAACCGAATCACAAACGTTCTCCTCCCACTATCTTTCGTCAGGAGTCCAGACCTCCAAACCGACGTTCGAAGGATGCTGGCCATCTGCAGGGAATGGTACGAGCAGGGCTATCTGACCTGGGCTGGTCGCCGAGGTGTCCCTGTCCCTCACTTCTTGGGCGTGGCAGCCTTCCCCGAGTTCAAGGAGTTCGTTATATCAAGCGTAGCAGACGACCCAGACCCATCCGGCCTCGCCACGACTGTGTTGCGAGACCTGTCTTTCACGCAGGATTATATGCGAACGCTTCCAGGGCTCGATCAGCGTGAGAGAACCTGGTGCATCCTGAAGCCTTTGCTTTCACTGAATGCGGATCCGAATGTGAGAGGATTCGCCTACAACGACAACCCAAACCAAGGATTGAATATAGAGGCGTTCATCTCTCCGTTTGGCAGTTTCGTGCAGCAGGCTTTGATGTCAAAGGACAACGGGGCGGTATGTGTGCGCATGTGTCTGTGGATTCTGGGGGAGCGAGACCTCAGATATGACCAGCGCATATCTCTAGGCATATCGTTGGACGGTTTGAACAATATTCGGGTAGATACTGCCGCGAGCGTAGACTATTTCGGCTCCATGCAGCCTATCGCGGACCCCGAGAGGAGTCACATGGTCAGCTTCATCCTGGAAGCAAACCTGGGGTACTTGGTTCAACTCCTGCTCAAGCGAATCGACAACGCTCGCGTGGCAGGGACGGATGTGACAGGGGAACTCTGGTCCGCAGCCGCAAGAAGGAGGACGTCGACACAACAGTATGCGCGCGTCGTGTTCGTCGTCTGCCGAGAGGACAGCTCTATAGTCTTGTCACAACACACACCCAGGAAGCGCTATCGTGTTTTTGACGATGCCGTTTCGCAGAGGATCTGGGAACTTTTCGAGCCCTGGGTATGCGGCGAGAGCTACCCTAAAAGACCGTGGGAGTGGCTGAAGGCGATGAATGTGCTTCGACGAGAGATTGGACGCGATGCAGTCTGTGGGTCGACAAGCTATGGTGAATACAACGGTTACATGCGGGCATATCTCGCGGAGCAAGATTGCGATTACCGCGTGGTAGATGGCGACGAGTCGACTTGTGCTCTGAGCGAGACGGATGATGATTCGACAGATGCTTCGACCGATTAATGAGGCGGCACGAGCTGGTTGGATCATTGGGTGTCCGCATGGCATCGAAAGAGGATACGCCTCGCCTACTTTGGCTGAGGCTGACTGTATAATAGAGGTCACTGGCCTTTGTAGTTGTCGAGCCGTCAAATAGCTAGTCGATTGCAGGGTAGGTTTGGTGGACTTGCGAGAGCATCTTCACCGCCGACCCCCGACGCATGATGCCAGCAAATGCTCCAGCACCCGGGGACGGCATGACTGATCGATCTCTAGGTTCGGTGTCCAAGATGTATTAACTTCAGATGAAACAGAGGACAGCACGAAGACGCGCGTTGGAGCGTTTCACCGACTCACCGTGCGCAAGGCGTGTACGGCAGTTGGAGGAGCTTTAGGGGGCAGACCGACGCCTCCGAGGATCAACAGGGCAGACTGACTCGCCCGCGCGCCGTGCACGGGAAGCACATCTGGAGGTTGACCAATACCGACGGATAGCGTTGCCGCGTGCCGAGATGGACACAACTGGAGGCGGAAGCTTTGTTCGCCACTGTTGGCCGAGCGTGGCCGTTGTCGCCTCGTCTTCTCATCTCTCGATGTCGCCGTTTATGTCCGTACCCATGGATGCATTGGAAGACGACGATGGCCGAATGAACCAATGGTGAGGACACGACATCCATGGCCTCCGCTGAGACCGCCGCCGTCATTCCCAGCCAGACGGCGCCGTCGGCCCCAACTTCACCTTTATCTCAACCACGGGGCCTCTCCAGACCACTGGGATCGCACCAATTGCGGGAGCCAGACGCACTGGCAGACGCACCGGGAGGCTGAGGTGGCGCGTCGTCCAGGAGGGTAGCAGTAGTGGCTGGCTCCTCATCGAGCGGCCTGTCAACCCACGTGGAGAGACGGCGGAGGCTGGCGTGGGTCGGAGATGCGGATGCAGATGTGACACAGAGGTGAGATCCAGAGGTGAGGTGAGTTGGATCCCCTAAGCGCACCCTCCCTCCACTCCCTGTCGGCTGCTGCCAGGGCCCCTAGCGCATGCGGTGAGCCACTAAAACCCCGCGCATCGGCCTTGTGGCCCAGCGAGGTGCTCCCACTGACGTTCGCCCGCACTCCCCCCCGTCTCCGCCTGTGACCGACTCCCGGTGGCTCCCTGTTGCCGCATGTGCCCTCCACTGGCTTTGTTCCCTCCGCTGACGGCACTCCCCCATCCCCCCGTCCGCCACCGCCTCCAGCGCAGCCCCCCAACCAAACGTAACTTCCACTGCACAGCCCACATCCACGTATCTCCCATTTTTCCTCCTCCCACCCTGCCCTCTTCCATCACCAACACCACGCCTCCCACTGCCGCGAATTGATCCTCCCACGCATCCACGCACGCAGCCGCCCTGCCGCGCCAGATGTTTTCCTCATGTCCAGCCCGCCCCCCGAGCCCGAAAATGCCGCACACCCTGCACCGGTAAGGCTCGCTGGCCCGACTCCGACGCAGGGCCAGACACACCCTGAGGCGTCTGCGCAGAGCGGCGGCGACGACGACGACAACGACCACGGCCCTGGCCCCCTGGCCCTGGCCGCCGGCACGACACCGCCTAGCCGCGCTAGAGAGCCAGAACATAGCACCAGCAACGACGGCAGCGACGATATAAAGACTCGTGCCTCATCGTCGGGAGCGCCCCAACGGCAAGCTGGCCCATCATTGCTGACGCAGGCGTTGGCATCCGCTCGAGGCATCCCGTCGCCGAACCCGAACCCGAACCCAGCCACCGCACCGACGACATATCCAGACGGCGCCAACCGGCAGCAGCCGAAAACCAAAACTCCCTCGTCGATTCCTCCCCAGACCGCGCGAGAAAAGCCAGCAGCGCCTCCTACACCCGCTCGGGATGAACCATCCAACGATGCCCAGCGCGCCGCTCCCCTGAAGCGAGGCACGTCGCAACCCGCTGCCATGGCCGCCTCCGCCACCATTCCGATAGCCACTACTACGATTTCTGGGCGCGAGGCCGCCAGCGGTCCGTCGTCGTACAACCAGACCGTCTTGATGCATGCTAGAGACATGCTCATGGAGCACCGCGACTTCCTCGACAGAGCCAAGGGCAGGGCGTCCACGTCTCTCGAGCTGGACCGGTCGGCCAGCGAACTGTTCAAGACTCGCGCCTTTTCACACTCCACAAGCCCCGACGAGTCGACTACCCCCACCCAGACACGCCACCTCGACACCACAATGCCTCTGCGCACTCAACTGCCGCACGACGCTTCCAGAGAGCCGTCGCCATCGTACGACCCCCGGACGCTGGAGCATGCGCTGGCCATGGGACCAGAAAAGAACGAAAAGGTCTGGTCCATCGGTTCAGGGGAAGGCGAAGGAGAGGATGGCCTGGTTGAACAGTCGGTCGCCGAGGCCATGGCTGGAGTCGAGCCCAACGCACGAAGTCGCAAGGCCAGCTACAGCCTGCGCTTCTTCAAGGAAGGCCTGCCTCCCGATGACAAGGGGCGCCGCAGAGATGCCAAGCCTGGCTCCCGCGAGAAACTGACCACGACCCTGGAGGACGCAGGCGCCAAGGCACGGAGTGACTCCCTCGACGGGTCGTACGCGGCGGAGTCAAACCCACCCAAAGTGGGCGAGGTGCAGCTTCTTCCGACGCCGACGGCGGACATCCAACCAGCTCGCGCCAGTTCACACGAGACGGATTACTTCAACGTGCAATCCGGTGACGCCATCAGTATCACGGCTTCACCATCGCGGACTCCGCAGCCGAAGCCTGCAGGTCATGAGGAAGACGCCAAACCGATTCCGCCACGAGAAGTGGGGCCGGGCCCGGCAGCCGAAGCCGACCAAGATGTGGAGGGGGCACCGAAGCGGTCACCTGACAGCACCCCGACCCGAGAGCTGCTCAGCGGCTCAGATGCCGACGGCGATGCAGACGTCGAGGCAGACGCAGACGAGTCTGGCGAGGAGAAGATCTCGTCTGCCGTCTTCCTGCCTCATCAGGAGATGCCAGAGGCCCGCGTGAGCACGGGTGAAGGCGTTGGCTCTGTCCACACGCCACGGCCACGGTCGCTGTCCCAGAGTAAGACACATCCGTGGCTAGTCAAGGCTGATGAACCCGAGCCCGAGCCCGAGGTCCATGACAAGGATGAACCAGTCCCTGATCTATCCCACTTTCGGTCCCGTGAGGCCCTGGTGTCACGCAACGGCGATTTATCGCCGGAAAAGCCGGATGAGTGCGCGATTGAAGACGAGTTCGAGGTCAAGGCACACATTACCCCCAAGCCGCCGCAGACTGTGACGCAATACGAAGACCATGTGCATAAGCACCAGCACCATCCTCGAGAACCACTTGAAGCCATCGAGCTCATCCCATACAAGCATCAGGTCGGGGGACACACAACCCTGTGGCGCTTCTCTCGCAGGGCCGTCTGCAAGCAACTCAACAATAGGGAAAATGAGTTTTACGAGACGATTGAGAGATACCACCGTGACTTGCTCCCCTTTCTGCCTCGGTACGTTGTCTCCGGGGCGCGAGCAATTTCCAATGCTTTGTTTCATGTCCGGCAGTACTTCCTTCGCAGGCGTGGATATGCGGCTAACTTTCGTTCCAAGATATATCGGTGTTTTGAACGTGACATTCCAAAGGCACTCTCGCAGGAAAAGCACCGCCAAAAGGGAAGACGCCGCTCCGGCTGAGCGCAAACGGGTCCAGGACGAAGCTAAGAGAGGCGAGAAGGCGAATGGCCACGATTCAGCCAGAGCCGAGGGGGACCGACTCTCTCACGCAGCTATCCCCACAAGGATCGTCAGCCAATCCCTGGCCAACGCCCATATACAAATACCGACGGTGACGTTTGACGACAACAAACACATCCTCCCTCGCAATCTTCTTCAGCCAACGCCGCCGCCAGAATTCTTCCGGCACCGAAGCTTCTCTTCCTCCAAGGTCCACCAAACCTCGGCGGCTGCACCGCAATCTCGTCCGCCACTGGACGAGCGGCCCAACAGCTGGGGAGCGACGACGATCAACAAGCGATTGCGCAACGAAGTGTTCAATGACGCATTCTTGAAGCAGCCGGTCGAGGTACAGAAGCACCGACGGCCACACCAGCGTTCTATTCCTCGGCCAACACTTCAGCGGCTGCTGCGGCCGACGACCTCGGACCCAAATCTGTTTTACGGCATCGAAGGGCCAGAAGTGGCGGCGCAGAACGGAGATGCCTCCACGTCTCAGTCACCACCACCGCGCTTGCAAGCCGACTCCCTGAGCGATACGGCGTCCGACGCGGGTCTATTGCGGGTCGGGCCAGATGAGTCCGATGGCCCAGTCAAGGATATCACAGGAACGAGCGCGCCGGAGCCCGAGATACTGAAGGCAAACGTTATAGGAGCCAAGAAGAAGCGCAGGTTTTCTGCGGGTGGCCTTCGACGGAGACCAGAAGACGTGCGCGAGTCCCGAGGCAATCTCAAGTACTTTGAGGAAGCCGACGATGCAGATTACAAAGCGGAGCACGACACTCCGGCAACCTCGACTTCCAGCAAGCTGGATGCTGAGAACGGCGATGCAAGCATGGCGGTAGGCACGGCTGAACAAGCGACTGGGCCAATCGACATTGCACCATCAACCGGCGGCTCCACTGTGCCGTCAGAGCTCCCCAGCCCAACAGTCGAGTTTAAGAAGATCCCGCGGCCCATCAATCCAAAAGAAGCCAAGAAGGAAGCCAATAGTCTGCGGGATCGGGTTGAATACTTCTTGCTCATGGAAGATCTGACGGCCGGTATGAGACGTCCATGCATGATGGACCTCAAAATGGGCACTCGTCAGTACGGTGTCGAGGCCACTCCGAAGAAGCAAAATTCCCAGCAGGAGAAGTGCAGGAAAACCACATCTGCGGAGCTAGGCGTACGCATCTGTGGACTGCAGGTCTGGAACGCACATACTCAGAGCTATGAGTTCCAAGACAAGTACTTTGGTCGGCGGGTCAAGGCGGGCCAAGAATTTCAGGACGCATTGCAGAAATTCCTGTACAACGGCGTGGAGCTAGACAGCGTACTTCGGCACATACCCGTAGTCTTGAAGAAGCTCGCACAGCTCGAACAGATCATTCGTGGTTTGCGCGGCTACCGCTTCTACGCCGCCAGCCTTCTCATGTTCTACGACGGGGATGCGTCCGGCGAGGGCGGGTACGACACAATGTACGATTCTACCACTGATGTCGCAACGGATACGGAAGAGACATCGCGGAACAAGAGGAAGAATCGTCGAGAAATCGATTTCAAGATGGCGGACTTTGCCAACAGCCTCACGCCGCTGGACAAGGTGGACGACAAGCCGTGCCCGCCGCAGCATCCAGACGAACCGGATGGTGGGTTTCTCAAGGGCCTGCGAAGCCTGCGGCGATACTTTTTACAAATCCAGCGCGACATCCGCTCAGAGCTAGACCTAGGGCCTCGTGGAGTCCGCGGGCCCCGTGCCAGGTTCCCCGGCCAGATGGGTGGAAGTGCCGATCTCCTCGACGATGACGAAGACGACGAGGGCCAGATCAGCATATGATTTGACCCGTTTTGAGGCAAGACTGCGTCGGGATGCATGGTTCACCTGAGACTCTCCGCGTCCCGCTTTCTAAGTTGCAAGAGAAGCTTATATTTTTTCCAACGACTCACTTCCGAACGCATGAGGCTGAAACCTGCCTGGACGGCATTCGAGTGAGTTTTTATAATGTGTGGCATGACCTTTTCGAACATTCCCCCATCATCGACCAAGGCGTACAGAGCACGCCTGAAGAGATTATCACTACGGTGGACCTGATTTACTCGGCGTTGTGTTCAACACTCCTTGTTTTCGTCGTTCGTGTATCTCGCAGGACTAGGTGTTTTGGGGGGCTCAAGGACTTAAGGCGTTGCAAGCGCGGACAAAACAAAGGATCAGATTGGCTGCGGATGTTCGAGGAACTGTATGTACTGCTGCTGTCAAGGTAATGGGCGTGATACGGATAGGAATAGGGGGGATCTGGTGGCCAACGGATTTTCGGGCCCGGGGGCTTTTAGAAGAATGTGCTAGAGAAAAAACAACACCAGTAGACAGAAGGATCAAAATGCAATCGACTCCCGCCCAGGTGTGGCTTGGAGGCATGACGAGGCGTGCCCTTTCATTTATGGTGAACGGGAACGGCGTGGAGTGATCGGAACGAGGCGGCCAGTGGACATCGGATCCGAGGTGGTTTGGCAGCTTTGGCGCTGTGCAGGTGCCGAGCTTTATGGCCTTGAGTTCTAAATGAGAGTCATGCATGCATGCATCATGAACCGAGACAGGATGACGTTACATATGTATACATGTCGTCTGAAGCCAGCGTTATTCATGAAAGAAGGGATGAACATGCACCTGCAATCGCCGCTTTCCTACCTCAGTGCTTCATTTGGTGAACTAAGATGCTGGGACGGGAGAACGAGACTCTGCAGCCGGCCGTGGGGAGACCAGGCGGAAGACTTGCAGAGTAATTCCCGCCAGAAAGGTTGCTCCGAGTGCAGGCAGGCTGCCAAGGGCTGGGTAGGGTCAGTAGGTTGACAGGCTGATTAGAATCAGTAACTCGAGAACTGATTCGTATCAGCAAGTTGACAGCTCGAATCAGTAACTTGACAGCTAATTACCTAGAATCACTAAGTTGGCCAGCTGTGTGCAAATTGGCTGATTGGTCGAGAAAAATAGAGCAAGTAAAAAAACAGGGAAATGGAAATAGAAAGATGTCGAACCATGGGGGTGATTGTGAACAGCTGCGCACGCCTATAAATTCCCACCTGACAGCCACCCGCGTAAACAACTTCCCCCCAACACACGCCTCTTCTCGCGCCTCAACCCGCGAAGGAGGATACCCTTTCCTTTGTACTGCAGGCTGTTTGCATCAACCCTTCATGGCTCCCCTTCGCGCGTGCATCCAACGCTTCATCAAGATCAACGTTGTCGTCACTGTTGTCCTCATTTGGCTGTTCAACGGCCTTGGCTTCCGAATCCGAGCCATCCTGCACGAGAACAACCCTTTGCAATTCCCCTAGGTTTTCGTTCCGTCGCCAAGATGAGCAACCAACGTTCGAGCATCATTGACTGGGCCATGGGCGTGCCGACCAGGGACGAGCGCGAGGACCCCTTCCAGGGCGACGGTTTCCTGCCGCGACGTGCCGCAGCTGGCGACGTGAGTTGAGCCTCTTTGACCACTTCATTTGTGAAACGAAGCAGCCCTCATGCCAACTCCTTCAGGCCATCGAGGAAGCACCCGAGGAGGGTTCCGATTTCGAGTTCGTCGATCAGCCCGAGGGTGATGCCCAGGATGAGCAGGCCGTGGACTACCCAGCGGACCTGCCCCCTCGCCCACCCGGCCGCAGGAGCTGGTTCCGCACCGGTACACCCTTGCTTGGGTCGTCCAGCTCCTCTCAGCAGAGACCCTCGCGCCCCTCGACTGCTCTCGAAGTTCGTCATAAGTCCAAGAAACGCAAACTTTCCAGATTCCTTGGCTTATTCAATCGCAAACGAAAGGCGAGAAATGAGCCCCGCCCCTTGCCACACGCAGTTATCCAGGCTCTCATGAAGCCAATCGCCCTCAACTTCCTCTTCATCGGAAGCAAGGGGTCGGGCCAGACCTCTCTGCTCTTGTGGGACAACCCTGACCAGCTTTTGGTGACCATCCGTGGCTAACCGTGGCTCATCGCTGTAGTCGGTCCTCCAATGGCTACTTCCCTGATGTAAGATCCCCCGGTGAACCCAACAGTGACGTGAACTGGAGGCTGACGGCGGGAAACAGGCGGGGGCCATGGCTCGACCGACGTATGACCAATTTCCGCGCCCAAGCGTCTTCCAAGGGAAAAAGGTGGTTGCCGAGTCCTAGGACAGCTCTGGCGCACCGGATCTCAATACCGTGGAGCGACTCTCGTGCCTGCCCTGGCACGGCATTTTCCTCTGCTTTGATGTGCACACGAAGCTCTCGCTGCGCGCCATCATCCAGTGGGTGAGTATCTTTGCCGTCCTCTCTCTGCATGACATATGTGCTCCAGTAGCCTGACAGTGCTGGACAGTGGCGTCACGCCAAAAGCCGTGGCTTTGCCATGACTTACCAGGACTGGGATCCGCTCATCTACGTGGTCGGCCTGAAGAGGGACCTTCGTCTCAACATCCCGCGTGGATATACCGAGAGAGACTTCGTGGACCGTGAGGAGGTTCGTCGCCGAATCCCCTGCCACGAGGCAGCTCGCTTGCGAAACGCGAGACTAACACTGGCCAGGCCAAGGCGGAAGCCACCAGCATCAACGCCGATCGCTACCACGAGTGCTCAGCCAAGACGAGCGACGGTATGAACGCCCTCTTCGATGGCGCCGCGAACGAGGCGGCCAGTCGAGTTATGCGGCGAAGGAACAGAAATATCCTGGGGGTGGACCAGGAGTAGAAGGCCGATCGGAGCTGGAGGCCGGGGGGTGGTTGCTAGGAAGTTTGCTCGTTGTAACGTTCGGGGAAAGTGATGCGCTCGAGGACCACTGGTCCTTGTCTTGTACGCTTGCTGGCTTGTCAGGCAGTGTGGTCGGGCTGCCTTAACAGTTTGCACGGTTAATAGGCCGAGGGCCGGAGAGGAGAGTGATTGAATTGAGGATCAAACGGGAGGCATTTGGCCAAGATATTGTGCCTGAAGCCGTTTGGACGTGGCAGTGCTCGGCAAGCGAAGCTGCTTGCCCAAGTAACCATCTCCGCGAACTACATTGCGTGTTCTGAGCTCAGCCTCCGGCTTTGCGTGAACATCATGGTGCTGTGTCGATGTGTTGGTGTGAGGTTCGACGTTGGAAACAGGTGGCGCCTCCTACCCTGGACCTTCCAAGTTGTCAAGAACACGTGCTCCTTCCTCACCTCGCAACAGCCAGCGAGCAGAGCATTTGCATGCCTTTTCATGCGAACAGTTTCCATCTTATTTTGCATTTACAATCTTATTGGCCTGTGTGTTTGAGAGACAGGGTGTGTTGCGCCTGCGTGGGAATACTGTGTGAAGGCTGGCGAGACATCTCCACCTGTCCTCGGCTGCGTTCCTCCGAATATAACACACCACCCGCACTTCCGACAAGCTGCGACAGCAACTTTAAGAACGCCAGCAACCTTGATCTCATCGCTCTTTCACAACGGCCTTCGCATTTAGCGTCAAAGGACCGTCCATTCAACTGATACCGCTGTCGCTGGGACCGCCATGGGGCTCGCCTCTGTGTGGCCCGTCCACTCCTGGAAGACGTTTGTCCTGACGAGCCTCACGGCCACCCTAGCCCTGGCCATCTTCGTCACCGTGCGACCCTCACCCCGTAGACATATCAGATGCTGAGACTGACCAACTTACAGGCCCGGCATGCGCAGATTGTCAATCGACGCCGTTCAGTGCGCTGGCCAAAGCCACCTCGCCGCCACGGACCTACCATCCGCGGGCAGTCGCCAGAGTACTGCCTCTTCGTCCTGGGATCGGGCGGCCACACGAAAGAGATGCTCATGATGATGGATGACGGCTTCTGCGACTTTTCCAGCTTCCACCGGCGCTACCTCATCTCCAGCGGCGACCACATGTCGGACCATCACCTCCAAGACTACGAGACGCAGCTCGCGCAGCTGAGTCGCGCAAATGAGACCTCCGCTGGGAGCTACGACAAGCGCATCGTCACCCGCGCGCGTCGCGTCCACCAGCCGCTGTGGACGACGCCCTTCACCTCACTCCTCAGTATCCTCGACATCTTCCCCATCCTGCTGTCGCCGCCGAAGAACGAAGTGGGTGGGAAGCTGCGGTATCCGACGCAAATCTTCTCCAACGGCCCCGCGACGGGATTCTTCGTGGGCCTTGCGGCACACGTGTTGAAACTGTTTTACGTCGTGCCCGAGGACAGCATGAGGTTTGTGTATGTCGAGTCATGGGCACGCATCACGACGCTGAGCCTGACGGGGAAACTGCTGTACTATACTGGGGTGGCGGACGCGTTCTACGTGCAGCACAAGGATGTGGCTGCCAAGTATGGGCTGGTCAACGCTGGCGAGATGGTGTTCAACTCGAGGCGGCCAGAGGCGTAGCAATGTGCAAGCGCATGGTATACAGGCATGAACTGTTTTCGTTTCTTGTACACATTGTTTTACAAGGTATATATACACTCTGGAGCCACGCGCTCTACGCATTCGCCGCCGCTGGTGGTGCCTCTCCCGGCGGACCCTCCACAGCTGGGTCAACGTCCTCCTCGGAGCCGAATGTCTCAATCTCAGAGTTTGCTCTCGCCTCGCGGTTCGCCGCCTCTTTTCCGGCCCAAATCTTCCAGTTCTCAAACTCCTGGTCCTCGAGCTGCATGCCGACGTCAAGTCTCGACTTGCCAAAGTAGGCGCCCACGTGGCGGGCCTCCTCGACGGCGACTCGCTTCTCGACTTCTTCTGCTTGGCGTAGCCGGTAGAATTCTTGGCGGGCGCTGTCGTAGGCTTTTCGCTTGCTCATCTTTTCGTTTTGCATCAACCACAGCTGGCGCTGCACAACACTGAAGCAGAGTTAGTTGCCGCACCTCGCACCCCATCCGTCCTGGACACTGTCCGACTCACCACTCGCCCGTGAGGGGGATTCCTTGTTGCCGCAAGCCCCTGCTCCAGTCGCAGTGCTGGTAGTCCTTTCCGTCGAGTTCCAGGACAACGCGAGGCCGTGCCAGCTCCCACGGGTGGTCCTTGTAGAAGCTCGTCCGCAACGCGTCTTCGAGGTAGCCGATGTTCTGTGGCCGGTAGAGCTTCTTCGGCTTCGTGCTCTTCAGGTTGGGCATGCGATGCCTCGGCGTGACGGTTCGGACGAGGGACTCGGCGGGCGGAACCGAGTTCATGACGCCGAACCACGGCGGCGCGGCGACGCTGCGGCCCGGGAGGACCTGGTGGTTTAGTTCTTGGGCGACGGCCTTGAAGACCCCTGCGGGCCGTATTTGTCGGCCACCCATGGCTGCTCGTCCTGGCGCAGTGTCAGCGACGGTAAACGGCGATGCGCATCTGGCACATACAAGGCCCTGTCGGAGCAATTGACGGCTGTGAGTTTGCTGTGGCTGGTGTGCTGGTGGTGTATCGTCAAGTCGGACGAGTCGTTGTCGCATGGGAAATTTTGGGGGAGGTTCGGCGAATCATATGGCCGAATTTCGCTGGCGGCGTCTCTCGCTGACCAAATCCTGGCGCATTTCATCTTTTGATGGCCGGGCCCACCACCTCCAAATGCAAGACCCAGCTCTCCGAACAGCAAAACCAAACGCCTACCGCGCTCTCCTGTGTGACCCCCACTGCACGAAAAGCGCTGCTGAGACGGTCGCATCATCATGAGGAGGAGCCCATGAAAATCTCCAGTCGAGTGGACGGGTCCGTCTGTGGCGCGGTGCTCTCGAACCGCCCGTCGGCCAGCCTGAGGAGCGTCCATGCGACGCGGAGGAGCCTCTGCAGAGCCGCGGATGCAGCCACGCCGCCACCGAGGATTGTACCTGCGAGGCCGACTGCTTGTACGAGGAGTTCGTTATGGCTCCTATCCACGTTTATGCCCGCCATCGAGACTCGGCGCCCGACCCAGATGCCAGTTTCTCGACATGGCCGACAATGTTACAGCACCGCAACGGCAGCGGCTTCTTCCGCGACGAAGCCGATGGTACAAAGACAAATGCCTCTGCTTGTCCAGGATAAGCATAAACTGTTATCCTTTGTCAATAGCGCAGAGGAGGGGACCGTCGAAGAACACTTTGACTTTCACAGAGACCCCTACCGCAGGGGCTACGCCTTACCGGACGGACCGAACCTCAGAGTATCGGACAAAAAGGACGACGTGCAGTATCCATCACGAGACGAAACGTTCAAAATCAACGATAATACGCAGCAACTGCTGGCGCGGCTCTATACGGCGATTGGACAGAGACTACGACACCCGAACCGAGTTCCCCTCGAGCCGATATACAAGCTCTACGGGCAACTACCAGAGCCTCGCATGCTACACCTTACCTGGCAATGGCGGAACAGGCTTCTGAGAGTCATGGGCACGCCGCAAAAGCGCGACATGGAGTCGATGCTTCGCTACTTTGCCTTGGTTGCCGATGTCAAAAATGCCGGCCTCACGTTGCGCCGTAGCCAGTGGAACTTTGCCTTGGCTTTCGCCACCAAGTATGCGGCTCGGACTACGGCTCAAGAGATGGAATCAGCGCTGCGTCTGTGGAGGGAAATGGAACGGGAAGCGAATGTTATGGGCAACGACGTGACGTTCAATGTCCTCTTTGACGTGGCCGCCAAAGCCGGAAACTTTACGCTTGCCGACATGATATACAAGGAGATGGAGGGCCGTGGAATCGAGTTCAATCGCTTCCACCACGTCAGCCTAATCCACTACTTTGGGCTGAAGCTCGACTCCAGCGGGATCCGCGCGGCATACAAGGAGATGGTTGAGTCCGGAGAGATGGTCGACACCATTGTTCTGAACTGTGTCATCTCTGGGCTGCTTCGATGCGGCGAGGAGGCAGCGGCGGAAGAGACGTACGAACGGATGAAGAATGGCCACGCGCTGGCTCCGGACATGCCGCAGAGAGACTACATGATGAACAAGGTCATCACCAAAGTCCTCATGATGTTTACCAAGGTCGGCAAGAAGCACCCGGAGCTGAAGGAGGCGCTGCAAACAAAAGTGCAGCTGTCGCCAGATTTGCACACATACAAGCTGCTGGTCCAGCACTACGCCATCCGTGTCGGCAATCTCAACAAGGTCGCGCAGTACCTGGACGAGATGAAGCACCTCAAAGTGCCCATACATCCGACGATTTTCCTTGCGCTCTTCAAAGGCTTTTACACGCATGGTGGCTTCCAGGGCTCAGACTGGAGTGACAAGAGACTGGATGGGGTACTCTCAGCTCTCTACCAGGCTCGCGATGAGCATGCAAAGAAGTTTCGCATAGATCGCTGGCTGGTCATTTGGGCGCTGAGAGCTGTCAAGAAATGTTCCTCGACGGAGGCATTGTTGCAGACTTTTGACGCCATGGCACAGCGATGGGATATCCCGGCCGACCGTCAGCCGTTTATGCACGCCATATTCGACAATATCTTGCAAGGCAAGGATATGAAGTCTCCGTGGGGGAAATGGGACGGCACGGCGCATCGGAGAGGTAGGAAAGATGGCTCTTCGCTGTAATGGAGAGTTGAAGAGTTGACGGTCGTTGTACATGTATGTATGTTAGGGTCACATAGAGAAATACCCCCGGGACACTTAGTCCGCTAGATATGATACCCAGCGTTGAAGGCAGAGTGCGCGGGGCAATGTCGTGGAAATCACAGCTGACACAAGCGACATGTACCCAAATTGCGACAGCAAATATTGATGGGATCGACAAATGAACTTTGTTTACAGTGATTCGACCGACTGTCCTGGCTTCTATCGGAGTGCCACAACAGTTGTCCCCAAGCTTCCCCTCTATGCCGTCAATGGCCAACCCAGAGATCCAAGCTTCGCATAGCAGGCTCACTGCTCCTTGTAGGTCTGGTACACTGCACGTCCAGTCAGTAACGGATCGGTCGGGCGGCGGGAAAAACCACGCACCAGCGATGCCGAACGGGGCCGCGAAGCCGGTGGCCATGAAGCCCCAGAAGCCAAGGGCGAACCACTTGCTCCGTGGGTTGAAGGGGATGTTGGTGTAGGGGCCCTCGGGGTAGTGGTACGGCGAGGACATGCGAGCCCGGGTGGCGTGGAAGCCTCGTCGGGAGACGAGCGAGGTCGTCGTGCGAGCGGCGGCGCGGGAGAGCATCTGGGAGGTCAATTAGCTCTGGCTGGAGCAGAGGAGGATATGACACGCGAATGCGCACCTTGAAGGCGTCGAGTGTGATGCGACGGGGGTGGATGAGAGCTTTGTTGCGTGACAGCGTCGTGACTGGGATCCGAGGTTGCTGGTGGTCTGAGGTCAAAAGCAAAGGCTTGGCGCAACTGGATCACGTGACTGTCGGAGTGTTGCGCCCAGCCGGCGGCCGGGAATACATCGGCAGGATTCGGCAGCTGTCAAGTCCGATGGCTCCTCACCGCCTGCGCTCTTGGCCTGACGATTTTCCTTTCTGCCGCCAGTCCCAGCCAGCCCACATCTTTTAGCTGGTTGCTGCAGAGAGGAATTCACAGCCATCGACGATTCTGCATCCAACGCCTGCATAGACGCACCACGAGCAGCTTCATTTGTCTGAACGGGCGAATGTGCTACTCGGCGTCCTGACCGAACAACTTCAGCAAGCGCACCCTTTTCAAGCGTTTCCCTTGGTCTCTTCGCCCTGCTAGACTGGTTTCTCTACGGAGCACCTGGATCGGCGCCTGGTCGCCAACTGTCAGAGCTGCGAATCAGCGCCACGACAACCAACACTTGAGCCAAGATGGATGAAATGTTCGATGTGTTCGAGGGCAAGGCGGGCGCCCAGAGCGACAGCGAGGAGGAGCGGGTGCCCCAGAAGAGCCGAAACCGCGACAAGAGCAAGAAGCGCAAGGCCGACGAGGCCATGAATGGAGCTGCTCCTGCTCCTGCGGTCAAAGACGAAGCTGCCGATGTGGACATGGGCGATGCGACCGATACCTCCAAAGCTGACGACTCCGATGAAGAAGAAGCGTCGGATACTCCTAGCCAGCAGGACAAGAAGCGCCGTAAGAAGGAGGATGGCGTGGGACCAGTCCTGACGGATACCTTCGAAACGGCCGCCTCGAGAGAAGTCGCTGGCGCCAACACACTGCTGCCTCAAGAAGCGTCTCTCGTCCTATCGCACAACATTCAGCACCAAGTCGCACTGCCCCCAGACCTGGACTACGAATATGTCCCCCTGTCGGAGCACAAGTCGCCCGAGGAGCCCGCGCGGACGTGGAGCTTCAAGCTCGACCCGTTTCAGAGCCTGTCTGTTGCGTCGATTGAGCGTGACGAAAGCGTGCTGGTGTCGGCGCATACAAGTGCCGGAAAGACAGTCGTCGCCGAATACGCCGTCGCCCAATGCCTCAAGCGCAACCAGAGGGTCATCTACACGAGTCCGATCAAGGCGCTCAGCAACCAAAAGTTCAGAGACTTTGACGCCATCTTTGGAGATGTCGGCCTGATGACTGGCGACGTCACCATCAACCCTACTGCCAGTTGCCTGGTCATGACGACGGAAATTCTGCGCTCCATGTTGTACCGCGGCTCTGAGATTATGCGAGAGGTGGCGTGGGTCGTCTTCGACGAAATCCACTACATGCGAGATAAGACGCGCGGTGTGGTTTGGGAGGAGACCATCATCATGCTTCCCGACAAGGTTCGATACGTCTTCCTCTCTGCCACTATCCCCAATGCCTTCCAGTTTGCCGAGTGGATCGCCAAGATTCATCACCAAGCGTGTCACGTCGTCTACACCGACTTCCGGCCAACGCCGCTGCAAAACTACTTTTATCCCGCCGGTGGAAAGGGCGCGGCATTGGTGGTCGACGAGAAGGGCAACTTTAACGAGCACAACTTCAACATGGTCATGAAGCAGGTGGAGGAAAGGAAAGGCACCGACTCGAACGACGTAAACACCAAGATGAAGGGCAAGGGGAAGAACAAAAAGACGAACAAGGGAGGCGCCGACGAAGGGTCGGACATTTACAAGATCATCAAGATGACCATCAAGAAGAAGTTCAACCCCGTCATCGTCTTCAACTTCAGCAAGCGCGAGTGCGAAAACCTGGCGATCAAGATTTCCAGCCTCGACTTCAACGACGACTCGGAGAGGGCAATGGTGAAGAAGGTGTTTACCAGCGCCATCGAAAGCTTGTCCGAACAAGACCGCGACCTGCCGCAAATACAAAATCTGTTACCCCTGCTGCAGCGAGGCGTCGGTGTTCATCACTCTGGCCTGCTGCCGATCCTCAAGGAGACAATTGAGATCTTGTTCCAAGAGTCTCTGATCAAGGTCTTGTTCGCAACGGAGACCTTCTCCATCGGCCTCAACATGCCTGCGAAGACTGTGGTGTTTTCTCAAGTGACGAAATGGGACGGAATCAAGCGACGACCCATCACGTCATCAGAGTACATCCAGATGGCTGGCCGAGCTGGACGACGTGGTCTCGACGCCAGAGGCCTCGTGCTCATGATGATTGATGACAAGCTCGAGCCGGACGTCGCCAGAGAAATCGTCCAGGGGCACCAGGACAAGCTCAACTCGGCGTTTTACCTGGGATACAACATGATCCTCAACCTGCTGAGAATCGAAGCCATCTCCCCGGAGTTTATGCTCGAGAGGTGCTTCCATCAGTTCCAGAACGCGGCTAGCGTCCCCAGTCTGGAAAAGGATTTGATGGCTCTCCAGCAGGAGCGAGACGCAATGACGATCCCGGACGAGGCAACCATCAAAGACTACTATCAGATCCGACAACAGCTCAACACGTACACGAGAGACATGCGCGCCGTCATCCAGCATCCTCAGTACAGTCTCGACTTCCTTCAGCCGGGACGACTGGTTCAGATCTACAACCCCAAGGAATCGCCAGAGTATGTTGGCGGGGGGCTGGACTTTGGCTGGGGCGTGATTGTCAACACTACGGCTCGCAAAGCCCCTAAGCTTGGCGAGCCCGACTTTATCCCGCAGGAGAAGCACCTCATGGATGTCCTACTGCCCCTGTCGACCTCGAGCCCCAAACCGCCAGTGGGGCTGCCCTCTGGAGAGATGCCACCCGGGCTGGTGCCGGCCAGCGGAGAACAAGACACCATTTATGAGACGGTGCCCTGTGTGCTTACCTGCATCAAGGCCATCAGCCAAATTCGAGTCTTCATGCCCAAGGATGGACTCAAGACGGAGCAGGACAAGGATCAAGCTCGCAAATCGTTGAAGGAGGTCAGGCGCCGGTTCCCCGACGGGCTACCCATTCTGGACCCCATTGAGAACATGGACATTGTAGACGATTCTTTTAAGCAGCTCCTGCGCAAGATTGAAGTGCTCGAGTCCCGGCTGCTGGCCAACCCCCTCCACCTCTCGCCGCTTCTCCCGTCGCTGTGGGATCAGTACCACGGCAAGGTCTTGATGATAGAAAAGGTCAAGGACAAGAAGAAGTCCATCGCCAAGGCCCACAGCATCGCCCAGATGGACGAGCTCAAGTCGCGAAAGCGAGTGCTGCGCCGTCTTGGCTTCATCAACGACGCCGAAGTCGTCCAGCTCAAGGCCCGCGTGGCCTGCGAGATTTCGTCGACAGAAGGCCACGAGCTGCTGCTGTCCGAGCTGCTCTTTGACCGATTCTTCAACGAGATGACGCCAGAGACCTGCGCCGCCGTCCTGAGCTGCTTCATCTTCGATGAAAAGGTGGAGACGCAAGCCCTGAAGGAGGACCTCCAGAAGCCGTACCGCGAGATCACGGCCAAGGCGCGAATCATTGCCAAGGTCAGCCAGGAGTGCAAGCTGGATGTCAACGAGGAGGAGTACGCTGCGAGCCTGAAGTGGCAGCTGATGGAGACGGTCTACGTCTGGGCCCAGGGACGGCCGTTTTCGGAGATTTGGTAAGTCGTGCTGCGCCGAATTAAACACGATGTTGATGCTGACCGATTGCTAGCAAAATGACAAACTCGTACGAGGGCTCCCTCATCCGCCTCTTCCGCCGTCTGGAAGAGCTTTTGCGACAGATGGGCCAAGCAGCCAAGGTCATGGGTAACGACGATTTGACCAAGAAGTTTGACGAGAGTCTGCAAAAAGTGCGCAGGGACATTGTGGCTGCCCAGAGTCTGTACCTGTAAGTGGCCTTGGCCATTTCGGAGACGGGACAGGGGCATGGTTGCTTTCGAGAGGGGGAAAAGCATGGGATGGCGTCTGGTTTTTCGCGTACCCCATTGCACGTTGGGGAGTTTTGGCGTGTGAGACGGGTGCATGCATGCGCTTATTGCGCAGAACCGTTTGAATTCTCAGGTCCTGTGGTGTTGTTAGAGTAGAATTACTGTCAGAACAGACAGAAAATGCCCGGTTCTTGTACCATTGATCGCCTTCTATGTGAATTCATTGCCAACCTGGACGCCCGTACCATCCATCATAACTCCGTTCGGACTCGAATACTACATCCGGGTGATCCCATGCACTATAGTCAACGCCATCAATCCCTACATTCGTCACCTCTCTCCCGAGATGCCCATGACGACGCCAACCGTCAGGCTCAGCACCACGCCGGAGCCGACAAAGATCTGCCACTTCTCGCTCCACACACCCTGGCGCAGCAGCCACGTCAGGCTGCCGAGCGGGAAGAAGAAGCCAATCATCATGCCGCGGATGAGGATATCCAACACGGTGGACATATTGCCGAGGTCGTCCTCGAGGGGGTTGGCGGCCGACGAGGGCAGCTCGCCGGCGTTGGAGTCGATCCAGCCGTCCTCGAGGGCGCGCAGGGTGTCGGGCGAGGGCGTGGCGTCCGGGGCGAAGCGCTCGGTGTGGATGGAGGCGAACTGCGTGCGCAGCGTGGAGATCTCGGACGAGGTGAAGCCGGCCTGCAGGAGGCGGTCGAAGCCGCGCGGGCGGGGGCGCGCCCAGCCGGCGGGCTTGGAGGGTTGGTCGCCAGAGGGTATCTCGGGGGGGTTCTGCGCGGCGGCCTGCTCGTCGGCGAGGTCCTGGCTCGAGAGCTCATCGCCGATGGAGCAGTTTACGTAGACCCTCACGGGCGCGCCGCCGCCGCCGCCGCCGCCGCCGCCGTCGACGGCCTTGCCCTTGCCCTTGCCCTTGGCATCGTCGGCCGGGGGCGGCGGCGGAGGCGACTTGAGGACGGCGCTGAGGGCGGACGGGTCCGGAAGGATGCGGCCCTGGTGGATGAGGCGCAGGCGGTTGCGCGTGGCGAGGCGGGTGCGCAGGAGGTGCTTGAGGGAGAGGACGGTGGTGGCCTGCGGGGAGGGGATGTCGAGGTCGAGGTCGGGGATGGAGGCTGAGAAGCGGATGGTGAGGTGGAGCGGGAGGACCGCTGCGGAGGGGGGCGGCGTCATGTTGGAGGCATCCTGGGAGTGGTGGATTGGCCTTTGGCTTTGCGGTTGGTGGAGTAGTGAGGCCACAGCGGTTGATGTTGTTGTTGGGTGTGTGTTGTTTGACCAGAGGTGAGGCTCGTTGGTGTTTCGGATGAGGTGATGTCGACTGGTCGTTGATGCGAACAGCCGAGACAGCGCTAAAGACAGTGCGCTAGCACATGCCTCCACAACCTAGTAGTCGCCATAGCTCTCCCCTGTTATACTGGAGCTGCGTCAGGATTCTACAAACGGCAACGAAGAGGTTGCTGTTTTTAAACACGAGAGCTACTCTCACCTCTACTGCATATGGTTACGAGGAATTTCAAGTGCCTCTCAGAACGCGATTTCTGCCTAGGCAACTAGGTACCTTCCCTTTAGCATTGGAGCCTTCGTACCCCAGAAGAGACGTTGGCGCGCAGCTTCCCGTGCCGCTGAAACGCCCGCTAAAGCCACCCCATCAGTCCTGCAGTGGACAAATTGTCCCCCACCGCCTTTGGCAGAATCCCCGGACCAGTCCCACGCCATCGCACTCTTCTCTTCAGACGAACGGCAACTTGTTTCATCCAACAGCACATCATTTCCAGCAGCCAGTCTTGAATTTTTGGCTTCTCTTGTCCGCGAACTTCCAGGAGTCAGGAGGGGGATGAGGATGGCGCGTTTTCGGGCTGCGAGGCACCTGACGTGCTTCTACTGCGGGAAGAGATCAGGGCTCAAGAACGACGGCACAATACGCGACTTTCTCTGCCTGTACTGCGATGCGACCAACTATCTGGACGAGGTCGGTTCAGTCCGGTGGAAGTGATGCGTGAGCCCTAGCTGACGACCGCAGAATGGCGAGATTACGGATCCGCCCGTCGCGACAGACCGCGAAGCCGAAGCCACGACGACGCAGTACGCAGCGCCGAAGCAGCCAGCCCCGACAGACAGCACCTTTTGCCAGACATGCCTCAAGAACCAGCACTTGTTCACCAAGTCCTTGGCCCAGTACTTCCCAGACGACCCCTCGGACCCCGAGTACGCCCAGCTCGAGCGCAACTACTACCGGTACCGCAAGGGCCTCGAGCAGCGCTATCCACAGGTCTGCGACGAGTGCGCCGAAAATGTCGAGCACAGGATACGGCAGGCGGGGTACACGGCCAAGACGGACCACCTGCGGCGGATGATGGACCTGAGTAGGGGCAGGAAGCCGACACGGAGAAGGACGGTGCTCGACTTGGTCAACAGCCTGGGCAGGATGACTTGGAGGGCGGGCTTCGTGCTGCAGATGCTATGGCATCTGGTGGCTGTGGCCCAGGTGCTGCAGCTCAGCGACGACGGGATGCGCGACCCGGATGATATCGGCTTTCTGGCAAGGATGGTTGCCGGGCTCAAGCACGCGACGAAGTTCCTTCCGGCGGCAGATACGCTCATCCAATGGAGCATCGCAGCGGCCTTTATCTCTGCCTGGTGGAACCCGCATTTTGTCCAAGTCAATCGCGGATTCACGAAACACCTGCTTGGGTTTACGCAATGGTACTCTTTTCAGGGCCTCATTGTCTTCTTCCGGCTCGCGTTCTGTCGGGTCCTGGACATCAAGGGAGGGCAGGCCCAGTCGATGCATGCGCAGCTCAGCGCGCACATGGTGATGGCAGCTGGTATGGTATTGGTAAGAGAGCTGCAACAATCGTTGTCTAGATCCTTTGCTGACAACTTGCAGATATATGTCCTGGCGGGCAAGTCAATCAGGGTCGACACATCACCCCTGTTCGCGACGTACGAAAAACCCGTGTTGCCGAAGCAGGCCAAGACTCCCGCAAAGAGGAAGCAGGAGGACTCAAAGACTTTTTCAGAGCTGTTTAACGACGCCCTCGAATCAGCAAATGGAACCGTGCTTGAGCAACCGCAGTTGGACTTGTCGCCCTCTCCTCAAGTTCCGTTCAACCCTTCACGACCCGCCATTAACTCCGAAATATCACTTGGCAACCTCGGTCTGCCAGGCACTCCAACCCATAGGGCCCAGCAGGTGCAGTATGCTGAAGAGATGGACTGGTCGCCTGTTCCTGTTGCGCCCCAGCACCGCGCCTTTGCCAATCAGTCTTCGCCGAGCAAGGGCGCCAGCAAGATTGGACAGGCGCAAGTTCCACCCGAGGGCGGCAACCCTTTCTGGTACAAGGTCCCCGCGGCGCCGTCAAACCCAGCTCGACGACTGCGGAACCCGCCACGGGCACCAGAGCCAAAACAGGAGCCAGTCGAGACGAATAAAGATGTGTTCAAGAGGAGACGTCGTGGGAGCTCCCAAAAGAAGGGGGCCGGCGAAGCAAGCAGTGGAGTCGAGTTTAGGCAACCCAAGTTCTTCGCACCTGCGTCTGGGGGAGATGATGCGAGTTCGTTGGCCGACCTGCTCAACCAGAGCTTCAGCCTCAGCCAGGAACAGGATGAAGAAGAGAACGCGGGCGCGGAGAGCGGTGGCACCCGGGATGGGATGCAAAATCGAAAGAAGACGTGCTCATCGAACACCAGATCCTCGGACATAGCCGCAATTCGCCCCGTCGAGCCTCTAATCCTCGTTGGCCTGCTCGCCACGTGGCTACTGACGCTGTCTATCGACATTCCCTACGGATTGGAGTGTCAGACTGCGATTATGGCGGTAGCCGGCATCATCGCGCTCCGCGGCACCGGTGACACGAACGAGGACCTCGAGCCAACCTCCCCCCCCGGGCCGGCAGCTTATGCCCTCTCGGCACTGGGAATCACGGAGCTAGCAGCCGTGTGCTGGGTCGGGTCTACGGCGTGGAAAGGTGAGACGATAGAAGTTGGCTTGTACGGAGTGGGTGTGCTGGCGGCGATGCTCGGACACCAAACTTTGCGACATTTCGTATGAGGTATAGATTCATGATTTGCTTATGGTTTGTTTACACGAAGCGCGGTTGGGTATCATAGCGGGGGGAGCGTCATGCATGGTTCGAAGGCAGCGGAGCATGGCCCTGCCGGGAAAAGGGACATGAGATTGGAGTTTCGGGGATGGCATCCTAGCGGCATACCCGGGTGTATCTACGAATCGTTACTCTACGAATCGTTGCTGAATCGATTACCGGCCGATGTCTACGGACCGGCCACTTGAACTATCCGTGACGGGCATCTCAAGTACTGGGTTGCTCTGAGTCCGCAGCCGGACGGGCAAAGATTGAAGAGGCAGGCTGCCCCTCTCGGACAGCGACCGACCACGGGCGCCAAGGATGTTCGCAGGCTACTCGCAGTGATCTGAATAAAGAAGATATTCTTGGCAAAGCAGAGAGGGATTTCGCTCTTTCCTATCGTTTGTTTCCCGATGTGTTGGCTGAAGGTTCGTCCAACCCCTGTCATCCAAGCACCTGAACGCAGGCAACAGGGGCAGTGACGTTTTTGCCCTTCCCACAGCCCCCCCAGCCCTCTCCCCGGTCGGCGGCCCAAAAACCTCGTCCTTTCACCATCTGAGGCCAAAAGCTTTGTCCGAATAAGCTTCCTCGTAATTGCGATTCCAAGAAATGCCCGAACCAAACCCACACATGCTGAATGGCAACCGGCAATACATGAGCAAGGCGCAGCGCCCGTGTGATTTCTGTCGAGCTCGCAAGTCAGCCTGCCGCATCCAGGGTGGCCCTCCCTGTCGCATGTGTTTTCTGCATGGCCGCTCGTGTACGTTTGGTGATGGTGAGACAACGTCGTCGCGGGGGCAAAGACAAAGGCCGTTGCAAAAGCCAGATACTCAAAGCGTCGCCGTGGCGACATCCGAAGCGTTTGCAGAGCAGCAGCAAAGCGTCTCTTCAACTCAATCGTCTCAACAACAGTCAGCCAACCATCCTGGATTCGATTCACCATATGGTGAGGGCGGCTGCGAGTCTTCTCCGATAGTAAACACATCTTCCTGGGAACAGTTCGTGTCGGAGTTTATTGATTTCGGAACGTCAGCGTCACCTTTGGCTGATTTGGTAGGTGAATTAGGCACAGCAACAAGATATGAAGCTGCACCATCACAAGATGAACTTCCTGAAACCCTACTCGGCGGCGACCATGTCAGCAGTACGCCCCAGTTCATCGGTACCACGGGAGAGTTTGAGCCGCATCTCGTGCGCCATTACCTGCGCGATGCCCGCGGCCGCATGCTGTTCAAGAAACTCACCTTGCAATCCGTCCAACTAGGACCTGTGCCCGCCCACTTCTGGTTCACCTCTCAGTCTCTCTATTCCCAGAGTCGCCAAGAAGCAGGTCTTCAACCGAGGCGCGATGAAGCGGAATCAAGAAATGAGTTGGAATCCCTCGTCCCAGTACCCGTCGGTCAGCGCCTGGTACGGCTCTTTGATCGATTTATCGCTCCGCACTATCCTGTTTTCTCCACCAAGTCGCGCCCATGTCTGACCTCGACGCCGACATACCTGTTGGCGGCCATCTATGCCATTGCACAGCCCTTTGTGCAATTCGACGATGCACTGGCGTTGGACCTTGCATACGAACCACTGCCATGCTCTGGCCTGCTGCAAACAGCAATCAAGGCCTTGGAGTTTGAGATGCATAGCCCTACTCTTCCCGTTGTTCAGGCACTCCTTCTCATTCTTGGGCGGCCGACGACACATCACCTAATGTCCGAATCGTCTCTAAAACGGACCTTGCTCGGCATGCTAGTCTCATCTGCGCATGCGCTGGGATTACACACTGACCCCAGATCTTGGGCGATTGCTCCATGGCAAATTGCGCAACGGCGGAGGATTTCGTTCGCCATCTTCGCCTTGGATACGTGGATATCTTGTAGCCTGGGGAGCCCCCCTTTACTCAATCAACAAAATTGGCTCGTTGACTCTCTCATCGCCGAGGACGGATTCGAAGCCGGCCTGGATGCGGCCGATTGGGAAACACTACTTCATCAGTCGCGACTATCATCGATTTTGCGACAAGTTCTCTTGGAGCTCCAGTAGGTCTAGGCACTATTCATAACATGGAAAGAAATGGAGAAACTGATAATCTCCGCAGCAGTTTGCGCGCCATGGATCAATTGGCCTCGGACCATAAACAGACCTTCAGCATCGCGAGGCAGATACAGGACAACCTATCCGTCTGGCATCAAAATGTTGCCGAGCCGTTGAACAACGTTGGGGCTGCATCCACGGCCAACCTCCTAGGCTATTACTATACGCAAATCAACATCTGCCGAGCCATCCTGAGGTGTCATGTTGCGAATGAGCAGCCTACACTGTTACTCTCCGCACCGGAGAAACAAGAGTTTATACAGTATGCTCGCCATATTGCCAAGAAATGTGTAGGCGCTGCCTTGGCCTTTGTACGCGGTCTTGACCAAGATTCTGTAACGCGGTTTTGGCCTGTCTGGGCGCCGATGGCCTTTTCGTCAATTGTGAACTTGATGTGGCTCATGCTCGTGACGTCCACTTCTTCGGAAGAGGCCAACGAGTGGATGGAAACCCTGAGCAACACTCGCAGGGAGCTCAGGATGAAATCGAAGCAACTGCCTGTTCTCCGTCTAAGTCTACTCAGGATCGATGCCATATTTTGGAAGGGGATTCGGCAAACCTTTGCTCTGGAGCAACATGTTTATGATGCGCTCAGCCAAGAATCTACGAATATCTAGCAAATGGTAGAAGCTAACTGCGTACTCCACCGAAGTACCGTTAAATTTTGGTCTATCTACTCCGTGGAACGTGAACCAAAGAGAGTGAGTGCTCCCAGTGCCATCGCATCCACGGCTACATCCAAGCACTCAATGACTGGGGCAAAGAGTGGTGAGTGATTGTAGGGAATCTCCTCCAACTTTCCGTTCTTATAAGCCTCATCCCATTTATTGGGGTCGCTCCCACCAAAGAACCACATTACCAGACGAGCTCCGGCTGCAGTTGCCAAGATTGAAACATCCTCGCTCGCGGTGGCAACCTCCATATCAGTAAAATCTGACCCGAAATACGACGAGAAGGACTTTTGCAGCCTCTGGACCGTCACGTCATCGTTGACTGTAGCCGGGCTTGATCTGATAGTCTTCATGATGGGTTGGCGCTCGCAACCGCCCGTTTTGCATTCGCCCTCGACAATTCGCTTGACAGCATCCAAGATGCGGCTGCGGACGACAGGATCTAGGCTTCGGATGTTCAATTTGAGATCCAAGTAGTCCGGGATGACATTCGGGGCGTCTCCAGCGTGTATGCTCCCGCAGGTCACGACTGCCAGCTGTAAGGGATCGATTTCGCGGCTCACTATAGTTTGCAGCTTGATGACGATTGAACATCCGATGACAACAGGGTCAATGCACTCTTGGGGAGATGCACCATGCCCGCCACGGCCGAAAATGCGGACATCCACAGAATCGCTGGCCGTCAGTGCCGGGCCACTCTTCATGGTGACGGTGCCACAGCGCAAGTTGTGGACATGCTGCGCCAGGACGATGTCGGGACGTGGGACCCTATCATAGAGCCCGCCGTCGATCATGGCTTTAGCTCCGTTCAAATGCTCCTCTGACGGCTGGAAAAGGCAGAGTAGCGTTCCCTGCCAATCAGCACGAGCGCTTAAGAGGAGTTTTGCCGCTGCCATCAGGCTCGCCACGTGGGTATCGTGACCACAAGCATGCATAACAGGCTTCTCGTCCCCAAATCGGTCTTTCATTGTTCTCTTGCTGGCGTAGGGGAGACCTGTCTCCTCGAGCAGCGGCAGGCCGTCCATGTCCGCCCGCAGAAGAAGTGTCGGCCCCTCCCCGTTGGACAGGACTCCCACCACACCATGGCCACCGATGCCTGTGTGAACTTCGAAGCTGCCTAGAGTCTTCAGGTACGCAGCAACAAGGCGTGCCGTTTCTGCTTCCATGCCTGATAACTCGGGCATTCTGTGTACTTGACGGTATATGTCGCGGAAGAAGGCCATATCTGGCCGGTACTGTTCGACAATGGAAATAGCATTTTGCGTTGCTTTATCACCTCCATTGCTGGTTTCAACTGGGCGGTGTTAATTTAATGTAGGGTGCGAAAGAGATATTTTCCATTTGTTCAACGTACCATTTATGATTGCCATGATGGTTGAGTTGTCTGGAGCAGGAAATGCAACAGAAAAAAAGAACTGCTTGGTTTTGAATGATGTGTTCCTTTCAGTCTGTCTGTCGGCTGATCTGATTTTGCTGGATTTTAAGTACGGACCAAGTTGCCTCTATATATACGTGATATATTGTGAGTTCGAATTAATAACTGCAGAGGGAAGTCAGTCTCAAATGGCTCCGCTTCGATCCCACATGTAAGACACATCTGGTTAACCCCGCCAATACGGAGTAGTGCTTTAGCCTTCCTGAACGCCGCCAATCAAAAGAGACGGCGTTGTGGGATGTCATCCTTGTTCATGCAGAGAAGCCAAGCCTCATCTGCACCTATGTACGGAGTAGTATTAATACCGTCAACTCTGGGTTAATGCGAAGGTCAGCGCGGCGAGGGGGGGAACAACCCCTCCAGTCCAGAATTTTCTTCCACGATGGAGTTGCTTGGCTGTGTGACGGGACAAGGGCACGAAGGAGATCGAATGCGACTTGGGTTAAGTGATTGCTTAGGGGGAGAGAAAGAAATTCTCAAGGACAACTCTTACTTAAATTATTTGCACAATATTCATACAGTGAGGCTATTCATAAAGTATGAAGCAACTTGATCGTTCCCTCACAGGGTGGCCTTTCCCGCCCAAGACCGAAAGGCCATATCGTCTAAGATCGCTAGTAGCTACAGGTCCACCACGCTTATTTGTCAGCGTGAGACCTGATTTTATATGTAGTAAGAAGCAGGATTGTCACCATGCTTTATTTGTCAGCGTGGGACGATCAACAATATCCAGACTCGCCTCTAGACTCGCTCACCAACCTCCGGCACAAGTCTGATGATAGCGCTCACGAGCGGATGCCAATGGATGCCGCCGAACTCGGACCTCGAGAGCTACACCCGAAAAGCTGGCAGTCAACTATGCGAGGTATGTTAAACTCCCCACTAAGCTCTAGGGTGGCGATCAACGCAATCTACCTAACCTCGGCATTCAATAGGGTGAGTTGGCTGCTTGATAAGCGTTTCCTCCGTTGAGTTGATGAACCCAGGCCCTATATTGAGTTTGGTCGAGGTTGCGTTGACTGGTTGACGAACACCTTGTCCCGTGTAGTGGTACCCTGAGTTCCTGACCACAGCTTGGAACCCAGTGATGCAAGGCAGGCCTACTCCCACCCTGCCTCTCCCTCCCGCATCCGGGGGTATGGGGAGCTGAGAGACGTACAGGTGGTTGTAGTAGAGGGCAAAGGAGGCGCGACCTGCGGCCAGGCTTTGAGGCCGCCATCTTGACGTTTGCCGTCGAAGCTGTGTGCCTGATCCGCGGGTGCGGAACTCCCATCTTGCGGTTCACCTGGCGTTGGGAGCGTCAGGGGATCAGGGACATGTTCAACAGGGGCGATGTCGATGCCACCTTTATAGTGGAACCGTGACGCAACCATGTCGTGCCATTGAAGAGCACGCTCGACGCATGCTACAGAGGAAGCCGTCTGACGTCCTGCGGATAATGGGTCTTGGGCTCTGGCTCATGTCGCCGGAAGTCAGAACGGGGAGCCAATACAACGGTGAAACCCGGTGAGGGTCTCGGTGGAGGCGCGGGAATAAGCCCCGGGAGCCAGAACGCGGGGAATCATGCGCTACGTTGACTTTAACTTGCAAGGGTTATACTGAGGTATGAGGTAGCCAACTAGACACCGCGTTCTGAGGGGTACCTCGTAATACATTAGTTAGCCTTTGTAGATTCTCGGTAGTCGGTACGGAGTATGGCTTGGTAGGCGATTAAGCCAGGAACGGGCGAACGTGAGAAATGGCAAGGAACAGGGCAAGTAATTAACATGAGGAAACACATGGTTGGATGGAACAGAAGGGACACTGCAAAGCCCCCGCACAGCACACGCCGTCAACCTTCCCTCAGCCAATAACGTGTACCCGTTGCCGCGGCAGGGAGGGGCTTGCATCGGATGGTTTGAGATCGGCCGACACGCCGAGCCTCGGCTGCCGCTAACCGTCATGTCTGCGATCTTACTTAAGAGCAGCCTCACTGGATGTCTCCCGGGGGCACGGTTTACATGCCGGTTTGCTTCAGATACCCGTCCTTCTGAACCTATTACAGCCCCGACTCTACAGACTCATCATGCCTACGGATTCTAAACTCGACCTCCAGGACAACATACCATGGAGCGAACCAGCCTGGTACCGCACGATCGCGTCGCCGTACTACAACAAGTCGCACCGTGAGCTCCGGGATAAGCTGCGCGCCTATGTCGACACGTACATCCTGCCCAACTCGCTCGACTGGGAGGAAAAGGGCGACGTGCCCCGGGAGGAGGCCCTGCGCTTCTGCCAGTCGGGCATCCCCTTTGACGACGTGCCCAACCAGTACCGCCCCAAGCACATCCCGCGGCTCGCCGGCGAGACGGACGCCTTCCACCTGCTCGTCGGCGCCGACGAGATGTCCCGCATCGAGGGCGGCGTCGGCATCGCCCTCGCCGGCGCGTCCTCCATCGGCGCGCCGCCCATCATCCACTACGGCACCGACGAGCAAAAGGACAAGTGGCTGCCGGGGCTCTTCTCGCGCGAGACGAGCTTCTGCCTCGGCGTCACCGAGCCCAGCGGCGGCTCCGACGTGGCCCGGCTGGTGACGACGGCGGAGCGGTCCGCCGACGGGACCTACTACACCGTCAACGGGGCCAAGAAATGGATCACCGGGTCGCCGTGGGCGTCGCACATGACCACGGCCGTGCGCACCGGCGGGCCCGGCATGGGCGGCATCTCGGTCCTCGTGATCCCCATGGACGCGCCCGGCGTGCACCGGACCAAGATCTACAACAGCGGCCAGAACGCCGGCGGCTCGTCCATGGTGCACCTCGAGAACGTGCGCGTGCCGGCCGCGAACCTCATCGGTGAGGAGAACGCCGGCTTCCCCATCATCATGAAGAACTTCAACAAGGAGCGCTTCTTGCTGGCGGTGCAGTGCAACCGCAAGAGCCGCACGTGCCTGGCGCTGGCCTTCCAGTACGCCATGCAGCGCGAGACGTTTGGCAAGCCGCTCATGCACAACCAGGTCATCCGCCGCAAGCTGGCCGAGGTGGCGCACCGCGTCGAGGCGCACTGGGCGTGGATGGAGCAGCTGGCGTACCACGTCAACGCCTCGCCCGACGGCTGGCAGAGCGTGGAGATTGCGAGCCGCATCGCGCTGCTCAAGGTCCAGGGCGGGCAGATGGTTGAGCTGGCGGCGCGGGAGGCGCAGCAGGTGTTTGGCGGTGCTGGGTATCAGAAGGGCGGGCCGGGGGCGACGGTTGAGCAGATAAGCCGCGATCTGCGGATGCTGGTACGTGTTTCTCTTCTACGAGTACATCATGCTTGTTTGTACATGTCCAGATGCTAACATGAACTTAGGTCGTCGGCGGTGGCAGCGAGGAGATTATCGAGGACCTTGCCGTGCGGCTAGAGCTGCTGTTCCTGGCAAGGGGAGAAGCGAAACTCTGAGGGACTTGTGCTGGTAACGAGCGTATAAGACACAATGAGGCTAAAAGGCAGAGGGCATAGAAGCTAGCATTCGAAATGGAAGCATTGCACATTGAGCCAAGTCTTGTAGTTGCTGTGGGGACTACCTCACGGCCTATGTTTGCAGTGCCGGCTCCGAATCACTGCACAACCTCGAGTACGTGTGTGTTCCTAGTGCTGGTCATCAGGATGAACCCCAGGCCCAGGAACCCCTTGGTGAAGCCGCGAGCTGGGTCCACTTACGCTGGGCACTATAGTGTGCCTCTTGCGACAACAACCGCTAGACGTTCCGTTGGAGGCGTTCGAAGCCTCTGAGGCCTTACAGATCGGCACGGCGCATGCCCGCCGCGTCGTATATATCTTTGCAAAGATTACGCAGCCCTTGTTCTCGCCGCCCCCTGGAGATTTACGTAAAAGGTACCGAAGCCTCGAGAAGTTGGACAGTCTCAAGAAGGAGCTCGATATATGACATGAATTGAAGCCCACTATCCTTTGAATCTCTGCTTAAGGAGGAAGCGAAGCGGACGCAGAAAAGGATAAACCGTTTGTGTCTGTACATATCGCCGCCGCAGTGCTAAGTGAGAAGTTCCCACGAACCCCAGCCCTGGGTTCTAACGAAGCGTACCAACGTGTCCTCTTATTCATATTAGCTATTGCTTTGCAGCACGTCTACACCGGGAAAACAATGCTATACCTAATTCGATATAACAACGCCTTGTCTATGTCTGTTACGGGCTATACTGCAGGTAGAGGACGGGCACGATAGAAGGTAAGCACGCAGGCCCGAGGGACTAATTAAAGTCCGCCGATAATACAGAGTAGCCTGACCAGCGCCGGTTTAATGAGCGGCTTCCATTATAAGATAGCTGCGATGAATATACTATATCCCAAACCTTAGTCGAGCCTATAAAACACAAGTCCTTTCTGAACCTTCTTCATGATCTCATGTAGTCGTTAATTTGAAGGCCAGGGCACCGTCGTCATAACCCGAGAACAAACTCAGGCAGCGCGGGATGTCTTAAGGTACAAGATTAGAACTTGCGCACACGAGAAGATATGGAGATGAACATTACTTTCGGCCGCTTCCCTCTCATCACACTTAGCCACCTCCCTGCTCCAGCTCGATCCTGGCAAGTCTCTCAAGGACCAGATTGCGAGCTCGCTCCTCATCTCCTCCTGTCCGAAGTCTGGCCTCCTGTATTGTCTTCTTAAACTTTTTATTCGTGTGGTGAAATGCATCGAACATGCCGGTCGGCCCGAAATTCTCATCGAATGCGAAGTGGTGGAAGTCGTGTTGCAGATTGGAGGACATCCAGGGGATGTTGTATCCCGAGTGCGCACAGATGGTGCCGAATTCGAGGAGGAGGAATGTGAAGACCATCTGGGACCAATGATGCGGGACGATAATGACCCCGATAGTGTTCGGCAGCAGGTTGGAGAATACGTGTTCCGTCACGGTACAATAGGTCGAGGCCAGACCGACAGGTGCCGTGAATTCGTGGTGTTGCTTGTGGAACATGGGGTACAGTAGCTTGGAATGGAATAGGCGGTGGATGTAATAGAAGCCCAATTCCGTGCAAAAGACGTCAAAGAATATCGTGGCAACCGTCTGGACGCGCGAGGGTAATGCGGCTGGGTGGACTGGCCTCGGCGGATGAAGAAGTGAGTTCAGCATCATCATGGGCAGAGCCACGAAGATCTGGTTTCGAAGCGATATGGCCGCGATGCGAAGGTATTGTCGTCCATCCACCCGAACGAAGGGCTGCGTTTTGTACTTGAACAACCACCGAGGCCATCCGGTCAAGTCAGGGATGGCAAACACGGCGGCCCAAGCCCAGAAGAAGACCGACGTGATGATGAAGGTTCCCCACAAGTTCAGGTTGTACTCTCCGTACGCCTTGTCAAGGTGCTCGTAGAACCTGTGGCCTGTGGTCGACGAATTGAAAGACACGAACGCGCTGACGAGAACGGCATTCGCGGTGAGGGAGCGAAGCTTCCCGTTGGCCATGGCTGCAGTCGAATACACCCAGCGCTTGCTCTGGGGAATGGGTTGGCCAGAGAGGTCGGTTGGGACAAAGCGTTTCGAGGGGCGTGAAGTGGCTGGCCGCATGGAGGTCGCAGCCACTGTGCGGGTAGTCTCTGTGGAGGCCATTGTGTCTGGGTTGTCAAATGCTGGACGTTAACAAAGCATGAAAGGTTTACAGGGTGAAGCCACGAGTGAAGAGCATGTGTTGTTCTAAATCTTTCGAGCATGCCTAGAGCAGGGGCACACTTACATCTATTTAAACCCCGCTCGGTTTCATCCCGACACCTCGGTTCGATTTTCTCGGCAAATATCCGTACTGGTTGAGTCAAGGTACTGATAGCACCGGTTGCTTCACATGCACAACCGGCCACACTAGCCTAAAAGTGCTGTTACCTATGCCAATACCACAAGCAAAAGCTCTTCAAGAAATGCCTTGCTTTGCATTACTGTTTCATGCGTAATGCAACTCAGCATTATCAGCTCCGGGAGTGAATGTTGTCTCGTGAGTTGTGAACTAGTAGCATACATTAGAAGAAAGGGCCGATGCGGGCTTGGCGGGGTACCGTACGAAGGACGGATACGGAGTAATACAGGGGTCGTTGGATCGGCGGTTGGCGTGCCGCACAGCCATGATCTGAGTTTTGCGGGGTTCGGGTTCGGGATGATGGATAATCTTTATTGCTGGAGGTTGTCCATGGGAATTGGGTTACAATGCCCGTCGAGCAAAGGGCTCTAGAAACTCTTATCGTGAACACCAGCTTGTCGACGGAGACAATTGGGTGCGGCCGCCGCCACCTATCTCGAGAGGTCGATGCGCAAAGGCCACTGAGACGATGCAGAGATTGGAGTTGACAAGAAGAGATAACTCCGGACCTGCAACGCAGCGCCACCTAAGTTAGTCGCTGACTAGGCATTGCTGTCTTGTTCAATTGCTTCAGGGGATATTGAATGTTTCCTTCACTTTGTGTGAATTTCAGCGAACTGTATCCCCCTTTATCCGGACGGTGCCGCTGCTGAGATGCGCGGCGGCGGTGCTGGACGGTGAGTAAGCCAAGGTATGCACAGAGGTTCAGGCAGAGTGTAAGGTAGCCTGCCCAGAGGAAAACGAGAGCCTGAATCTGACGCCGGGCGCCTCATTGATGCTGACCGGGAGGCAGGCCTTGCGTTTCGGAAACGGGCAATCGTAGGTGGCGTTTACGCCCGCGAGAAGAAACGCCATCAGCTGTGGCGGCCTCATGGCTTAAAGGACATCGACCAGCAGAGCCCGGGCAGATGGGGAATTGGGATCAAGGATGGGAAAAGAACCAAGGCTCGACACTATGGAATACGGAGAAATAAAGGTCGGCCGGTAATGCCGGTGCTGGACCAACAGCTGTGCGAGCAAGTTGGCTTGGCAAGGTGGAAGTTCTAAATACCTGATTTGGAAGACGGACCGTGGGGTACGGGCAGTGTATCAGACGGATCCCCATCTCGGTCACGGATTCCGTGGAAGAACAAAAGCATGATACATGGCCCAATTGTAGCGAATATGCATGAGAGGGCAGCCGTTCACATGTATGTTCCCGATCTTATGTCTCTTCCCTGCCTTTTACACCCTCCGAAACCCCTCCTCTCGAATGCTTCGTGCAGGGGTAGTCCTCTGTAGATGACGTTCACCCCCGCGATGAGAAAGGCATTCAATGCGTTGCGGCGTCGTGGCTTACAATGTCCGCCGAGGAGAGCCCGGGCATCACCGACGCCTTTTGCCTCTGGGGTCTGGGGTGTCTGGGTGGGACAAGAAGCATGACTCGCAACTCTGCTCGGATTGCGGGGGAATAAGGTTCACCACACTACGTCCGTACTACTGCGGCGCCGCTTACGAGCATGTCGTCAGAGGCTTTCCTGCCATGATGCCTACGTGTAAATGAATAAAAGCAGTCCAGCCGCGGGCGGATTCACCGGCTTAACAGTCGGTCTGTAGTGCACATGCCTCTTACCGTGCATCATGTTGCTCCTTTGTCTTATTCCGCTCATGCTGCGCTGTGTGGCGGCAGCGCTGGACTTCTCGGCAACGACCAGCAACATCTCGACCTGGAACCAGAGTGACTGGTCTTTAACGGCGACCAAGTATATCCCGGGACATTTCCAGTCACGTCTGTCGCTGGCCAACGGCTATGTCGGCGCCTCCGTCGCCGCCGCGGGGCCGTTCTTCGAGATCGATGTCAATGACACGGATCCCTCAGCTCCGCCGCCAACCAACGGCTGGCCACTGTTCGACTCACGCATCGCCTTTGCCACAATCTCTGGGTTTTACAACGTCCAAAAGAATGCCACTGGAACAAACTTTCCATGGCTGGGACAGTATGGCTGGGATTCGTTCATCGCAGGCATCCCGCATCCCACGGCCATTGTCTTTTCGTTTGGCTCGGCATGGCTCGACAGCTTGGCGACCAACACGACAATCTCCAACTTTACGCAAAAGGTCTCCATGCGTACGGGCGTCACAGAGTGGTCGTACACCTGGAAGCCCATGAACTCGTCAGCATCGTTTGACGTCTTCTTCAGCGTCATCTTCAGCCGACAGCGGCCAAACGTGATAGCATGCAAGGCGACCATCAATGCAACAGCAGACATCAACGGAACTGCCACGGACTTGCTCGATGGGCGCAGCGCAGTGCGAAGCTATCTTGCCAGCAAGGGCAAAGGACCTCAGCAGAATGAGACCAGCATCTTCTCGGCCGTGCATCCTGACGGACTGGCAAACGTTACCGGTTGGGTTGTGTCGACGGCTGATTTCCCATCCACGGGTGGTCCAAGAATGGCAAACGGATCGTTTGTCAGTACAAATGAAACGACCATTGGCCAGACCTTCGACATCAAACTGCGGAAAGGCCAGCCGGCAACCTTTTACAAGTATGTGGGCGTCGCATCGACGGACAAGTTTCCCAATGCCCAGAAAGTCGCTCAGAGTGCTGCGTCGGCTGCGAAATCCACGGGATGGGACGCTCTTGTGGCCGAACACTCGGCGGCATGGGGTGCACTGATGACGCCGGACTCGGTTGACAACTTCACCGACCCAGTATCTGGGACTCTGCCACCAGACCCCGACATACAGATCCTGCAGATAGGAAGCGTGGCCAGTACATTCCACATATTGCAGAACCTGCAGCCCGACGGCAGCGGGCTCAACGACAACTCCGTGTCCGTCAGTGGGCTGGCGTCTGATTCGTATGCCGGGCAGATCTTCTGGGACGCCGATACGTGGATGGCACCGAGCCTCAACCTGGCATTCCCCAACTATGCCAAGCAGATTGCGAATTTCCGAGTCAAACAGCATAACCAGACGTTGGACAATGCCGCATTCAACGGGTTTCCAAATGGCAGCGCTCTGTACTCGTGGACTGCTGGCCGTTACGGCAACTGCACTGCGACGGGCCCTTGCGTCGACTACGAATATCACCTGAACTACGACATCGCATTTAATATGCTGCAGCTGTACAACGTGACGAAGAACGACACATGGTTCAATAACGGGCTAGAACAGGTCGTTTTCAGCGTGGCTGAGATGACCGCCCATCTCCTAAAGTACAACAAGACGGCTGGCGACTACTGGCTCCTAAACGCAACTGACCCAGACGAGTTTGCGAACGACGTAAACAACCCTTCGTTTACGATTACATCGGCTAGCCAGCTTTTACTGCGCGTCAACGATCTTTTGTTGTCGCGCGGGCAGCTGGCCAACGACACCTGGGCTACGATTTCCAAGAACATTGCTTTTCCGCGAGCCGAGTCGAACATCACGCTCGAGTACCAGACCATGAACAATTCAGTCGAAGTCAAACAGGCCGATGTTGTTTTGATGACGTATCCGCTTGGGTACAACACGAATTATACGACCAACAATTCACTCGTTGATCTCGATTATGTGAGTTCGGGAGACTGTCCTAAGACCAACCCCCGAGCTGCAAGCTAATGCTCTATAGTATTCCTTCAAGCAGTCACCAGACGGCCCGGCCATGACCTTTAGTGCCTTTGCTGCCGACGCCAATGCCGTGTCTCCGTCGGGTTGCGCCGCTTACACCTACACCCTGAAGACCTTCCTTCCGTACTTGCGTGAGCCGTGGTATCAGTTCTCGGAACAACAAATCGACGACCCCAGTCTAAATGGCGGTACGAATCCAGCATTTCCGTTCCTAACGGGCCATGGCGGCGCCCTGCAGATAGGTCCGTTTGGCTTTTTGGGCGTCCGTACGGACCGCTCCGTCCTATTCCTATCGCCGTCACTGCCGCCACAGATCCCGCACCTCAAGATCCGAACCTTTTACTACGCAGGTGCCGCCTTCAGCGCAATGATGAACATGACACATACGAACTTGACGCGGATACCTCCTCCCATGATGCTAAACGACACCTTTGCGGGAAAGAGTATGCCGTTCGTTGCAGGCTCAGCCGGGACCGAGACCAATTACACCATCGGCGTCAATCAAACCGTGACCATAGCCAACCGGCTGTACTGGCAAAATCTGACATATTCCAACAACATCTTGCAGTGCCTGCCGATCACGTCGCCGGACGAATATGTAGCTGGACAGCTACCCGCGGGGGCCAACGACGGTGCTATCGCAACCAGCTGGCAGCCCATGTCCGTCAAGACCGCGAGGATACTGGTCAACACCACGAGCATCTCACCGCGGAAAGTCTCTGGGATATACTTTGACTTTGGCGCGAGGCCCGTAATGAACGCCACTGTCTGGTTTTACAACGAGACAAACGGGACGGGAGTTGGCCCCCAGTTGACCATCAATGGGCCTAAAACGAATGCCTCAGCGCAGACCGGCTTGGCTGTCGTGCCGGTGCAGACCAACACCACCAACCTCATGCTGAACGCTAGCTTGAATGTTTGGACTGGGGATTGGGCAGAACTTGCTGTAGAGGGATGTGCGGGCTGTGATATGAGTGATGGAATGGTGGGAGCAACGATTGCTGAGTTTGTTGTCTATTAACCAGGCGATGAGTTGTTGTCAGATTGGCTACAGGTCAAAGGTCCATATACCAGTAGGAAGAGTTAATTCGAGCCCGCTTCGCAAGAGCAGAGTCCAGCTGCATCGTACAAGACTTTTAAGGTTATTACGATACACCAGCACATCGTAGGTTGATCAGGTATTAGAAGAACAAGACGCATCCGGCTTGCAAATAGGCCTGCGTCGTCGTCGACGCAATAAATGGCATTCTGGCTGACGCGGAGTGTCGGGGACTCGGAGGAACGACTTGGGGTGAGCTGCTCCGGGGCATATGGTGTGCGTTGCTTCAAGTTGCGGGGAAGCCTGCAAAAAGCGACCAAAGCCAACCACCACACGTAATGTTTTCCGCCGGGCTGGATCCCCCGGCCGAGGTTAACGTATGCATCCCTAATTTTCATATAATAGACTCTGTTCCGTTTACTCTGCAGCGAAGCCATTCGCGTCTCGGTCTAGCTGCTGATCACGCACTCAGCACCTCTGGGGTTTGAAAAGTGTAAACAGCCAACGAGCTCTCATGGTACTGCCGCAAACTCTTCATTCGAACCTCACCTGTTGGACTTGTTGTCTCGCATCCCGTCAAACGAACCGGCACCATGACTGTCAGTGACGGTAGGAAGCGCCCACCCAAAGAGCACAAGCAGCTGATGAGAAGGAGATGGCAATGGCTCCTTGCTTCTTCGGTCTCCGTGCCTGCCGTGCTTGCTGTTCTTTGAGCAGTTGCACCATGGGCCAAAATTTACTGACAGGGCGCCCACGACGCAGATAGATTCCCTGCCTCTGTGCTCTTCGACGCCATCAACGAGGCACTCGGCGACAACCAAGAGGAAGTCCAGGATGCCATCAAGAAGGGCAATGGTATCTTCGCCTTTGTTCTGAAGAACAAGGCCGGCGAGACTGAGAGCTGGCACGTCGACCTCAAAGAAACGGGCCGGGTCGGTAAGGGTACCAGCGATAAGCCTAATGGTAAGTCATTTCTGCTACCGCTCACTCAAGCCCTGCTCGAGTTTGAGTTGACCCATTTGATGGCGTGCCTATTCGCGAATGCTAACACGCTGTCTCTTCTCCCAGTCACTCTATTCCTCTCCGACGAAAATTTTGGCAACCTCGTCCTCGGTGAGGCCAGTCCTCAGCGGCTTTTCATGACCGGAAAACTCAAGCTGAAGGGCGACATTATGAAGGCGCTCAAGCTTGAACCCGTCCTCAAGACGGTCCAGACCAAGGCGAAGCTGTAAGCGAGTTCACACAGAAAAAGGGAAAAGGGGCCTTTTTTGTTTACACCACGGACTCTTGCGTTGCCCTGTAATGCCGCGAGAATGCTTCATGGACAGACAGTTCGGAGATGAACATGACCGTTTAGCGGCTGCTGCATTGTCAGCTTACTCCCTCGCTTCCTCGCGCACCACTTGAACGATTTCCGCGTCACAAGCCTACGTAATTCACAGCAAGGTACAGACTAGACAACCCGCCTCCAGGCAGCAGTCTTTATTTTTGGTTTGGCTGGCATATCGCCTGTACTCCGTAATAGTATGCAAGATTGACCATGCTCGCTGCAGGCGGAAGGTCGGGGACATTCGCAACTTGATTCGCACGAGTCCGCGCACACATTCACATGCTCTGCATCGCCCCACTGCGATTGGTTACTAAAAGATGATCTTGTTGGTCAGTATTTCCCCGCAGTGCTCAGACTTTCACGTTGACCAATATAGTACTGTACGGAGCAGCCCGTCTTAAACTCAATGCCCCAGACAAAAATGGCCAATCGCAAGCTTCGCCTCTATTTATCTCCTACATGTGCCTGAGCCTCGGCCGCTACCAGTTTCATCACGAGTTCTGTAACAGGTGCTGCACATACGCACTGCAGTACACCATATTCTACGTCGGAAAAGTCCATGTTGGTTCACACCGGGAGCGAATATATATTTGACGTGTCTACTCCGTAGGTCGCCCGGATACCCCCAAGCTTCCTATGTAGCTTCAACCAAACTTGGGCAACGCACTCCAACTACAGCCGGCGTCCACACGCCAAATATCAGGGCCAGGCCCATTCGGCATTTCCTCACCTTCAGACGCATTCTAGACTCTGACATGCAAAGCGCGCTGACACGCCTTCCATCGACCACCAAGACCCAAGCTGTCTCCAACTAGTCGCGCCTCTCAGGCATCAGAACACATGGCGACTCAGATCCCTGAAGGACACGTGGGGAACCTGAACCCCGAGCAGGAAGCAAAGATTCGCCAGCTTTGGGAAACCGTCTTCAAATTACACAAGGTATTCGAGGCCAAATATTCAGCATCGCGGGATGCCGCTTCCACCAAGGAGGAGCCTGCACCGAAGCCCGAGTCGCCACAGAAGAAGTCCCGCTTCGGCTTCTTCCGATGGGGAGAAAGCGAAGCTCAGCCCAAATCCGCAAATGGGACGGCGTCCGATCTGAATCCCGCCTCGTGCACTGAAGGAACCGAGCTTGGCATAACGAAGCAGTTGCATGAACTGCTGGCGACTCAGACCCCAGAGTCGGTCCGTGGAATGGTCTTGGGATCAGTCAAGCATGACCACCCAGATGCTCTGGCATTAAAATTCTTGCGCGCTCGCAAGTGGGACGTTGAGAAGGCATTGATCATGATGTTCTCTGCCATGAAGTGGAGATATGAGGAAGCCCACGTAGACGAGGATATCATGAAGAATGGTGAAGAAGCTGCTGTCCGCGAGGAGAGAGATGGCGACAAGACACTGGGACACGACTTTATGAAGCAGATGCGAATGGGAAAGAGCTTTCTGCATGGCACCGACAGGGAAAACCGGCCAATAAACGTTGTCAGGGCTCGGCTTCACAAAGCATCCGACCAAAGCGTGGAGAGCATTGAGAGATATACGACCTATCTCATCGAGACAGCTCGTTTCGCGTTAGATGCTCCAGTTGAGACAGCGGTAAGCAACCAAATGCGCTTGTCTTTACCTATGCATAACTGACTCACTATTCGGCCAGAATCTCATCTTTGACATGACTGGTTTCACGCTGGCAAATATGGACTATATCCCTGTCAAATTCATCATCAAATCCTTCGAGAGTAATTATCCCGAGTCACTGGGAGTCATCCTCATCCACAACGCCCCTTGGGTGTTCAAAGGTAAGCTCGCCCACGCTCTGGCTGATGTTTAATGACTCACATTTGCGGAAGGAATATGGACAATCATCCATGGCTGGCTTGATCCAGTCGTCGCCGCCAAGGTCAATTTCACATATGGCAGGGAGGGTCTCGAAGAGTTTATTGCTCCTGACCAGCTGATCAAGGAGCTTGGCGGTGATGAGGACTGGGAGTATCGGTATGAGGAGCCAGTGCCTGGCGAGAACGATAAGATGCAGGACGTAGAGACCCGAGACCGTCTTCTCAAGGGCAGGGAGGAGCTTGCGAGACAATTTGAGGCAGCGACCCAGAACTGGATCGAGCACCCCGATGGCGAGGAGGCCAAGGAGGCCAAGGCCGAGCGAGACCGTCTCGCTGTGCGATTGAGGGAGAATTACTGGCGACTTGACCCCTACATTCGCGCTCGATCCCTTTACGACCGCCTGGGCAACATCCAAGGTGGAGCTACCGTTCAGTGGTATCGTGAAACCATCCCGACTGCCGCGGCCACAACCTGACGCCGAACACCAAGACAGGGTCTGCATCCTCTCGCTCTTTTGAGCAGCATCTGGGATGCTAGCAGGAGGCACGATAGTACCGCGGGGTTGAGGTTTTGTGTCAGGGCTTTTGCTTTGAGTTATTTGTTTCTGAGCCTCGGTAGAATATGCCTGAATGAACAGATTCATTCCATTTTACTGACCCACTTGGTGATGTTCAAGCGGTGAGTAGGACGATGCCGTTTTATTCCCATGAGGACTGACCCTTGGAGACGAAGCTATGGTTTGGGAAGTACGCACAGTGGTGTCGTTTGCCTGGCGAGCTCCTCGATACCTGCCATTCAACCATAGTCAGCTAATCAGACTCGTTCTCTCGTACGTGATGGGTAGTCATTGGCTGCGACGGCCTTATCCACCTCTAGTCCTGGCGCCAGAGTTTGTGCTTACCTGGGGAGATGACGCCCTTCAGCGCGACAATGCAGAGGTAAAGAGTTTTCTTACTCAAGGCGATGAGATTTTGAGAGATCGAGATGGCAGAGAATCGCGGCAGGTTAACGCAGCGGCGTTAAACAGAGGTTGAATGTGGACTTTCACTCGTCCAATTCAGCAAGAGCTCACTTTGTCTGAGGAAACCCTTCTTGGCCTCGTCGTACGGATAGATGTCCCAGCAAACTTGGTCGAGGTGGAAGGTTTATATTTCGCTTCCCGCGCTTCGCAAACCGACGCTTTGGCCTTACCACGACCGCCGTCGCCCTCATCGGCGCCGCGAGGAGTTTCCCATGAGTCCATGACCGACGAAGAAATCCGAGACCAGCAGCTTCAGGGCAGCGCGGCCCGCAAGGTTGCCGGGAAACCTGCCATCATACTTCTCTTACCACGAGCCGCGGAAGGCCCTGATCCTCGCTCCGGACGGGCGGTGTAGGAGGGAGTCTGTGTGCTTGGCCAACGCCTGCATACGATTACGTTGATGGGAATGGAACAAGGGAGGGCATGGCAATCGCGTGGCTGTATGAAGTCTGTCTCCTAGAGCCCGTACGGAGGATGCAAGCCACGCCGCTTCCCTGTTTCGTGATTGCACAAGCGCTACGAAGTAGTAATGATGCCGCCAGTGGCGTTGTAGGCTCTAGTTAGTGAATAAAGTCACATTGCTTATTTAGAGCGGACCATGAACGAACTCGAGACCTCGAGAGTGTATCTCAGGTCCTCGACGATGGCTCTTACACCCGCTAGTTGCCCTGCCCCCTAACACGAAGCCTACAACGCTGAGAGTGCTTGACGATTGATGAAGTACCTCGCCAGCAACATTATACCCCCACGGCCTTCATAACTGAATATCGTATTGCCACGATGCTAACCAGCTGTGTTGGGGTCCCAAGCGCATCTGAGAGTCGCCGTATCTCATCGTCTACTAAAGTTAGGACATATTCTCGAAGGAGGTTGGTGAGGAGTGACTTACCACTAGCACCTAGTAAATCTAGTGCAGTTTTGGGGAACCCAGGAATATTCCAGCAATTGTGCACATCCAGCAGGGGGACGAGCTCCGAATTTTCATCTGCTGAGGTGGAGTTGATATTCTGTACTCGTCGTATCTCGTTGACTAAACTGTGATACGTTAGGCTCTCTAAATGTACCGCGGGATGGGAAGAAAGGGGTGGGAGACAAACCGAGCAGCGCCGCGATAACTGGTGATGCTCGCCAGGACCTGATTCATGCTCGCCAGGACCTGATTCATGCTCGCCTGGACCTGATTCGTGGTTTGGTCGAGCTGGTTCACGCTTTGCTGGAGCTGCGAATTACCCAGGGAATCCACAGGTACGCTCGGTTGACGCGTTGGCGAATCGTGCGATATCTCAAGGTCGTCAGACATGGTGAGGTCAAGTTGAGCGACTTGCGTTGATAGCAAGGTAAACAAGATGTTGCAGAAGAAAGAAGACGAGATGCGTGTTTGGGGCCTGGCGAGGTTTTATAGGTAGGGGCTCGTGAGTCACACTTCCGAAGGTTTAGATCACGATTAAACTTCTGGTGGAAGGTCAAACCTTGGTGGAAGGCTACGGCACCGCGATATAAATTGTGTCCGCAAAAGGCGGGAATCTGGAACTGATGCAGCTCCTGCTGAGAAATGGAGCAGACGTGGACGACCCTCCGCAACAGTTCATCAGGCTGTCTGGTGGTGGAAAACATGTCAGCACTGCTGTGCGGGGATCAAATGGCAATGCTAACCAATCTTTCTCCGGCCATGCTCTCCGACCTTCCAGCTGTCGAAAGTGAAGGTAGCCCAGTTATTGACGGCGACAACGGCCCGTGTGACCATACTAGTGCTCGGTTTCCCCCGTTCTGGCGTCGCGACGATGTCGGGGATGATCGTGACGAAGCGGAGAAGATCATCGATAGTCGGTATCACGTCTGCGCTGTAGCGGAAGTCCTGGTTAAAAAACAGACAGAGAAAACAGAGACGGCGGCAGAGAGAAAGTGGAAAACACGCGTGCGTGGTAAATTGAGAGCGGAGGGCAGCCATCGTGGCATGATCGGCAATGCCGAGACAAAAAGAAACAACTTACTCTTGGCCAAGTGTATTAGTCCGGAAGTGTTGGAATCTCGTCTTCCACACGTCAACGATGGACTGGGTCTTGGGGTTTCTAGCCGTGAGTTGAAGGTTGTCAACCATCTGCCTGGATTTGATTCGATGGACGTCAGCAAGTGCGTCCATTTTCATCAAGCTTGCTGTCGCCACGGTCACCGGACCGGCTCCGGTGCGCTCGTCAAAGCCGTCATCGAACAGGCTGTCGAGCTCCTGGTTGGGATTGAAGCCGGTGTACGGATAGTGGCGTGGCATCTTGGCTCGTCTCGAGCGTGTAGCTGATGTCTCACTGGCTGGGCAAGGGGACCACGCTCGATGAGGAGATTATCTTATAAAGTACGGATACGTATTTGCTATTCTCTCGGTTATTAGCCGACCTATTATATTTTACAGTGGGGGCAATAAGTATTCGTCAAAGACCTTGTACCCCCACACCTAATTTTGGCGTGATTGGTACATCGTTGTGACGAATACAAATTGCACTGGACTGTAGTAGCCCGCCAGACGCGTTTAATACTAAGACTTTAGCTATATAGGCCGGCTGATCTTGCCCTGCGCCTCTAATAAACGCCGTATTTTGATACCAGTTTGAGTAACATGTGTATTGATCTTCTATTCTATCCCATCCCACGCAGCTATTGCAAGTGAGAGTGTTCTCGGGGTCTGGCTCTTGGCTGAGGCGCTAAGGAGCAGACTCTGCGTCATAAAATCGTTAAAAGGCCGCCATAACTGATCTTGAAGAGATCTGCTAGATATCCTAAAAGATGGGAATGGTGGCTTGGTTGACATAGTCGATATTGGCCGGTATCGACTCGATGCGGTCAGTGCAAGTGCCAAAGATACGATCCCAAAGCCGAGTCTGTTTGCCATAGTTGTGGCTTTTCCTCCATCCCTTGCGGTGGTGCAAGTCATGATCCTCAATCACAATCTCCGCCCCAAACATCTGAAGCAACCAGCTCATCGTTGTCGGTGGTGTCAGATGAATGCGAAGGCCGCTATGGCCCATCACCTCCGTGAAAACCACGAATTCGTAGCAAATCCAGCATTGGTAATAGTCCAAAGGCACCCCGATGGCCCTAAACGTGAGGTACGTCATGAACGGTATACCGACCATGTCGAAGAATTCCTGTTCGTGGTCCGCATATGCCGTCAGGAGCGGGTTCGGATGCTTGGTCAAATGGTGCGTGCGATGGTATTGCCATAGGTGGGAGACGTCGTGCATGGCTCGGTGATACCAGTAGAACCAAAAGTCCAAGATGATTCCATACAAGCCAATGTCAAGAGTCAGCCATAGCCACCAAGTCCAATCTCCCAACGCAGCTGCCGGGGCCGTGTTGGCATTGTAGGTGAGAAAGATGGTCATGGCGATTCGGGTGCCGGTTGTTTTGACGACGGATGCCGTCACCTTTGCAACTCCAACATCTGGCACTTCGTCACGATCGTGAACGTCTCCGTCCAGGAATCCATACTTGTGGGCGAGGCGGCGTAGGATATGGACTTCGCGGATGACGATTGCGTTGAATGCGGTAAAATAAAGGACGAAGACGGCAATCTTGTTCAGGCCCTGGTGTCCGGTATATGATAGCCACGCTTGGTGGAGGGCGATTGGGATGAAGGCGTAGAAGAGAACCCAGAGGTGTTGTGGCAATTGAGGGAGATATGGTATCTTGTCGTCTTTGGAGTGCACCGGTATGGGTGTATCCAGGGCGACATGGTATCCGTTGACCAGCTCAATAAACCACATGTGAATGGTCCATTTGTTCCTGTCGCCGGTTCGCCAGGTGGACTTCATAGAGTCCTTCGGGTTGGGCTTGGTAGCCATGATGGCTGGCTGGTTTGTATGTTTGCTGTTTCTTGACCTGCTCTCTGTGGGACAAAAACAAAAGATAAGAAGCACAGTTGCGCTTTGTAGGGTTGGGGGCAGCAATGGCTAGTTTGTGGCATTCAGCGCCGCCACATGGCCCATTAAGTATTCCGGCCGAGGCAGATGAGTGGAAACAGATCACGAGACAGAAGACTGACAACATGCCGGAATTGCCTCGTCGCCACTGCCGTGTCAGTGGACTCGCCGCGCGGCAAAACACGTAGCTAGATTTTGCTGGAGCTGATTGATAGTTGGATGCGCTGCGGTAGTATCCGTACGGTGCAGTTTGTTGCTCCGATCGCCCGTGGATCGAGCGCTCGACATGTGCTCCAACACTGTGGAGTAGTTCCGTAACACCCACTGGTGCTGAAGCAACTCTGGTCCCCCACACTCCAGTCTCCTTCCCCACCGGTGCCAGGACACTCAACCAGTCAGGGTTGTATTTCAGAGTCCCGACGGGAGCCGTTCCCGTACGCGCCCCAGAACCTTACCCAGGTGGCCCCCACAATCACAGGGGTTGCCTACAGGGTCCGGGCACCCCAGCTCGGGCAGCCGAGGCAGACCCGGCCGGCACGGGCAATACGGGGCACGGCGACCGGACGTCCGGCGCAATTATATATAGCGGCTTCAAGGCTCTGCTTCACCTTGGGCTGATAAGGGCCTTGTATTTGACCTCAGCTCGCGCTCTGTACCCTCAAACGCAACAATACGCATCTCTCAGACCGTCGCCATGCCCCTTGCACTACGAGCAATAGAGTCGCCGCCTTTCAAGGCCCTGCACTACCTGCAGCAGGCTCTCCTTTCCCCCGTCTTTTCCGGATCACTTTTGTTGGCGCTGGTTGCGGCCCCTGAGTCCGTACGACATGCGGTCCTGAGACGGCTGTCGCTCCCGCCCACGTTTGATCTTAGCATTGCCAAGACCGTCCTCCAGGTCCTGCTCGGCCTCGGCCTTGTGCGTGCCGTCAACGATGCTCTCAACTCCATGGCCGCCAACTGCTGGCGCATGAGAGCAGCAAAGGGCTGGGACTGGCCAAAGGAAGTTGCCGTCGTCACAGGAGGGTGCAGCGGCATCGGCTACGGCATCGTGGAGCGCCTGGTTCGCCGACAGGTCACGGTCGCCATCCTCGATATCCAGGACCTCCCCAAATCCTTTGAGAACCACCCTCGCATCCACTTCTACAAGTGCGACATCACGTCGCCCGAGTCCGTGGCCGAGGCTGCGGATGCCGTGCGCCGAGACTTGGGGCATCCTTCCATCCTCATCAACAACGCCGGAATCACCAAGCCTATGCCCATTCTCAAGATGCCGCAGGAGTTCCTGCACAAGATCTTCAACGTCAACTGTCTCTCCCACTGGACCACCGTGCAGCAGTTTCTGCCGCGCATGATCCAGCTCAACAAGGGCCATGTCGTCACCGTCGCCAGCATCGCCTCGTTCGTCGCGCTGGCAAAGGGCGCCGACTACTCGGCCACCAAGGCCGCCGCGCTTTCCTTCCACGAGTCCCTGGCAACTGAGCTCAAGCAGTTCTACAAAGCCGACAATGTTCTAACTTCCGTTGTACATCCCAACTTCGTTCGGACTCCGCTCGTCGAGGACTTTGCAGACGCGCTTGAGAAGGAGGGTATGAAGCTGCTCACGCCCGAACAAGTTTCCGACGCGATCGTGGGCCAAGTATTCAGCAGGAGGGGCGGTCAGTTAATTCTTCCTGACAATATGTCGCCAGTTTCTGGTATCAGGGGGTGGCCGACGTGGCTGCAAGTAATGGTCAGAGACGTGATAGGAAAGTGTGCTACAAAGCTATAGAGATAGATTGGAGAAACATTTGTTCCAATCACCTCGTCTTCCAGTGTGAAGCCGAACGGCATAATTTTGTGTTGTAATATGGTACAATGATGAAATTCCGCTGCCCGATAACAAAATGCAGCCGAGTGAATCCCAATAATTGCCATGGCTTCAAGTGAATGGTTCGGTCTGTCCTTTGCATGTTGAATGTGTCCACCACTGCCACGAGTGAAGTCCACACTCTGCACCTGTAACGCCGTTTCAGTCGCCATGCTCTCCGCCGCTCTGTGACCGAACCCACTTGGCGCCATCTTCGCTAGCTCAATCTGTAAAGCAGGGTTGCCGAGGTCAGCGTTGGTGGTTTAGGGTTGCCACGGTACAAATGCAAGTTTGGGGTAGAGTTGGTGTCTTCTGACAATGCCAACCCCCACGCGCAGCCATCCGTGCCCAAATATCAACAAGAAACTATGCGATTGGTCCGTACCTCAAGCAGGGAGCAGGGTTCAAGGGCACCCTGGCTCAGTGGTTCCCCAATCAGTCGATCGTTCAATGACGCGTTGCGCCATTCACGAGCCATTCCTCTTCCCAGCGGTCCTTGGCACTGTGTACCAATAGGCTCGGGTGCAAATAATGAAGCCGACCCCGTTCCCATGTGAACACAACGAAATGTTTCGGCATCCGTCAAGAAACATTTGCGCCGACTTTGCAACTACAAAGCTGCAGCCATCCGGGATAGTTTGGTTGTCGCATTGCTGGTCGCCAGATTAGAAGCCATCGCTGCCCACGTGCAGTCCATACTTCCATTCCATTCAGCCCAACGTCCGTCCACCCATTATTGCGACCATGACGAAGAAGCAAGACCATCGCTCTGCGACGGGCGCACCCGACTTTGACGTTGTCATAATCGGCGCGGGCATCTCCGGCATCAATGCTGCGTATCGCATACAAACGCAGGCACCTCCAGGTACCTCTTATGCCATATTCGAGGGACGGGACTCGATTGGCGGCACATGGGATCTCTTCCGTTACCCGGGCATCAGGTCCGACTCGGACATCTTCACCTTTGGCTTTGAGTGGAATCCCTGGCCCAAGAAAGAGACGCTCGCCATGGGGTCGGACATCAAAGAGTACATTATCCAATCTGCCAAGTCCGCAGGAATCGAAAGACACATCCGATATCGACACAAGGTCACGTCGGCAAATTGGATCCCGGAAGACAAGTGCTGGGAGGTGGCCGCCCACAAGGACGGAGAGGAGAAGCCCAGCGTCTATCGCACCCGATTTATCCTTCTTGGCACGGGCTACTACGACTACGAGCAGCCACTGGAGACAGTCATACCCGGAATCAGTGACTTCCAGGGCAAGGTCATTCACCCGCAGTTCTGGCCCGAGGACTATGACTGCACGGGCAAAGACATCGTCGTTATTGGTAGCGGTGCGACCGCCGTGACCATTGTGCCCTCTGTCGCCGACAAGGTCAAGCACGTCACGATGCTCCAGAGGAGCCCAACGTACATCTTCCCGCTTCCCAAGTACGGCCAGCTCACAGCCTTCATCTTCGCCCTGCTCCCCCGCCGCATGGCCCAGTGGCTCAACAGGGTCATCTGGATACTCCAAAGTTACCTGATGATCGTCGCCTGCAGAAACTTTCCCGGCGTAGCGAAGAAGCTCATCCGTCATGTGAACATCAAACACCTCCCCCCGGACGTCGCGTGGGATCCGCACTTCAAGCCGCGCTACAACCCGTGGGAGCAGCGGCTGTGCGCCTCCATGGATGGGGATTTCTTCGCGGCTATCCGGTCCGGCAAGGCCAGCGTCATGACCGACACAATCGACACTGTCACCAAGGACTCGATCAGGCTCACGTCGGGAGCCATCCTGCACCCGGACGCCATTGTCACCGCGACGGGGCTAAAGCTCAAGTTCGCCGGTGGCATCCAGTTTTCGATAGACGGCGAACCGTTAGACGCGACGGGAAGGTTTGCTTGGAGGTCCTGCATGCTCGAGGATCTGCCAAACTTGTTCTTCATCGTGGGCTTTGAGAATGCATCGTGGACCCTCGGCGCCGACTGTGCCGCGCAACTCCTAACTCGTTTGATGTGGGAGCTGAGAAAGAAGAATGCCACGGTCGCCACGCCGCATATGGATAACCCCGAGGAGATGGAGGTCAAGCCCATGTTGAGTCTCTCGGCTACCTACTTGAAGCGCATGAACAAGAGCCTTCCGAAGGGAGGCACAGGGGTATGGAGTCCCAGGAACCATTACATGGCGGACCTGTATGCGGCGAAATGGGGTGACATTAAGACTGGTCTGCTTCTCAAGTAGGACTTCGTTTATCTCGGGCTAGATGGGAGTTGGGCTGCCTTTCATAGCTTTAGCATAGATAGTGTACTTTTCCAAGGAGCTAGGGATCCGAGGCGAGCCTCGGAATAATATATACACAACACAAGACCTGTTGTTGCCTGGCCTCGCATGGACTTAGTCTGCCGCATGCCTGTAGGGAAGCGGTGGTAGGACCGACTCAGGAAATGCCGAATATAAATTCCGCGGCCGGTTTGACGACTTTGTCTCGCTCTTCAAGTTCAGGAGAACCAGAATGCTTCGTAGGCCAGTCCCCATCGGGTGCTTGCTACCAGAATTCGGCCGGGAAAGGAACAGAGACCGTTTCAAGTGCCTCATACCCAGGTCTGTCAATGACCTGTTCCAATCGGACAGGCAGGGAAGGGATAAAGGCACATCTGTGCCGCTTTAACCAGCCACGAGGAAAACTCCATGAAAGGACTCAATTTCTCCTGTTGCAGTTTAGACGGCGGTGGCCATTTGATCCGGAGCCCAGGTGAGACATAGCAACTTGACCTCTTGACGGAATTGTATGGCACCTGCCATTGTGCCCGCCTTGCCAATTATTGGGCGGAACAATGCTCTTGTATGTCGACGCGACGAAGGAATCGGCGCCATCGATGCCGTCTTCGAGATAGAAGAACTTGAGGCTCTGGGTCTCAATCGGGTCTCCGGTCTCTGAGATATACATGTATGCCATTCGCTCGCAGATAGACTCTAAGGCGCTCCTCTGCGAGCTGGTTGAAGAAGAATGTTCGTCGCTGTACCGGTACTCAATTGAACATCCTGGTCAAAATGTGCGCATTGTTTCCTTTCTAGGTCGGACATTGCTGACCAGCATCGTCGAAATATATACGGTCGGGGACGTAGGGACCAAGTCTGTGCATAGATGCAAGACTGGCAATCGGATTATCGCTAATGCTCGCGGACCCTTTGCGCCCCGGCTATAATTACTACAGTTATTCTTCGTGGGACAAAATGACTTACATGTATAATTAATACTGAATGGCCGCATATCCTCTTCTGAAAGTCTTGCTGTAGGAAAGCAGTGGAACGTCCGGGGCCTGGGGCGCCTACCCGACCCTCAGTTCTCTCCCTTAACTGACATATCACAATATCGACTTTTCTAGTTCGTAGTCTGGAACACGCTGTTCCACCCACCGGGAATGGTGGTATCCCCGATCGGGTAAGGCGCCCTTGCCGCCATTGGCCCGCCCCCCTTGCCGTGCCCCTCTATCGCCGGGCGCCCGTATAAATAAACCGACCTCTATCCTCTTCCGTCGACTTGTACTCTTGACTTCTCTTCTCCTCTTTCTCTCCCCTTTAGCTCCGTCGGCCGTCCCGCCTTCGCACCCTGTCTTCTCTATTTCTGCCTGCGTTAATCCTTTATTTCGCGGACTCGTTATTTCGGCCCTAGAGATAGCCCGTTTTAAGCTCCGCTACGTCTGCTGCCGAGCGCCCTTCGACGCACGCCCTAAGTATTCCCCTTGTCGTCTAGGCTTAATGCCTCTTGCGCCGTTTTCTTTTCTTTCTGGTTTACCGGAATAGCATCGGTTCTTTGCTAACGGGCTTAGCTTACGCTATTTTGTAACTACGGAATCTACCTCGCCCCTTCTAACTCCTACCTCTTTATTCGGCCGGCGTCCCTCTGTTTCCGTGTACTAGTTCTCGAGATAGATTCGCCTTCGGTAACCGCCCTCGGTATAGAGGCTTAGAGGAACGCGATTATTGCTTAGCTAATAGAAAAAAAATGCCGTATATGACGGACTGCGCCGATAGCCGACCCGAGTCGCCTTTCCGCACAGTTACGACTAGCCGTAGTCGATACCCTTGATAAGCTAAAATATGCCTCGTGTCGCGTATTGAGATAATACGTTATTAGAAACCTAGGGCGGGAACTTTTGTTGCGAAGATTGCGGCCTGGCGTTGTCTCGGGCTGGCGCTGCCTAGCGGCCTATGCTATTATGAATAGCGTGATTATAGTCGACTCCTCTCTACTAGTCGCTTACGGGGATGAGTATAGATTAAGGGAGCGTTTGATTCGGCCTCGTGTTCGAAGCTAAGATAGAAGTGTATCGATAGATTAGCTCTAAGAATGGCCGAGAACGCCTAGGAGTGGATTATCGACTCCTTCTCTACTTCGGATACCGAATATTACGAGGAGGTTTAGAGATCGAGACTATGTAATAGAATATAGAGAACTAATATAGCGTGATATTAGGCTAACTTCGGGGACGCCGAGAACGCCCTAGTAATCGAGCTAGCTTAATCTTTAGCGACGTTACTTAGAGGAGAAGGATATCTAGAAAGCGTTATATTAAGTATAGCCCGGTAACTCGATAATTAGCGGCGAGATAGGAGGGGAGATGTAGTTAGAGTTAATAACGCCTGGACTTATCTCTCGGATACGAACCTTTATATAAAGTACGGCTTATAGAATAGCACCGTGGCGAGTAGCTATAACCGGCGCTATATTAAGCCGCGTCCTCGCCTATTTAAGGCGTCTAGCGCCTAGCGATTCTCGAGTTAACGCGCTCGTTAACGAAGTTCCTATACCCTTTGCGAGAAGTCTATATTTCTTTCTTACGAGGAGGCTCTATACCTATACTATAGCTTCTCTCGTCGCTCTTAATAATTAGGTCTTTTAGACTCCTCTAGTTATAGCGCGTATAGAGAACGCTCGCCTTATAAAACCTTTATATCTACTACTATAGTAGAAGCCGCGTTAACCTCCTACAACCCCGTCCGCGCCGTAGTCTTCTATAATTACTTCGAAGGCCGCGTAGATAGCGCAAAGCCCTTCCTCGGCTAGTCGGTAGTAGACTTTGAATAATATAATATTAATCTCCTCCGACGCCGAATCTAACGTAGACGACGGGGACGAAGGTAATAGCGATAACGGGTCGTATAAGCTAGAGGTAGGTGAGTCGCGCCTAGACGACTTACTTCCTTTAATCTCGGCGATTACGGCGTTAATCGCTGCTATATAACGAAGTTACCCGGAGGGCATAGGTAAGTAGTAGTAAGACCTAAGGGTTAGGTAAAATACTAATAAATATATTAAGCGAACCTAGCTAAGGCGATTAATAATACCGAGGTTACGAACCCGAATGGTTTAGCCTCGTCGGCTATAGACTATCCTAGTTAGCTAGCTAGCACGACCCCTATGCTATCCGCTCCTGCTCTAAGCACTACTGCCGATTCCGCGTTATCCCGGCATCCCTCGATATAGCCCGTACCTGTCCTGTCTCTAGAGGATAGAGTGCTATATATTACGACCTAGGCTAACGGGCCACGGGATAGGCCGGCTATGCAGGCGCTAAGGTAGGCCGCATGGAATAATAGTTAGAACGACGGGCTAATAGTAGCATAGCGATATTAGATTATTAGGATTAGTAAGTAATCTAGGTAAGCTAGATTACTATAATCGGTTAATAATCTAAGTAATCTAGGTAATAGATTATTAAGGGCTCTTAATAATCTAAGAATAGTACCTAGTATATAAGACCCCTTAATTTCCTTACTATAGCATAGATACCTCGCTAGCTTTTAATATATTATTCTAATATAGATATACTTATATTACTTTAAACCCCTTAGTTACGATCTATTATCTAGGATATCCGATCTATTACTATCGTAATAAGACTAGCCTAGTACTATGCCCTAACCTTTCTGCTAATATAAACCTCTAGTTTATCCCTTGGGAACCTAAACCGTTATACTATAGCGTTAGTACACGGACATGTCTAGTTAACCCGGTCTCGTATCTATAAGCGACTTCTTCTATCCCTTGCTCTAGCAAAGTCAAAGCGCGGCGCCGCTAAATCGATGCGGTAATATACTTAGTAGTAATACCGAGGACAGTGACCTAGGTATTATAGGTTTACGTAGCGATAGTGGCTTAGGTAGTGACTAAGTTACTTAGTCTACTCTTACCTAAAGGTCTATAATAGGATCTAGCTATCTAGCTCTTAGTTAAAGAAGCTCGAATAAGGACGAATAGAACTATCGGGTAACGGACGATAGTACTAACCTCGCCTCTTCCCCCGCCTTACCTTATAGTAGTTAGATATATGCCAAGGAGCGTTAGACTATCCTTAATAATAGCCCTTCGGCGAGCTAGCCTAATAGAACTAGCGGGGATAGGCGAAGGCAATTACGTAAGTAACGTGCCGCTAGGAGTAGGCATAATCTTCGTCCTCTCCCGGTTAAAAGGCTTCTTACTAAAGAGGGGACGGACGATAGCGAAGATAAATACGTGCTAGCACGTAAGCGTCGTAAAGTTATAGCCCCCGCTATTAAGTAGCGTAGTATATAGCGCGAGCCCGAACTATTATAGAGGCCGAGACCGGGCGGTGCTAGGAAACTAAAGAGATAGAGCGGAACTAACGCCTCGTCTATAAATATAGAGGCGCCTGCCTATATTACTATTATAAGCTATAAGGAATAGCTACTTCCCGATACTATGCTTAAATACGTCCGAGATAATAGTATAGCGACGTTCTAACTATAGTTTACTTAGGCTACTACGTGTAAGGTATATAGTACCTAAGATTAACTAGTAACTAAACGCTATCTATTATCGAAGAAAGTTAAGAATCCGAGACTTATAGCTAGAGAGGAGCGATCTAAGAAGTAGATAGAAAGTATCCTAGGACCGCCTAGCTAGCTAGATAATATAAATTATAACGCTAATATTTACGAGGCGGACTACTTACTTGCCTAGTAGGGGAAGTATACTTTCTTAGTAAAGTAGTCTAATAGTACTATTATATAAGAGCTAAGGAGATATATTTTAGGCAAGCGGATGCTTAACGAATTTAAGGTAGAGTATTAAGGTTTTAACGCGGGAGTTAATATTTTAGTAACTCGAACGAGAGCCGGGAAGCGCTAATATCTTTTGCGCTAGCATAGCCGCTCGCCGAAGTATTATAACCTAGGCTAACGGGCTACGGGATAGGCCGGCTATGCAGGCGCTAATGCGGGCTATACGGAATAATAGTTAGAACGATAAGCTAATAAACGGTAGATTAATGCGATCCATGGGATAGATCGTGCGATCTATAAGATAGATTATTAACGATCTATAGATTATTAGTAATCTATAGATTATAGCGATCTAAGGGATTATAGCGATCCCTAGGAGCGGTAGTAATCTATCGCTAGTATATAGGACCCCCTAATTTCCTTACTATAGCATAGATACCTCGCTAGCTTTTAATACTTATTATTACTTACTATAATATTCTTAGTTACGATCTACTATCTAGGATATCCGATCTATTACTATCGTAATAAGACTATTTAACGGCTACGCCCTAACCTACCTACTAATATAAACCTCTAGTTTATCCCTTAGGAACCTAAACTATTATATATTAAAAGCTCTTATTTAAGAGGTTATCGCGTTACCTTAAATAATACTATATTATAGTTAATATACCTACTTAACGCGAAGGATTAACTAATACTAGACCTACTATATCTAAAGAGGACTTAGTATAAGAACTTATTATACTATAACTTAAGGTCTAGGAGCTTAGTAATAAAGAAGGGATAGGTTAGACTAAAGATCTTAGAGAAGTAGTTAAACTTAAGTAGCTAGGACTATATAATAGCTCTTATAGTACCCTTAAGGACTTCCTTATATAACTTAAAGCCTATTATTAATTTTATCTTAATAAACTCTTAGATCTCGCTACTAAGGCACTCTATATAAGTAGCTACCTTAGTAAAATAGCTCTTATATAGTTTAGACCTATTATATAAGATTACCTTAATAACGAAGATAGCGAGCGAGATACCGAAACTAGGGCTATATTCGTAAATTTTATAAGATTTAAAGTAATAATTAAATAAGTTTTTAGTAAAACTAATAAAGGAAGAGAAGTAAAGTAAAAACTTTAAGGGCTCCGATAGAAAATATTAGTATTAGAGTACGCTACTAAGTTTAAGTAAGTTACTTTATAACTTAAATAGGATACCGAACCCCTTATAATACGATTCTATAATAGCCTTAAAGATAAAGTTAAAGATAAACTCTATAGAGAGGATTAACTTAAAGACCTCGTAGATTATATCGCTATAGTAATATAAATTAATAATAGATAATATATATAATACTAAGAAAAGAAGTAAGGAAGAGGTTACTAAAACTCTCCTTATAATAATAACCCCCGCGTAAACTAGCGAAAGAAGTATATAGAGAATACTATATATACTTATACCTAAAACCTTAGATAAATAGATCTAGATATAGTATAGAAGGACTAGCCTAAGGAAGGTAAGAAGTATTATAATTATAAGAAGTTTAGATACTTTACTTATAAATATAAATAATTAAAAAGGCTTAGTTAAAAGCTAGTACTAGGAGGTAAGAAATACCTTAATGCTATTAATAAGGAATTAGCTAGCTATAACCGCATAAACTAGATAATATATTATAATAATAATTATAATATATACTTATTAAATAAATAGAATAATAGATAGTTCCTAAGAGAATTAATAATAAAGACTCTTACTATAACTAAATAACGAGGAGTATCTAGGTTACGAGGTATAATAGATGGACGTAGACTTAAGTAATAATAGGAGGAACCTAAGCTATGTAATTAATTAAGGGAATTAGTTAAACTAAATAATAGACTTAAATTCGCTTATCTAGGAGGATTTACTAAGAAATAGATTTAATAATATAGCGAAGAATACTAGGAGAAGATACGAGAATACGACTAAGAAAGATAGCGAAGCCGCCTTACCCGCGAAATAAATAAATAAGAAAGAAAGTAATTATATATTTAAGTAAGATAATACTTTAAGGATAAAGAAATAGCTATAATACTTACCTAAATAAGTAAGAAACCGAATAATTTAAATAAAGGGAGTATTAATAATATAAGCTCCGAAGATAACTAATATATGCTAAGTATAACTAAAGGCCGATTAGAAGTACTAACCTTATATTAGGAAAACGCGATTATTAGAGCATCGCTTAAAGGCAAGGAACTACTAGAATATAATATAGAAATAAAAAGTATAGTTAATATTAGAACCTAGACTAACCCTAAATTACTTACTAAAGTTTAAAAGTCTATACTCTTATAATATAAGATAATAGTAACTATATTATTACTATAATTACTATAGATATATTAAATATAATTAAAGGAGAATTATACCTAGTAAGAGAATATAAGGATAATCTATAAATTATACTAGGATATAAGCTATATACGTAAATCTTATAGGCCTTATATATTTACTTAGACTATTTAATATATTTCCTAGTAAAAGTATAATATAATATATTTCTAACTCGATAAAAGGGATATATTATTAATAATTTATACTTAGCCTTAGAACTATATAAATAGAGAGCAAAAACACGCTATAATATATTATAAGTAATTATTATAGAACCTAATACTAATACCTTACTAGAGTATTAAAAGGATAGATTTATTAACTTAATACACGCGTCCCTAACTTACTATGCCTATTAATTTAGAAAAGTATAGGAATAGTATAGGTATATCGCGATTAGTTAGGGAATCCCCTAAACCTAAACTAATATTATTTATATATTAATATATAATAGAGTAAGCTATAGAGATTACTAGCTACCTAGATACCTAGAGTATATATAAGAAAAGGCATGCGAATAATATAAGGAAATTAATAATACTCTAATCTAGTATTACTAATAGACGGAAGTACTAGATAAACTATATAAAAATAGAGAAATAAGTATTATAGAGCTTTATAAGGAAAAATAAGAAGCTAAATAAAGACTCGATATATACTATAAGAAATATATAAATAATAGTAATTATGGATAGAGATATGCTATTAATTATAACTATAATAATTATTTACGATACCTAGGAGGAAAAGTAGATATCTAATATTAACTATAAGTTATAGAGAATAAATAATTTAACTTCTAGGAAATTAAAGGGAAAAGAGGATATATTAAATAATATAAGTTAACTAAATAATAATATATAAAAGAATATAATAGTAATTAGCGAGAATATATATAGATTAAACTATAAGGTATAGAATAAGAACTAGGATTTAAAAAATAAGGCATGCTATCTATAAAAGGGCTATAGACTAGTATATAATAAAGAGATCTAAGGACCCTATATATAATAGAGATAGGTTATAGTAATAAAATAATATTAGATATCTATATCGCGGGATATTATATAATAGTACTATTAGATAGTAATATAATAGGTAACTATATTTTACCCTAAGTTATTAATTATTATTAACTCTTATAGAAATAGAAGACTAAACTATATAAACTCTATAATATTAAAGGAGAAGTATTTAACTATAATAATAGAATTATCGATATAGAGATTAATTACCTTAATATCTCGATTTAAGGATATAAAGAAAGAGTTACCTTTAATATAATAGATATATTTAGATACGATCTTATCTTAAGATATCTATAACTATAGGAAAGTAACTTAATAATTAACTAGAGGACTAGCTAACTATATTAGGATAAGAACATAGCCCCCTAAGATTAAAAGATCTAGAAAAAAGAAGCAAAACTTTGCGATAACTTAGCTATTAAAGAAGGAAAATAATAATACCCTTTACGTAAGATATTATAGGTAATAAAGACCTAAGTAATAATTAATATAGCTCTATAACCTAGTATATAATATAAATAAAATAAAAGAAAGAAGAATAGAATCTATAAAGTTATTATTACTTTATAAAGAAACCTTAAATAAATTAATAAAAGTATCGAAGCTATAATAATAACTAGCTTATTAAAAGATAGAATAAAGAATATTCTATAAGAATACTATAAATATAAATAACTATTCGCGGAAGAACTCGAAACTAGATTACTAAAATATAGTTAATAAAATTATAAGATCTACCTTAAAGAAGGAATAATACCCTTATTTTATAAAATCTATAACCTTAACGAAAAGTAACTAGAAACGCTATATGATTATATTAATAAGAATTTAAAGAAAGGATATATTAGGCTATTAATATCTAAAGTAAGATATCTAGTTATATTTATCTTAAAAAAGAATAAAAAGCTCTAGTTAGTTATTAACTTTCAATAGATTAACGAAATTATAGTTAAGGATTATATACCTTTATTACTTATCTTAGAACTTAGGGACTAATTATATAATATAAAGTAATTTATAGCCCTTAACCTTAAAGGAGCTTATAACCTTATTAAGATAAAAGAGGGATACGAATAGATAACTACTTTTAGAATAAAGTTTAGATTATTTAAATACTTAATAATAACCTTCGGGCTTATTAATATACTAATAACCTTTTAGCAAATAATTAATAATGTCTTACGCGAATATCTCGATATATTTATAGTAGTATACCTTAACGATATCCTAATCTTCTCGAGGAATCTTAAAGAATATAAGGAATACGTCTATAAGGTACTATAAGTACTCTAGAATATAAAGTTACTAGTTAAACTAGAGAAAAGTAAGTTCTATATATAGGAAGTAGATTTCCTAGGATATATAATTATGCTAGGAGAAATATATATATAAAAAGAAAAAATTATATTAGTTAAGGATTAGCTAAACCTAATAAACGTTAAGGACGTTTAAAGTTTCCTTAGATTCGCTAACTATTACCGACGATTTATTAGGGATTATAGGAAAACTATAACTCTACTATATAAACTTATTAAGAAGGATACGACCTTCGAATAGAATAAAGAAGCCTAAGTAGCTTTTTAATAGATTAAGGACTTAATTATTTTAGAACTAGTCTTAATAATCTTTAATTTAGAAAAATAAGTTAAGCTTAAAATAAATACCTTTAACTTCGCGCTTAGGGTATAAATTAAATAACGCGATGAAAATAAGAAACTTAAACTAGTAGCCTTTTACTTAAAGAAGCTATATAGCATAGAACTTAACTACCTTATCTATAATAAAGAATTCCTCGCGATTATTAATATATTTAAGGAATTTCGATATTACCTCCTTAGAAGTAAATATAAGGTTAAGGTATATATAGATTATAAGAATATCGCCTATTTTATAATAACTTAATAGCTTAATAAATAATAAATTCGATAGGCTAAATACCTTTTAGAATTCGACTATGAAATTACCTATTAGAAAGGATCCGAGAATAGATAAGTAAATACTCTTAGTAAAAGAAGCGACTACGATATAATATAATAGTTTAGGTTCCTAAGGGATAAACCAGAGGTTTATATTAGTAGGTAGGTTAGGGCGTAGCCGTTAAATAGTCTTATTATAATAGTAATAGATTAGATATCCTAGATAATAGATCGTAACTAAGAATATTATAGTAAGTAATAATAAGTATTAAAAGCTAGCGAGGTATCTATGCTATAGTAAGGAAATTAGGGGGTCTTATATACTAGGTATTATTCCTAGATTATTAAGAGCCCTTAATAATCTATTACCTAGATTACTTAGATTATTACCTAATTATAGTAATCTAGCTTACCTAGATTACTTACCGATCCTAATAATCTAATATCGCTATACTACTATTAGCCCGTTATTCTAACTATTATTTTATATAGCCCGTAGTAGCGCCTATATAGCTAGCCTATCCCGTAGCCCGTTAGCCTAGGTTATAATACGATATCCCCTCTCTAGAGGTCTTTATCCTCGAGACTTACTATTAGTACCTATTATATAAATACTACGCCTACGCCTATATTTATAAGTATAGTAACCTATTCTTATAATTTCTCGGAATATCTTACTAACGCTATATTAGGTTATATTATAAAAAATACTAAAACTTATTCCCTTAAAACTTTATAGCGCGACGTTCTTCTAGAATTAATTCTATCGCGTCTTATAGAAATAAAGCCTTATTCTTTCTACGAGAGCGTAGGCTTATCTTACCTAGTCTTGGATTCCGATTCCGATTAGTATTCTAAGTATATCTATCTTAATTAATCTTAGTGCGATATTCGTGGTCTTTCGCCCTCTTAACTCCGCTAGATCGCTTCTTAATATTCTAAATTCGAAACTAAGTTAGAAGCTACCGAGGAGGAACGGAGGCGTATAGACGCAAAGGTAGAGCATCTCTAAAAATAAAAGAAAATATAGTTCGAAAAGATAATATATGCGGTATCGCGAGGTATCGATAACGTAGAGGAGTTAGAGCGGGTAGAGCGCGAGGAGGCCTTATGCGAGGAGCGCCGTTAATAAGAGGACCGTCCTTTATCTACTAGTTCTTTATTACTAAAGGATTTCCTTACCGAGTAGGATACTATATACCCTAGGGTAGCGTTATCTCCTTCCTTATTTACTAATATAGGTTTTATTAGGGGTTCCTCTATTAGTACTAGCGTAATAATAGGTAGTAGTTTATTAAGTATTTAATAGGTTCCTAGGTATTTTCTTTATACCTATAGTTTTTCTATTTTATAAGCTACTATTATTCTTTATTATACTTTCTTAAATCTAATATCTATTTAACTTTATATTCGTTATTATCTATAACTTTAATATAGTCTTATATTTCTATATCTTATAGTACTATCTTAAGTAGCGAAATATAAAAGATAAGGTATATCTTTATTATTTTAGGTAGTAAAAGTTCATAGTTAATTATCGAAATAACTTTCTTAACTAGAAATAGTCTAAGTTTCTTAAAATCTAATTTATTACTTAGTTACTTTATTTTAATAT
>JPHH03000063.1:0-183718 GCA_000750105.3 Tolypocladium sp. Sup5 PDA-1
GGGGGGGGGGGGGGGGGGGGGGGGGGGGGGTATTGTTGGCAGTTGGCGCGATTTTGGGGTGCAATTTGTGCCTCGTCAACGAGATCAATGCCTGGATACCTCAGACTGGGTTGTACGAGTAACGCAGCCTGATGGATCGGGCCATTGAATCGTCGGGTTGTGACTTGCCATGGATATCATGGGTATTGCATGGCCGCGAGAAACGCGATTGCTGGGATCAGGCTGGGCAGCGTGTTTGCCGAGCCCGAGGCCACGGTGCCGCGTGTCGCGACGGGTCTGAAGGCCCATCACATCAACTTGCAACAGGATTGATGAACCGCATGCGTGTCTGCTGGCACAGGCCATCACTGTCCGTTGTCTGTCAGAATGCAGAGCCCCGGAGATGATGGACGTGAAAGCCGGATAGGGGCGCCACAGGCCAGAGAGGTCCACTCGAATGCGAAAAAGTCCGAGGTCCGGCGCCAGGAGCAGGGTCCACAGCCTCCGTAAAATGACGACGTGCAGGAGGGAGAGGGCCGATGGATTGTTTGCGATACGATGCTTGCGACGATGAGCCCGGAGGTAGTTACGGAGTACGGAGTACTGTACACAACGCGGAGCAAAGCCACTCTCATTACCAGAGTTTGGCTGCAGTTCGAGGCTGCTGGCTTGCGAAGCGCTGCGTCACCTGGCCCCAGGGCCGGCCAGACACGCCCGACGCTTGTCGACGAGGCCGCGTTGACCCCGGTTATAGTTCGTGCGAATAAGGCATGCCACCGCAAAATGCGACCGGCAGGGCCATCTTTTACCATCTTGTTGCGCTGGACGTTTCCATTTTCGAACGGATGGATGTACGAGTACGACCATGTGGCCCGTGGGTGGCGCGAGAGCCAAGTCCAATCTCACGGGCGCCGTCGATCAGTCTGCCACAAATTCAACCCCGTCAACGGCGCCGGCCTTGAACCGGTCGCGATAACCCGAGGTCGGCTCGATTTCTTGTCGGTCCCGTCGGGTTGCAAGCCCGCGCACGGCAAGTTGGCAACATACCGGCCTGTCCGGAGAAGACTGTTTGCCCCATCTGCGATGAACGAGCCATCTTCTGCCGCTGGTAAATCCCATGTCCTCCCGCCCGTTGCGAGATCCATTCTGTTCCCCCCGTCCCGGTGGTCCCCACGGCCCAATCTCCCCACCATGCATGACGGAGGAACGGTAAGCATGGAGCCCGAGGCCGCTAACGCCGTGGAGGCTGCAAAGCCCCGAGATGGCGACTCGCGAGTGGCAACGGCCAACGGGACAGCACGTTGTGAGTGAGGCGATACACGCCCAAAGATAGCATCGTCGTCGTCAGGCTGCAGATTATTCGCTGAGCTTATTCCCACTGCAACGGCGCTTCATTGTCGCGTCCTGTCTTGTCTTGCCATTCTCGTCTGTCTTGTCCCTCCCTGGCTCGGCGTGCCAGCTGGGTAGGTAAGTTACCAACTCGTAAGAAATCAGGGGGTCCCACCACGGCAGAGGTGCATGCAGCCCAGCCATTGGCCGTTGTACCAGTAAAGGCCGCCTAGAGACGCGCCCTGGGAGGGAGATGGGACTCCTCTTGGCGACGCGTGCGCCTCGGGGTCCCTGTACGAGTGTTCAGGGGCTATTGAATGCCTGACAGCGGCGCAATACTCGTACAGCTGGGAGGAAGGATACCATCAGAGCGCGGCATCATCCGAACCGGCGTGCAGTGGTGCATCCATTGACCCGTGAAGCGCGCTGTATGTACTTGTATATTCATTCGCGCGCAACAGAGGGGGGGGGGCAGTCGCGAGAGGCGCAGAGTTACGACTCATTCACACGTTGGCTCCGACCGAGGGCTGCTGATGTGATTGCTGAGCTGCTGACCAATGCCCAACGCTGGCGGCCGCATCTGGGCTGCATGTCAATGCTTCCTTCAGCAAGCCGCCCAGCTTAGCGCATCCGCGTCCCTGCGCTCCAGCGGATGACAGGGGCGCTCGTTTTAATGCTCACGGTGGGGGGGTTGCGATTTGGTCGGATAGGCCGGGAGCTAGTGGCAGCTGAAGTGGGCGGCGGATGGACTGGACGGGCTTGGACAGGCAGGGAAGCCCAGGTGCTGCCAGCCCAGCCGCCGCTGCGGTGCTCCATGCCTGCCTGCCTTGCCGTGGCCCTCCACGCTGGCCTGTATCGTACCGTGTCGTCCGGGTGTTAGCCTTTAGCCACCACGGCCCTGCCGCCGTTCTCTCCAGTTCTCTCCCTACCCGTCCCAAGTCTGCGTCGTCTCCGTCCCTCCATGCCATCCGCTTCCCTGGGCTTTTAGACGGACACTGCTGGCCAGCGTGCTAGAATGTACCGCTCCCAGCCAAACCCGTAGCTGAAGGTACATGCCGTGCGACCTGCTAAGCATTGGATTTTTCCTCCCCATCCCGTCTGGCCCGCTGACAATTTCGCCAGCATCGTCACCTCAACCTTCACACACCACCCACCCCCGTCGACAACACGTCGAACGCTCGACGACCACTCGACCTGGTGCTCCCGCCGACCGCGACTGCACCAAACGCCGCTGCCATCCCCCCCTCGGCGTCCCGTGTCGGTGACCTCGTCCGCGTCGACTGCGACCGAGGCCGTGTGCGATTGCTGCAGCCCCAGCTCGCGTCCGTCCCCTCGCCTCCCATTCCCCCGACGCAGCGCACCCTGGCTGGCGACTTGGGGTTGAACGGGCGCTCGCCCGCGACTTCGCACCCAACATGACCACCTCGACGAGCCCCGAGCCTGGCGCCGACGCCGAGATAAAAAAGATCCAGACCCAGAGGGCGCGATGGGCCACTCGCAAGATGACCGTCAAGAGCAGCAAGACCAAGCGCATGTCCCTCCTGAATCGCATGCAGCACCGGAGAACCGCCTCCAACGAGAAGAACACGACTGGAGATGGCGAAAACGAGCCGCCTCTGGGAGACCGCGACCCGGATGACCACGACGATGATGCGGAGGGTCACGATCACGATGACGGAGACTCGGATTCGGACGAGTCGCAGGACGAGAAGAATAGTCGTACGCTGTACTTCAACCTCCCCCTTCCCGACGACATGCTCGAAGACGGCCACCCGATCTACAGCTTCCCTCGGAACAAGATTCGAACGGCAAAGTACACGCCGCTCTCTTTTGTCCCCAAGAACCTGTGGTTCCAGTTCCACAACGTGGCCAACATCTTTTTCTTGTTCCTCGTCATCCTCGTCGTAAGTAGCTCCTCTCCGCTGCCCCCCCAAAGCTGTACTGCGCTGTACGTAGATGTTAAAACTCCTCCTTCAGATCTTCCCCATATTCGGCGGCGTCAATCCGGGCCTCAACGCCGTGCCTCTCATTTTCATCGTTGTCGTGACCTCCATCAAGGACGCCGTTGAGGACTACCGACGGACCATTCTCGATATTGAGCTCAACAATGCCCCCGTCCACCGCCTACACAACTGGAATAATGTCAATGTCGAGGAAGATAACGTCTCATCGTGGAGGAGGTTCAAAAAGTCCACCTCCACGTTCTTCGGCTCCATTTGGCGTGCCATTGAGAGCTTGTGGTCCAAAAAGGCCAGGGCAACTAGGCAGGAGCGCAAGATGCGCAAGATCAACCCCACCGAGGAAGAAGAAGGCCGACCATCGATTGAGACTATTCGCACAAGAAGGTCGATGCGCGAGTCGCTGGCTTCGCCATTCACCAACCGCGACTCATACGTGTCTGCACGCGAAGACATACAGATGACGCCCGTGCCTTCTCCGACCCCAGCCAATAATCTGCCCCGTCTCGAGCTTCCCGACGACCAAGACGCCAAGCGCGCTACGGCGCTGCAGGACATGAAGTCTGACGTTATCAACTACCACCGCGCCCCGGAGGGAGCCAGGTTCAAAAGGGACGCTTGGAAAAGCCTGCAGGTGGGAGACTTTGTTCGCATCTACAACGACGACGAACTGCCCGCGGATGTGATTATCCTCTCCACTTCTGATCCCGATGGCGCCTGCTACGTCGAGACGAAGAACTTGGACGGCGAAACGAACCTCAAGGTCCGCCAGGCCCTTCGGTGTGGGCGAACGCTCAGGCACGCTCGCGATTGCGAGAGGGCAGAGTTCAGGATCGAGAGTGAGCCCCCGCAGCCGAATCTCTACAAGTACAACGGAGCCATACGATGGAACCAAACGGTGCCCGGATACCCCGACGACGAACTCGAGGACATGACGGAGCCCATTACCATCGACAACCTTCTCCTGCGAGGCTGTAATCTCCGAAACACCGAGTGGGTTCTCGGAGTGGTCATCTTCACGGGACACGACACCAAAATCATGATGAACGCCGGCATTACACCTAGCAAGCGCCCCAGGATCGCCCGAGAGCTGAACTTCAATGTTATCTGCAATTTTGGCATCCTCCTCGTCATGTGCCTGCTCGCAGCCATTGTCAACGGCGTGGCCTGGGCCAAGACGGATGCCTCGCTCTACTTCTTCGAGTTTGGCTCCATTGGTGGCACCGCCCCTATGAGTGGTTTCATCACTTTCTGGGCCGCCATCATCGTCTTGCAGAACCTGATCCCGATTTCCCTGTACATCACCCTCGAGATCGTGCGAACGGCCCAGGCCGTCTTCATCTTCAGCGACATCGAGATGTATTACGAAAAGATTGATCAGCCGTGCATTCCCAAGTCGTGGAACATTTCCGACGACGTGGGGCAGATCGAGTACATCTTCTCCGACAAGACCGGCACGCTGACCCAGAACGTCATGGAGTTCAAGAAGGCGACCATCAACGGCCAGCCATACGGTGAGGCTTATACCGAGGCCCAGGCGGGGATGCAAAAACGGCTGGGCGTCGACGTGGAGAAGGAGTCGGCGAGGATCCAAGCCGAAATCGCCGACGCCAAGGTTCGAGCAATCGCGGCCATGCGCAAGATTCATGACAACCCATATCTTCACGACGACGACGTCACCTTTGTCGCACCAGATTTCGTCACGGATCTGGCAGGCGAGTCCGGACCAGAGCAAAAGGCTGCCAACAAAGAGTTCATGCTGGCGTTGGCCCTGTGCCACACAGTCATTGCGGAGAGGACGCCGGGTGACCCGCCAAAGATGATCTTCAAGGCGCAATCGCCCGATGAAGAAGCCTTGGTTGCTACTGCCCGTGACATGGGCTTCACCGTCTTGAGCAACTCTGGCAACGGCATCAATCTCAACGTCTTGGGCGAGGACTGCCATTACCAGATCCTGAACACCATCGAGTTCAACTCTAGCAGGAAGCGAATGAGCTCCATCGTCCGTATGCCGGATGGGAAGATCATTCTGTACTGCAAGGGTGCCGATTCGGTCATATACGCGCGGTTGAAGAGGGGCGAGCAGCAGCAGCTGAGGAGGGAGACGGCGGAGCACCTCGAGATGTTTGCCCGGGAAGGTCTCCGAACACTCTGCATTGCCCGAAAAGAATTGACGGAGCAAGAGTACAGGGAGTGGAAAAAGGAGCACGACGCCGCGGCCGCGGCGCTCGAGGACCGTGAAGAGAAGCTGGAAAACGTGGCCGAGCTCATCGAGCAGAATCTGCTCCTTTTGGGTGGCACCGCCATCGAGGACCGACTCCAGGATGGCGTGCCCGACACCATCGCCTTGCTCGGCCAGGCTGGTATCAAGCTCTGGGTCCTGACCGGCGACAAGGTCGAGACTGCCATCAATATCGGTTTCTCCTGCAACTTGCTCAACAACGACATGGAACTGATCCACATGAAGATCGACGAAGACGAGACGGGCGAGACGTCTGACGAAATCTTCCTCGATATGACGGAGAAGTTGTTGGATGATGGCTTGCAGACCTTCGGTCTCGTCGGCGATGACAACGACCTCGCCAAGGCAAAGAAGAACCACGAACCTCCTGGGCCGACGCACGGCCTGGTCATCGATGGATTCACTCTTCGCTGGGCTCTCCACGACCGCCTGAAGCAAAAGTTCTTGCTTCTATGCAAGCAGTGCAAGTCTGTCCTGTGCTGCCGCGTTAGCCCCGCGCAAAAGGCCGCCGTCGTGTCAATGGTCAAGAACGGACTCGACGTCATGACCCTGTCCATAGGCGACGGAGCCAACGATGTGGCCATGATTCAAGAAGCCGACGTCGGCGTTGGTATCGCTGGTGTTGAAGGTCGCCAGGCTGACATGTCGTCCGACTACGCGATTGCTCAGTTCCGCTTCCTGCAGAGGCTGGTGTTGGTGCATGGCCGATGGTCATACCGTCGCCTGGCTGAGAGTATCAGCAACTTTTTCTACAAGAACATGGTGTGGACTTTCAGCATCTTCTGGTTCGAGATCTTCTGCGACTTTGACATCACCTATCTCTTCGACTACACCTACATTCTCATGTTCAACCTCTTCTTCACCTCGATTCCTGTCGGAATCATGGGTGTTCTCGACCAGGACGTCTCGGACAAGGTTTCATTGGCTGTGCCTGAACTATACCGGCGGGGTATCGAGCGCCTGGAGTGGACGCAGCGCAAGTTTTGGTAAGTGACGGGAATGTGCAATTATGAAGTGGAAACGAGATCGCTAACACGACCTGATAGGCTATACATGGTTGATGGTGTCTACCAGTCCGTCATGGTCTTCTTCATCCCGTACCTGCTGTTTATCCCCGGCAGGTCGGTGACGTTCTCCGGCCTGGGCCTCGAGGATAGGCTCCGCTTCGGTGCCTACATTGCGCATCCTGCCGTCCTGACCATCAACGGATACATCCTTATCAACACGTATCGGTGGGACTGGCTGATGGTTCTCATTGTGGTCATCAGTGACCTGTTCGTCTTCTTCTGGACCGGCGTGTATACGTCCTTTATCTCGTCTGGGTACTTCTATCAGACCGCAGCTCAGGTGTACGGCGAGGCCACCTTCTGGGCGGTGTTCTTTATTGTCCCCGTCATCTGCCTGTTCCCGCGATTTGCCATCAAGGCGCTTCAGAAGGTTTACTGGCCGTACGATGTGGACATCATTCGAGAGCAGGAGAAGATGGGCAAATTCGCATATCTCACGTCTGGTGAGAGCAAGAACACAGACGCGGCCAACGGAAGCGATGCCAAGAGCCAGAAGTCGCGATCGTCGGACAGCTCGAAGAAGCCCGCCAAGCACGTCGCCTACGGCAGTGTGGACGAAGACCTGCGACCAATATACCCGCCATCGACGGCGACGCGAACCACGACGCATAACCGCACGCAAAACGGTAGCGATTCGACAAACTACACGAACAACCGCATGTCACTCGATATTGCCCCTGCAAATCGCATGTCGCTCGAGGTACCGGCCAGGCCATCCATCGACAGGGCTCGGCCATCGTACGACCGCATGCGCATGTCTATGGACCGCGTCCGAGCCAGTTACGAGGCCAGCAGCGACTTCACCTCGGCAGCACGGCTGTCTCGCATCGAGTCCAGTGCCAGCCAGCAACTGCATAGCGGCGGTCGGCTCCGGGCTAGGTTACGAGGGCTGTCGCTGACCAAGAGTGCCAATTACTAGAAATCATTAGAGCAACGCTTGTCACGGTCAAGCCGGTCAAGCTGCTAACTTCCATTGTACATTATCATCGCGACCGGCATACCCCCTTTCCTTTTATTCTCCCTCACAGTCGCGGCATCGATATGCCCGAAATTCTCTGCACAGGCGGCATTTTGACGATCTGCATGAGCAATCTACGAGTTGCTGTTCTCTTGTTCGGTCTGCACGACATGCACACATTCACACACACAACAAGCATGCAAGCATACAACGCATGGCATACGCGTACATCCGACCACCGTTGGCAGGGCAAAAAAAGAGTTGTTTCTTTGTTTCCCCCGCCCCTTTAATCAGGGGAGCCGGGGTCTCATTTGCACGGCGTTTTGAGGAATGGAGCATGGAGAAGCTTGTTTTTGGTTGGGCGAAATTACCTCGTTTTGTTTTTGACACCTTGCACCCACCCGCTAGAGTTTGGGTGGGCTCGTTCACTGAGAGTTTTCCTTTTCTTTTCTGGTCCGTCGGTTCGCTCCTATATCTTCGGGGGAAGAAGGGGAGGAGGGGAGAAAACGGGCGGCGTTGTGGCCCTGGATACGGGGGTGGTGTATGTGAAATATCCTAGTAGCTTCTTGGAGATGAAAAGAAGTGTCATTGTTCATGTCTCGTTTCTAAACGTGCTCGAATACTGCCTTGGCAGTGGGAGACTGTGTTTATGTGTTGGCCGTTAAAGTGGAGTGAGGCTCTTCTCCTGGGAAGCCGTTTCTTGGCAGGGACCATCGTGCCGTGGCTTGCCTGCCCCACAGGAGCTCTATTCCCACTTCACGCCTTCACGAATCACGACTTTCTCCTGGTGGTACCACCCACGTCGCCGTCAGCGCAGGAGATACTTCCCCTTGCCGCGCCCAGCGGATTCCGGATCTCTGGGGCTTCTTGTCAGTCCCAATTCGTGCCCCGACTGCTTCAGTTACGATGGCGGCGTCGATTGCGAGGGCGATGTCCCTGTGGCACGAGCTCAGCGACTTGGCGACCACACGGCTGGGCATCTCGTACGTGCCCTGCCTCTCCTGGCCGGCGCCAATTGCTTTTGCTTATATGCTAATCATGATGTCCAGCACGAGCTCGTTTCAAATAGCAGTCTCCGTCCTCGCCGCGCTCGTCTCCATCGTCGTCGTCCGAGCACTGAGCACCTCGCTGCCCTCCCGACCGATCCGCTACGCCGTCCCGCCGCCCAAGGTCCCCTCGCCAGCAACCACCGTCGAGCACACGACCATCAAGCTCCCCGGCTCCTCCGCCATACACTGCTACGCCCCCGCGACGGGCCAGTTCCTCGGGCTCGTCAACGCCTCCTCCGCCGGCGCCATCGACCGCAGCGTCGCCGCCGCCGCCGCCGCGCAGCCCCGCTGGGCGGAGACCAGCTTCGCGCAGCGCAAGGCCGTGCTGCGAACGCTCATGCGGCACGTCATGGACCACGCCGGGGACATCTGCCGCACGGCCGGGCTCGACAGCGGCAAGACGCTCGTGGACGCGCAGCTCGGCGAGATCCTCGTCACCGTCGAGAAGATCATGTGGACGCTCAAGCACGGCGAGCGCGCGCTGCGGACGGAGCGCCGGCCGACGAACCTGCTCATGGCGTATAAGCGCAACACGGTGCGCTACGAGCCCATGGGCGTGGTCGCGGCGCTGGTGAGCTGGAATTACCCGTTTCACAACATGATGGGGCCGGTTATCAGCGCGCTGTTTGCGGGCAATGCCATTGTCGTCAAGGTGTCGGAGCAGACGGCGTGGTCGAGCGCTTATTTTGCCGGCATCGCGCGCGGCGCCCTCGCTGCTCACGGTCATGACCCGAATCTCGTTCAGACGGTCGTTTGCTGGCCCCAGACGGCTGGTCACCTCACGTCTCACAAAGGCATCAGTCACATCACATTCATTGGCTCGCAGACGGTGGCACACCACGTCGCCGCCAGCGCCGCCAAGAGCCTCACCCCCGTCGTCGCCGAGCTCGGCGGCAAGGACCCCTTTATCGTCCTCGACTCGGCTGCCAAGGACCTGCCTCGAATCGCAGAAGTCATCCTCAGGGGCACGTTCCAGGCTGCCGGACAAAACTGCATCGGCATCGAGCGTGTCATCGCCTCCGGCGCGGTCTACGACAAGCTCATCTCCATGCTCGAGCCCCGCGTCAAGGCCCTCCGCCTCGGACCCGACGCAGACGTCGGCGCCATGATCTCCGACGCGTCCTTTGAACGCCTCGAGGAGCTCATCGCCGAAGCCGTCTCCCAGGGCGCCCGCCTCCTCGCCGGCGGCGGACGCCACAACCACCCCGAGTACCCCCAGGGCCACTACTTCCAGCCCACGCTCCTCGTCGATGTGACGCCATCCATGCGCATTGCCCAGCACGAGTGCTTCGCCCCCGTCCTCACCCTCCTCCGCGCCGCGTCCTCCTCCGCCGCCGACATGCTCGCCATCGCCAACGCCCCCAGCTTCGGCCTCGGCGCCTCCGTCCACGGCTCCGAGCGCGACCCTGCCCTGGCGCCCATCATCCGCGGCCTCCGCGCCGGCATGGTCGCCGTCAACGACTTCGCCGCCTACTACGCCGTCCAGCTGCCCTTTGGCGGCGTCGCGGGCTCCGGCTACGGCCGCTTCGCCGGCGAAGAGGGGCTCCGCGGCCTGTGCAACATCAAGAGCGTCTGCGAGGACCGCTTCGGCTGGCTCGGCGTGCGCACCGCCATCCCCCCGCCCGTGCAGTACCCCGTGCCCAGCCAGCAAAAGGGGTGGGACTTTACGCAGGGCGTCATCGAGGTCGGGTACGGCGAGCCGGGGAGGAAGGTCAGGGGCTTGACGCGCATGATGAAGAGCATGTAAGAGAGATGGTTGGCGTGAGCTGTAAAGGCATTGATTATAAATGGAGCAGCTCGAGGAAGGATTGTCTGTACATGGCCGAAATTAGTAGAGCTTCAAAATACCTAGTCTATGTTGATGATGAAAGGGTCAAGCGTTCACAAGACTTTGACTGATAACCAGCTGCTACACTCTCGACTGCCACAGACATCACAGAAACGGTACCACACTCGTGTCAAGAAGCTCTCGACTTTTCTATCTACCTGACTTTTAAACTTAGACCCCATTTTCACCAGACGCCCATCCCCCTTTGCCCTGATGGCGCCATGGCTCCAGAACTCGGTGTCCGGCTGCAACGACAAATCACAAAACCGTGTCCAGCTTGATACCAGACAGACAGCCTTCATTCAGTACAGGCCATAGGGAAGGCAATCTTGGCAGTCTACCAGCCAGGGGCAGGGGCAGCAGCCGCAGGAGCACCCCAAGTGCCGCCACCAGGCGCGGCACCTCCAGTGTTGCCATCAGCGTTGTCGGCAGCTGGACCACCCCCCCAAGCATCGCCGCCGCCTGCAGCATCACCACCTCCACTGCCCCAAGCATCACCGCCGCCATTTGTCTCTCCAGAGCCGTCGCCACCGAAGCCTCCCAACTCTGCGGCCGTGCCCAGGTCGTTAGGATCAAAGTCAGACTCCGTCTCGAACTTTGGCTTTTCGGCAGCTGTCCCCTCTGGAACGTACAACTGCAGGAACTCCGGAATGTCCTGCTTCGTCTCCAGAAGCGTGCGAGTGAGAACACTAGCGATCGGTTCATCCCTCTCGCTGTAGAGGGACGTAGCCACGCCTCGATGGCCGATTCGACCGGTGCGACCTAGATAGCCATGATGTTAGCATACTGCCTCCCTCTGCAAAGGAAGTATGGTATGGGACATACCGATGCGATGCGTATACTCCTCAATGCCTCCATGATCCATGGAAGGCAAATCGAAGTTGATGACGTGCATGACGTTTCTCACGTCAATTCCACGAGCCATGACGCCAGTGGCAATAAGCACTGGCGCCTTTCCCGAGCGGAACGATCGTAGAGCAGCCTCGCGCTCCAGTTGCGTGCGGTCACTGTGCATCGATGTGACCGGCAACTTCAGGTTGAAGAGAAAATCGTCCAGATCGTCAACCGCCTGTCGGCTGTTGGCGAAGATGATCGTCCGCACGCCATGCATGTCCTCGAGAAGATGGACAAGGATCTGTCGCTTCTCGTCACGTTCTGCCTGGATGATGATCTGTTTGATATTTTCGGTCGTGCTCCCGGCGCGACCGACGCGAAATCGAACATGGGACGCCGACAGATGATCTTTGGCAAGATCTCGGGCAGCCTTGGGAAAAGTGGCAGAGAAGAGGCCATACTTGATGTTGCCCTCATCTTGTTCTGCAGCGCAATGGTGAGTACGAATATAGAGAGCAGCTATGTTGGGAGAGAAGACTTACCTCCACCAGTAAGGATTTGACGAATTTCCTCGTCCCAGTCCGACTCTAACATCTCGTCCGCCTCATCGACAATCATGTATCGCAGGCGTCTGAGTGTCAGGACCTTTGGGCGTGAAATGAAGTCGATAAGACGCCCTGGGGTCCCAACCAAGATATCGCAGCCCCTGCCAAGAAGTCTGATTTGGTCCATGACTGGAGCTCCGCCATAGGCCACTCCCGGGCGAAGCATGGAGCGGTAACAGAACCGACGTGCTTCATTGAAGATTTGGACCGCGAGTTCTCTTGTCGGGACGACGATTAGAACCAGAGGCTCAGCAACAACCTCGTCACGGTCTTTCACGAAAGTCGCAGGATTGGCGCGAGGAGCCGCCAGTTTCTTCGCCTTGCCCATTAGCTTGCTTAAGATTGGGATGAGGTAGGCAGCCGTTTTGCCCGACCCTGTGTAGAACTTTCAGCTTGTGTAGACAATAAAAAGTCTTGAAACGTACCTGTCTGGGCAATTCCAATCACATCATAGCCCTGAAGCATCGACGGAATGGTGTACTTCTGGATTGGGGTGGGATTGTCATAGCCTGACAGCTCAATATTCTCCAACAGCACAGGATGAAGTCCCGCATCCTTGAATGACCGAATTGGGTTGATCTTGACTGGACCCTCTTGCTGGACGTCGATCTGGTCAATCCTGGAGCGAATTAGTAAAAGCGCCGGTATCGTGGAACTGATTTACTAACTTGGAGAAATCAACACCGGTTCGCTCGTTCCGAGTTGCCGGATCTCCGAAGAGATCCAACTCAACTTGAGGAAACTTGGGTCCGATGTCCCCGAAGTCGTCATTCCACTCGTAGACAGGAGCGTTCCCGTCCCAAGTCTGCACCCTCTCGCCATCCGCGGCAGCAGTGTAGTCGAGGGACTGCTGTCCCACCCAACCAGGAACAGCGCCACCGGACGCGTTGGCATCCTGAGCGCCCGAAGCTTGCTCCATAGCGCCTTTCGGAGAAAGATGCAACAATTGTGTGGTCTAACAAGAAGACCGTTAGATTGAATAATTTGCGGCTTGGGCAAGGTATAGAGGCAACGTTGAAAGCACAGAGTGCTGTGAGAAGAAGGTGCCACGTTGAGGAGGTGAAGCAGACAAGGAGCCAAGTTGCATGCTTGTGCAGGTGACAGAAATCTCTGGGGGTGGAAGAGAATGCTTGGAGAGGTTGAGGGGCTCAAGCTCTTTGTAGCATGTGGCAAGGAGGTGCTGGTCGGAGATGGAAGAGGAGAAGGGTTCTGTTGAGAAACTGGGCGCGCGTGCAAAACACGCGCCAGATGTCTCCAAGACAGGGAAAGGAGAGAGACTAAAGAGACCAACAAACCTTGCGCGAGAGAACGACCGGAGTTCACGAGATCTGACGATAGAGCCAGTCCACAGAGTCTTGACGAGGGCAAAGAGAGAGATGCCACCGCAGCAGGCGAGACGAGAACGAGTCTGCAGCCGGGCAAAGAAGAATGCTGGTGGTGGTGGAGGAGGAGGAAAAGGGGAAAGGGGAGGGAGGAAGGAGAGGCGAGTCAATAAATAGTCGCAGGCTTGCCAGCTGCTACCGGGCAACCAGCGGTCACGTCACCCGGGTAGGCGCACCTTCCGCGTCCCGTAGCCAGGCCAACTTCGCGTTGCCACGTGCAGCTGTTGTTGCCTCAGGAGACGATGATTCACAGTTGAGAAGGGGAAGAGACCTCTTGGAGGAGATGGGCAGTGATGCAATGGGTGCCGGTGCACATGCAGGCAGCCGTAGCAGGTGGCCGGCAGCGTAGCGATGGCTGTTGGAGGACTGCCGGTCACTGCAACGAGCTCGCTCACATAAGGTACTCTATAGTGCACCTTGAGCAGTTGACCGTTCGAGTTGAAGCTAGCAGTTGTGTCTTGTGTGAGATAAAGGGTATGGACTGATGCCCTTCAGATTTGTGATATGTTGAGATACAGCAAGAGCCCCTGAATTTTTCCCCTGTAGCTACCTCACCAACACAAGGCAGCTCTCAACTTGGAGTGATTGCAATGGCATCGTAAACAGCCGAGGCAATTCAAATTCCCATTCCGTCCAGCCTTCGCCTACATAACCAACGCCTTCACGAGTCATTTCTCGTGAACCACATCTGCTATTTAGCTGTGCCCTCATGCGCACGTTGACCAGCTACATCGCAGTGACCCGGCACCGCTATCGACTCGGGGGGGGTTTTTTTTTTTGACGCTGGTGCAAACAGAAACTGCACTCGCTTCGAATTATCGTGCCCCATTACCGCAACCTGGCCTCCCAGAGACTCGGCGACCTCATCAGTGACGTTTCGCGTATCTTCTTGGGAGCGAAGCGCTCCTCAGCATCTCGCCTGGTGTCCGAAGCTGTCATGACCTCGGAAATGGGATATTAGGTTAGGTAGTCTTATCGGGCCTCACTGGAGTTCTCGTTGGAATCCCCAGCCAACTCCAACCACAAGCTGTGCCTCGGGGCAAACGGCTTCGATCTCGACCTTTCCCGCCCAAGAAACGCATGTGAGCAGTGACCAATCCACTTCAGATCAACTCCCATATTGTTACTCGGTAATCAGCCGTTCACCAGAGATCGAGAAGATCCTGCGCATCCATTGCGGTCGAGGGTTCAAAGTCGCTCATCCCCTCTCGCAGCATCTGGTCCAGGGCAGAGGCGACTCTACCAGTCGCGCCGCCCTGCTTCTTCGAATCTTCGACGCCCTTCGTCATCGGATGGAGAAACCTTCGATGAAATACCTGCTGCCTTGCTTCGCGGTTCGAGTATATCTCTCCTTCCTCGTCACGCCGGGCGCCAGACAGATTCAGGTACTCAAAAGCATTCGGCGCTCGAGGTAATCTGTAGAGATTATCCCAGTACTTTGTAGTATGCGTGTCTTCGGAGGTCTCTTTCTTGAAGCCAGCTTGGAGAAACTTCGTCAACGCTGCAATCTGCCGAGCAAGAGTCTGGGCGTCTTTGGCTTTGAGCCCTGCCCGAGCGCCAGACGTCCAGCCTCCGGTCGACGATGAAACCGCCCAGCCCATAATGGCGCAAAAGGTGCTAAGTGTCTTTACCCATCCGCCAGGGCAGGTAACAAGCTCGTCATCCGCCACCTCGAGCAGCCACTCCATGACGCCGAGTGAGTCGTTGCTGATGTCCGATGACAGGTGTGTCATTCCGGCGCGGATGTACATGATGGCGTGTTCGATGCTGTGCTTCACCTCGTCTCGTGGAAGTGTCCGGAAAAGCTTCAAGAGTTGGGAGCGTACCGGCGTTGAGCTGTCAGAGACCAATGGGAGAAGTTTGGCGAGAAGTGCGTGGGTTCCAACAGGGTTGGTAGGAGGCTCCGCGGATAATTGGCTCGTCAGGTATGCGAGAGCCTCTCGCCGCTGCTTATCTGATTTTGACGAGGACGCCAGAGACAGGGTGTGTTTGAATTGCTGGACAAGTTCAGGGGCATCGGTGGACAGAGACTGCTGGCCCATCACAATCGCTAGGGACGTTGTCAGCGCAGTTGCCAACCTCACGGACTAAATGCATCATCATACCCTTCGACTTGAAGCTTGTATCTGTAAAGTTGGACGCCTTGGGCTGAGTTTTCCCGACTTTATACTTGGGTTTCTACTGAGTGGTCAGCGGCTGCTCCAACACTGAGTGAGAGGAGGCTTACCTTGAAGTGCTTCTTCTTCTCCGCCTTTTTCCTCGCACTGGAACCCATTTTGACGGTTGTTTAGTTTAGGGTGGATTGGAAATTATGAGTCCGGGATTGAATTCTTTATCGACGGATCAAGGCGATGGGAATGTGTCCAGTCTCTCGTCGTCCATGACAGACTCAACTTTGCGGCGTCTCGTCTGGTGGGGCTTGAAATTTTGGCGGTGTCTGGCGGCAGAACTCTGCTCCACCCCCCTGGCGGCGTTGTTTGGAGCTCTCCACCCCCAGCTCCATCGCGATATCGATTGATAACGGGCGATGGGCATCTTCTCGCTGTGACATCGCTCCTCCTCCTGAGAGAACCAGCAGCCGCCAAAATGCCAACCATGGTCGGCTCACCTACTGTTCGTCCTCTCACCATCCAACTGCCCCCCCTATTGCTAAATCAAGTTGTCAGGCAAACGGCCACGACGCTCTCGAGGAGAAGCTGGGCCGGCTGTCCAAGAAACCCGGTGTCAAAGCCAGCATCGTCCTCGACCGCGTCAACGGCGTCATTCTCAAGACTAGCGGCGACGTATCGGCTCTTCGAACAGCCACGGCCCGCGACGCCGCGACGGCAGCATCCTTCTCGAACGAGGCGCCCGTCGCCGAGGAGAGCGAGTCCAAGGGGGTGGAGGACTTTGCCGCCATGATTTGGAACTTTGTCAACGCATCTGGCCAACTAGTCCAAGATGTAGACACGGAGGTACGGTTGGCCCTGTTTCCAGCGTGGCATCGATAGCGGCTAATGTAGAACAGGACGAGCTGAGGCTTCTTCGACTACGCACGAAGAAACAGGAGATTGTGATTGTCCCGGATTCGAAATACATCCTTGCCGTCGTCCACGATACACCACCAGCGTGAAGCGATCTCGATTATTACACATAGGAGAGCTACAAGGGAGACTGGACATGTTCGATCGGGCAGAGACGAGCAAGCCATTCGCGCCGCTGGAGGATTTACCACGCTGATTCAGAGGATATGGCGTACTGGATGAATGATACCCCTAGAAGTCGTGTAGACAACGAAGACTGGCTTGAATCACGGACATGATGAAGAGCGAAGGCTCCGGGTAGAACGAGCTCTCAAACGACCCCCCATGGCGGCACCGAACAAGGGTGGAAGCGTGGGGCGAGGCCGCGACGGCCACTGGCACCGCGAAAGCGACGGGCTGCGCCAATGGAGACGGAGTGATCACGAAAAGGGGCGCGAGAGGGCTGGCACACGGTGTAATGAAGCCCAAAGCGGCACTTTGAGGAGCGAGTCCAGCGTAGCATCCCCGTGTCACGATGCACCACTTTGTGTAGGTAGAGTAGCATCACACCAGGACACTGGCGATGATCTAAGGCATGCTTGGGTGAGAAAAGAAATTGACATGGGCCTAAAGAACACTATACAGTAGAGCACTCAACCATTCTGTTGGCGCCGCCGGTTGGCGATCGGCAGCGGCGTGTCTAGATACAAATCGGCCAATGCTCTGGTGCGCCAGAATGCGGGGAAGCGCAGGGTCCAGGCCATGACGTCCGCATTGAGCAATTGGGCTGTTAACCTTGTGCAGTATGTACGATTGCACGGAGCCCGTCTCCTTAATAATGGAACAACCCTCGGGTCTGCCAGCGCTACTTCGTACTAATCTTGCAAACTGTCAGGCGACCCGTCACGCCACCTGCACCGACAGCCAGCCAACTGGCCATCCAATGGAGCTCGGCAGGTCAAGCTCGGCTTCGTGACCTGCAACCTCGCTTCACCACGAACACTGTCGCACCGCGCATCTTCACCAGGGACGTCCTGCGGTGTCTGCAGCGAGCTGTCGGAACCTCCGCGTCGCACTTCGTCCTCGTACATACGAGAGCCGTAGCCTGTCGCATCACGCATCACGGCCCCGCCATCTGCTCATCCGCCGACCACGGACCTGGCTGGCCGCCCCAGCTCCTCTCCCATCGTCGTCGCGGACCCGTGCGCTACACGAGGCCAATGCATCGCCTGCGCGGCCGAAGCTGGTACTGACGTCTCACGCCATGCATCATGGCGGCCCTGGGCGAAGATGACATCGAGAAGCTCTTCTCCGGCGCGCCGCAGTACTTTGCTCGCAGCGAGAGCCACTTCCACGGCGCTCCCCACCCAAGCGTCGCATTCCCCTTCGACGAGGAGCTGGAGATCAGGGACCTGACGGACCACGGCCAGATCGAGGACAAAGCCTGGAGCGGCATCACCGCTTGGCCGCATCTCACCAGGGACCTCAATCACGATGCCGCCGCCAAGAGACAGGCCGAGGAGCGCCACAGAGCCCACTTCCACATCCGCTGCCGGGAGCGGCCCAACATGCTCAGCATGCAGGGGCTCGAGAAGGGGACCATGGGCTACCAGGCCGCCTTGGAGATCTCCACTGGCGATTCGCTCGAGGAGGAGCAGTTTGGCTTCGAGAGCCTCGGGACCAAGGCTCGCGCTATTGTCGACGCCCGAGAGCGGATGCTGTCCAACCACGGCTGGCTGCGTCGCCTGCCCGAACCCGAGCTCCTAGACAGGCTCAAGCGAAACAGCGAGCTATACCGTAACAATACCCTGCGGACGCGGAAGTCGGTTGAGACCTACCAGGACCTGTTCCACACCTTCATGAGGCCCTGCAACACCGTTATAGACAAGACGGACCACTACAGCCTCGCAAACCAGATCGTCGCGCTCCTCAAGTGCCTCGGGACAGCCAACGTCTGGATTGACTTTTCTCGCGTCGAGTGGCGCATCCGATTGGGACAGGTTCTCTGGGGTGAAAAGGACGGCGACGACCTCGACGATGCTACCGCCGTCCATGACGCCGAAAACGCCAGTGAGCGCGCAGAGGAGAAGTACTGGCTGTTCATGCAGATCCTAGTGGCGACTGAGCTTCTCCTCAGACTGGACGCCATCACCGAGGGCGTAGAGTACGACTCCGGGGGCATCAAACCCATCGACGTGGCGTACTTTGAGAGGGGTGCGACCCAGATGGTCAAGTGGTCGCTGCTCCTGGCTCAAAGCTGGCTGGAGAACATTGACATTCTCAAGGAGGAAGAGGTTGGCGCCGCGAGACCAGCTCCCCCGCGCCGGGCCAGCAGCTGGTTGGCCTCGTTGGTCAGCAAGATGCCCAGTAGGCATCACAAGCAACCTCCCTCGACCCCGTACCACTACACGATCCAGGGACGGCAGGGTCAGCGCCAGGTCGACGGGCTGATTCATTTTGCGAGGAAACTTCAGTGGCCTGGCATCGACCGATATGAGGCTAGGATATCGGAAAACGCCCAGAATGCTTTCGGAGCGACGCCTGCAAGACACTCTAGCTCGAATTCCCTGGCGTCCGGACAGTCGTCTTACTTTGGTGCGTGGGATGTCACCTGCCACCTCGGCAAGCACCAGCCGCGTGCGCATACTCAGCGGCGGAGGCTGGCCGCCGCACTGCATGAATCTGGGTGGCTCACAAAGTCGTACGTCTTTGGACTGATGGTGCCGGGTGAGGCGTTGTGCCACTACCTCATGGCGACGTTGCTGGAAAACGACAGTGAGGCTATAGCCAAGCTGGGGCCGTTTGCGAACCTGTCTAGCGGCTTCGTGTACTCGGACAAGAGCTTCTGGAGCACATCCTGCATAGTTGGCCGCGTGCTGGCGGCCGGAAAGGGAGCAGCCGAGTGCATGGGGTGGATATCGACCGACGTTCTGCCCGAAGGAGTTGGCGACGGATGGCTGAGCATTGAAGTCGAGGATGTCGCTGGTTCGTCTCTGAATCCGATCTAACATTCAACAACTCTATCACTAACACCATGCCTAGATGACATTGCTCATTTGGGCAAGAAGGCGAGGTTATGGGGCAAGAAGAAGATTGAGCGCGAGTCTGCCATCCTCGGTGACGGAAACGATGATTCCGTGCTACCCGCCGACTTCACCATCCCGCACGAAAACACCTACTCGACGCCTCCGCCCGGCGTCTACGTGGAACTGCTGGCACTCCAACTGTCGTCACCGGCAGGGTCCGTGCCAGCAACGCCTTTCAGCGACATCATCGCGACTCCGGCTGCAGAGTGCTGCAACGGCCCGGAGATGCTGTCATACCCGGCGAGCGTCAAGTTCTACGTGTCCATTGATGGGAAGGCCGAAGAAGAGCTTATATGCCCCTTGAACTTCGACATCAACTTTGTCACTGCGCATCCTTGTGCGCCGTCGCACCGCGTTAGGATGCTCAAGTCGCCATCGAGTCCAACCATACAGAAAATAGACGTTTCTGGCTCGGACATGCTGGGCAAGGGCTCGCGCTCCGCATACAGGATGGGTTAGACACCAATTGTTGCTACAACTGTTCTCCGACGCGATATCTAATGAGTTCTGCAGGTCATCCGCTACATAAATACTACAACTACACCGTCATCCACATCTCCGAGCTAATCCTGAAACCAAGGACATCCCTCTCGGAGTTCCTCGTCGACCCTTCCCTCGGGAAATCCAACAACAACCAGGTCCTCGTCATCGACTGCATCACCAACTTCGCCGAGGCGCCCCAGTCGCCCGCCCTCGAGCGCGTCATATCGTCGTCGCCCTCGCCATCGCCCGTCACGGACCGCAAGGGCAGCTTCTCGGCGGCGGCGCAGATGTACCTCGAGTCGCAGAAGCGGCAGTTCGGCTCGGACATGGAGATGCTCGTGCGGGCCATTTGCGCGCAGCGCGGGTGGAACGCCATCATCAGCAGGCGCAAGAGGGGGTGTCTGGCCTGCGCGGTCAGGGAGGCGGGCGCGCTGGGCTGGAAGGTGATTGTGAGGGTTGAGTAGGGGGTGTTTGCCTGGGTTCTTGCTGGCGTTGGTGTTGGTTGCGAGGCATCATACATGGCCTTGGTGGAGTGCTGTTGCGTGTGTTTGCAACGAGCCGTTGATGTGGAGTGAGGCGCTCATCGTTTGTATGCTGTAAAAGTCAGGTAGAGGGATGAATTCAAAAACGGCCCAACTCCGACTTTCCTTTCCTGGCCTTTCATATCGATGGGGCCCGTTTCATCAATTCCCTTGTCTTTGCAGTGACTGATCCGGCTGTGTATAAATGATGGGGCAGGCAAACTGAAGCAATCACGTTTCCCCACTGGTCAAAGCTCTGATGAGCAATCAGTGAGGGTATTGCTAGAGGGAGGAGCAACGTTGGGTCGTCTTTGCCTTGACTCTGTTTGTGTATCCGCGGGCGGCTGATCTCCCACTCGGTGCTTTCAACTCGCATGTCTCCTCGTGACCATCTGGAAGGAGACGCAGTCGCCGCTTGAACAAAGACACGCATCACCGTCTCTAGCAACGTTTGTTCCACGATGGAGATCAGCAATCCGGATGTATTCGCCCCGTACGAGTATAAAGCCTTCGAGCATGGCTTCTCGTACCACCAGCAGCACCAGCAACCATCACCATTCATCAACAACACTCAGATAGAACCACCCATAAGCTACACTACATCGTCAAAATGCCTGATCTCGATATTCCCAAAGCCAAGAGGGTGGACAGCCTCGGAATTCCCGGTGCCCAGAAGGATGAGTTGAGGCACCCAGCATTCATCCACAAGGCCGAGCGCGAGGAGAATGCGGTGGACAATGCGAGCAAGGCGGCTCAGGGCCAAGGTGCTGGAGGATCGTCCAAGAAGTAGGCTCTTGACTTTATATCAAGGTACGCAAATCCAACTTCATCCAAAACAGCCCGCTGACAATGGACAGGGCATGGGACGACACTCGTTAGTGGCACAGGACGCTGAAGGGTACACCAGTTGGTTCATTTGTCTTTATAGATCAAGCGGGAGAGTGTGCGCGAGGTGCCAGCCAAAATTGCAAGATGCGAGTTTCAAGGCCGCAGAAAAGCGACGCAGTTCCCTTTCTTCATAGTCGTGGAAGCGAGGTTGGACGAGGTAATTAGACACCCGGGACGAAGACAATCGAAATTCGGAATGGAATACAAGAAGATCATCTGTTCAATAATGGGAAATGCATTTTGCGACGAGAAGAAAAGAGCGTTGCTATGATCTGTTGTCGAGTTGATTAAACGTCCAGGTTGTAGCGTATTGAAGTTGATGGATCGAGGTTGGCGCCATTGGTATCAGCACAGCACGGGCCACCTGAACTCCTCAAGCCTGGACACCGGCTTCAAATTACCCCAGACCCTCCTCAACACCATCATCCCTCTCCACATCAAGCCATCATTGCCCAGCAAAGCAACGCAGCAATGGCGCCCAGCAAGGACATGCGACGGCCGGACCTGAGTGAGTCTCCCCCATTCCCCATTGACGCTTGCCCCAGCGCCCCCCGAACCCGTTCACCGCGGCTCGCTGACGTGCCCCCGTCTTCGCAGTCGTCCCGTACCAGGAGCCGGCCGCCTCGGCGGACAAGCCCGAGTTCTCGTCCACGCTGTCGTCGACGATGCCCATGGCCGCCATGTTTACGCGCAACAAGTTTGTCGGATGGTAAGCGCGCCCTGGGGAGAGCAAGACGCTGAAGGGCTGGGAGCAGATCAGGTGGCGCATCGTCGCAAAGCGATCCGACTCGAGATGCGGCCGAACCATGCCTGAAGAGGAGGATTGCCTGGGACGATTACAACGACCAACGGCTAATTTATGCTCTGCGCATAGGGCCGCCGTCGTCTTTTCCATCCAGAGCTGGCTCGGCGAGAGCCAGGAGGCCAAGAAGAACTCCAGCACGCCCGGCTACTTTTCCGTCCTCATGTCAGGTACGTCACGTCGCTCCGACCGCCAGGGAGGGCTCTCGATAGTGGTCCTCGAAGCGACCGCATATAACGGATGCTAATGGACGCTTGCAGTCGCCGCTCTGGCCGTCACCTACATGCCGCTCTTCATGCCTCCCAAGGCCCTTCCCGCCGGCTCCGGCACCGAGGCGCCCGCGCCGATGGCGCCGCAATAATCGGACAGTTAGGAAGAGGTGGGTATGGAAGATTGAATGGGGCTATGGGATGCGCGCCATCGACGGGCTGGCGAGCTGGTGGCCCCGAGATGGGCGGGAGAGGGAGTGTACTGTACAATCGCCCGTGTTGGACTGCTACGATACCTTGCTAAATGGCACTGTGTTTAATGGCCAAGATGCGCAAGGGCCACATTTCCACCATGGTTCGATGAGAAAGGGCATTCCAACGCTCAACGCTTAGGATGGGCTTCATCTCGGCAGTCTTGGCACGTGAATTCGCATTCAGTGGACCGCAACACCAAGGACTCCATCTTGCCATCTCCTCCCAAGCCTCCCTCATGTCATGCCATGTCACTTGGCTATCGACTTTTAATTATTCTTCTACTACCACCATTGAACCGGCCCTTGCCAAGGCATTATACTTTGGCGGTTGGTGCTCAGACGTTACATTCGGCCCACCGCGGCGCTTCCGCACCTCGGCGGGCTTCCGATGCCGTCCTGAAACCTCACCGGAGCCCCCCTGCGACGTGCCCCGTCTGAGAACCAAGAAAACCACCCTCCCACTGTCGCAGCCTCTTTTTCCCTCCTTCACTGTCATTGACTACTTGCTCTGATCTTCAATTCTGTGTTGAATTTATTTACCACGCGTGCGTGTGTACCAGTTCGCTCCAGGGAATTTGATCGATCGCGTATAAATCAGCATCCGACTTACACCATGAGGACGTCCATCGCCATTATCCTCGCCGCTGCCGCGTCGCTGGCCAGCGCGGGCATCGTCATCACCCCGATTGAGGCGAACCAGATTGTCGACAAGACCTCCGGTGACTGCTTCTTCGGCGTCGTAACGCCCCAAGGCTGCGGGTAAGGAAGCCTTTCGTCCAACACCGTCGGTCGAAGCAAGTCACTGATGGCATCTCAGTCCCCAGCGTGGTTGAGCCATGCCTGGCGGCGAGCATACATTCTACGAGATGACGGAGCGACTTTGCGGATGCATATATGGGTAATGGCGTATGCTGGACAGCGTTGATCGCTTGGATATTCTCACTGGCATGACGGGAACCGCATTCTGATTTCTGGGATCAGCGACATGAATCAGTCTGAATGGAACGACTTTTCTTCTTCTTCTCTGCTGGCCAGTCGCTCTTTTCAATGTACAAAAATCGATCCTTAGATACCCGTCCATGATACAAATACATTCGAGGATATTCCCAGACGCTTCTCAGTCTCACTAGACTGCAGTCAAAAAACCAACGGCTCGATTTAGCACACCCCCGGCCGCTTCTCCCTCGCCTCGGGAATCCGCTGGAACGCATTTCTCTGCAACCTCTTGGCCACATTGTGCGTCAGGAACTCTTCCATGTTGGGTATGAAGCAGGCGGCCAGCACCAGTATCGACGAGAAGGGTATCGTGACGTAAAACACCACCTTGAACGCATTGGTGTTTGCGGTGACCAGCGCCGCGCTAGCTGCTTTGATTATCGGTTCGTTTATTCCGGGAACGTTCGTGATGTTTCCCGCCGTGATGCTTCCCAACAGTGCCGGGACGGAGCTGGGCGAAAGGCCTGCTCGGACGGCTGCGGGACCAACGTACTTGGGTAAGTAAATGGCCAGCTTGTTTCTGTATATAGATATGTATAGCGCTTGTGCAACGGCGCCGCCAAGGGCGCGAATTGAGCCCAGAACACCAGTGGCGAGGCCAATATCTTGCGGCTCCCAGAGCAGAGTTACGCCGGGGAACGCAATGTTCTCGATGTAGCCCACGGCCGCGCAGGCAATGAGACCAAACGCAATGGTATTCGCCCACCGATCCGGAGACAGCGAGGCCAAGGCCGTGACGAAAGTCAGCACCATGGCTGCCGCGACGATGCACTGCACTTTCGTCTTGGGCACGTAGGAGATGGCGAAGCCAGCCAGCAGCTGACCGAAGAGAGCGCCGCCGCCAACGATGCAGCTCGCCCATCCCACTTTCAGGACGCTGGCCTGGTACACGGACTGGATGAGGGAGGGCCACAGCACGGAAAAGGAGTAGTACACCATGGAGGCGATGGTGGCGGAGAGGACGACGGCGACGAAGCCGATGTTGGTGAACATGCGAGGCGGCATGAGAGGCTGGACGCGGCAAAGAAAGCCCTCTGTGCTACGGGTTAGCTGATAGAAGGCCCTTTCGATACGGATAGATGAGGCTTGCCGTATAGGAAAAACGCCGCAATGACGGCAATGCCAATGAGGAGCGTGCAGAGCACGATGGCACTGCGCCAGGGGTGCGTCGTGCCGCCCCAGGAGAGGCCGATGAGAAACAAGACACAACCCGATATAAAGAGAAATATGCCGATGAAATCCAGCTCCCTCGTCTGCTCTATCCTCGTCTTGCCCACGTGCAGCTGCTTGAAGGTAGGCGGGTGGTAGAGGAACAGGTACAGCAGCAGCGCCAGGCCGTTGAGCATGATGCCGAGGTAGTAGCTCCATCGCCACCCCTGGCTGGTGTTCTCGATGAAGGACCGGGCGATGACGGGCCCGAAGACGCCAAACGGCAGCGACATGACGAAGACGAGCGTGACGATGGGCCCGCGCTGCTTGTTGGGGACGAGCTCGCCGAGGACGATGCCGAAGGAGAGCTGGCCGGCGGCGGCGATGCCGTTGCACCCGTTGGACGCGATCAGCATGGACACGTTGGTCGCGGTGCTGCCGAGGATGCAGCCCGCGAGGCCGAGGACGGTGGTGCTTATGACCATCCACTTGCGGCCGTACAGGTCAGACAGGCGGCCGACGAGGAGGAAGCCCATGGACGAGCCCATGGTCCATATCGTGGCGACCCAGTTGATGTTTACCGACGGCCCAATGTCCGCGTTTATGAGGGCCCTGTTGCCGTGGGGTTAGACGGGTGCTTGAAATTCACGGATGGTGAAGAAGCAGCAACGGGACTTACAGCGTGTTGGCTGGCAGCACCCATCCGAGAAAGGCACACATGCTGGCCAAGGATTGGGCCTGGACGTGATTCCCATCAGTATCGACTTACTGAAAGGTCAATGCTTATTCACACATACCGCCACGGTGCCGATAAACTGCGGACTCCAGAAGTATCCAAGAGGCATTTCCCTCACCTCGCCGCCGAGGGCCTGGGCATCGACATAGTCGACGCTGCCGTCGACGTGGACGGCCCGGCACGTCTCGCCCTCGCGGGGGGCCATGGCGGTCTTTCCGGGAACACTGTTGCCGCTGCTGTCAAACCGCTGAGTGCGTATATCTGGACCCTTGGCCTGTGTGGGTAGCAGTCGGCCGGACATGGTCAATTGGTCATGACCGCAGCGCTGGTTCGCGTGAACTGGAGTCACCGAACTGAGTGTCTCTCAGGAGAATGAGGCTTATATCCCGAACACTGTCGCGACGAGCAAGGAATCCATACTTGGGGTCGTCTTCAGCGTATGCAACTTCATAAATCATGTCCACCACTCCCGGTCCACTATCGCTCACAGGAGTACCGCGTACAGACTACACATCCATCCATCAGGCCACCGCCAGCCCGTCAAGGATGAAGCCACAGCGCTCGCCCGTAGCTGAAGAGCAACTAAAACACTCCCGCAGAGGACGCCTCGCACCGCAGACGCAAGACCAGTCGCGTTGGCACGAGTTCTAGACCCGGGGGGGGGGGGGGGGGGGGGGGGGGGGGGGGCAAACAAACAGACGGCGGATGTCGTGGTGGTGGTTGCTTTCTAGTGGCTTTCACACCGCACCAGAGGAGGCGCCAGGCTTCTGTCAATGGTCCCAAGGGTCGTGTCTCAGCCAACGGAGTGCGCCTATGGGCAGTCTAAATATTCGGGTCACAGTTTGAATACAATGCGTGTGAGTGCGGGCGTGGATTTGGCTGACGAAGGGTGGTGGCAACAAAACGCCCCCTGTCTGCCCTACAACGTACGGAGTGCTCCGTATTGAGGGTCGTGTAAGACCTGGGTGGGCTCTTTGAGGGCAACCTTCGTGCCTTTCCCGTCCATGACCAGTCCAACTTTAAAAGTACGATACCGCCCCATTTTGCAGAGACATTGTAATTTCTAATCAAAGGCGGCGTGAGACACGGGGAACCGTCGAGTCATTACGGTCCCGACTCCTCCCTAGCAGCCCGGTTCGTCTAATGTCGAGCTACTCTAAGTCAAACTCATGACGATCTATACTCGTAGGACGCCTAGCTTTGTGGCTAGCTATTAGACCCCATCACCACCCTCATCGTGGCGCTTCCACCGTGGGAACCAGCGTACGGACTACATGTGTATGCCACAAGACGCCACGATCCGACCCAAGGCCCTGAACAATCCGATGCCCGACCCGGGGCGAGCACGTGAAGCACATGAAACCATCCACCGTCATGCCTCGTCTCAGAGTGTCCATCAGACACAATAGCATTCGACTCCCATCGGCAATCCCGCCCTCCGGCATGAATGCCAGTTCGGTCCTTTGTATCTGGCATCAGGTTTCATCGACAGTCACAGTACTGCAATGCGCGACGCCACATGCTCAATGTACCATGATAGCTCACGGTTGTAAACGTGCGGAACCAACAGTCAAGCAAGAGACTCGACTTTCACAACATTAAGATCCAGCGAAGACAAACATCATATCCATCATGAAGTCTAGCTTTGACAAGCCCACCTCTCGCATCATACAAAAAGTGAAATAGAACCCAGAAATATCCCCCGAGAGCGCACGTTGAGGTTCCCACCAAACGCGCTGATTCTCCCCTCCAATTCCACCACTCGACTCCCGTAGAACGTTTGTACGAGTACAGAATCGTGACCCATGATAGCCAGACTTGAGTACTCGAGTTGTTACTAGGCCTAGCGTCAAATGGCAGACAACACCGGCCAGGGATATTGTGAGTTGTCGTTAATAGTCAGCGTCGCAGCAACAAAGTTCCAAGTTTGCCGAAAACAGAAAAGAAAGCCAGTGTAATGCATTCCAGTCCTCAGCGAGTGCTTTTATGGCTGGTTGGACAGCTCTGATACACAGGTCGAAAACTGGCCATCGCAATCAGCAATACCGGTGCCGCCCATGGCCCCGGAGTTGACGGCGTCCACACACACTTTGTGCTGGAGGTCGCAGGCTCGCTGGACGACCTCAGCCCGCTTGGAGAATGCGGCGCCGTCGCCAATTGGGTCGTTCCCGTCGCCGGTGTTGATCAAGTCCGGGGCCTGGCGAGCACCCTTGCCCCGGTTAGCACCCCCTTCGCGTTTGCCGCCATTAGTTGCGCCCTCCTTGGAACCGTCGTCCCCCGTCTGGTTGCCAGTATCAGCATTGGTTCCATTGCTCGGTGCGGCATTGTTGAACCCACTGTTGCCGCCCTGGTTGCCGCCCTGGTTGCCGACAGCAGCATTGTTCGTTCCGCCCTGTCGGCCACCGCCTTGCCTGCCTTGGTTGCCCTGACCGCCCTGGTTGCCCTGACCGCCCTGGTTGCCCTGACCGCCCTGGTTGCCCTGACCGCCCTGGTTGCCCTGACCGCCCTGGTTGCCCTGACCGCCCTGGTTGCCCTGACCGCCCTGGTTGCCCTGGTTGCCTTGGTTTCCCTTGTTGCCTTGATTGCCCTGGTTTCCCTTGTTGCCGTTGCCATTGCCGTTGCCGCCGCCGTTTCCACCGACAGTAAACCGGACACAGTCGTCCTGAGCACCTCGCTGGGCGACTGGCATAAGGACCGGCTGGTGGTTGGCCGCCGAAGACATGCTGCAAAGACGGTAGTTACCGGCGGGCAGTCCACCGGTAACATCGGCAGCGAGAAGTCCCTTGCCGTTGCCTGCATCGTTGATGCCCTTGAAGAAGGCGAATTGCGTAGGGTCCAACGGAGTCTTGGGGTTCAGAGTCTTTCCGGTGTCCTGAATCGTGACGTGCGTGTGCCCAATGATCTGCCCATTGGCGTTCAGATCCTGCGGCGCGGAGTAGTATGTGGAGGTGGCATTGGTGAAGGTGCCGGCGTCGAGGTTGGCCAGCTGAACTTGGACCTGGAAGTCCTTGTTGGCAGCGATGTTGGAGCCATCCTGCGGGTTAACAAAGACACTGGAAACCATCTTGGTCGTGGCGGGGATGTTGCCCATGGCTGTAACGAGTCAGACAAGAGTAGGGTATCTCGCCGCATTAGTACTTACGAATGCCGTTGCAGGATCCCTTCCGTATCTGCGCGCCGTTGGTCAGGTCTTTGCCCTCGCAAAAGTTGATGAAATTGGCGTTGTCGCTGCCACTTGTTAGCCTTCTACCTGTCCGGGAAATACGGTTTTCCTTACGTGGCTGAGGCAGATTGGCCATCGGCGCCGGGGTCGTTTCCGTCCGACGCCGAACCCTTCTGGACGACATCGGGGCTCAAGGTGCGAGCATTGCCTCCTCCGCCATTGTTTCCATTGTTTCCGTTGTTGCCGTTGTTGCCACCGTTCTTCTTGCCTCCGTTCTGGCCTCCGTTCTGGCCCCCGTTCCTGCCGCCGCCGTTCTGTCTGCCGTTGTTGTTGTTGAACTGTCGACGGGTCAAGGCGCGAGAGAATGGCGAGCGGCGGGAGATGTCGGCTGCGTCCGTCACAACAGCCAAGCCCACCAGGGCAACGAGAAGAGTCTTGATCTGCATCTTGAGGGGGCGTAGGTACCAAATATGGCGCAAAGAGAGTAAAAAATTGGTTCCAGACCAGAAGAAGAGAAACACACAAGAAGGCGAAAGTAAGGCGTCGGTCACACAGACACAGCGCTCAAGGAGAGTTGGCAAACGCAAGGAACGAATGTATAGAGCACACTACCAGCGCGGCAGAGAAGGATACAAAAACGCTGGTGAGTGTTTAAGGAGCGGTAAGGGTTTGAAGAGAGAGAGAAGGAAGGCAAAACATGGGAACATGGGAGGAGACGGGGCAAAATAGTCCAGAAGATGCCAAGACCATGGTTATAAACCCACCTGGACACCTCTCGGGCACCGGAGGGACAAGGCGGCAAACCGGCAAGGCTGCGGAACGCCACCGACTGCGGGTGTAGGTGAGGACTACTCCATACGCAGCAGACGTCCGCGAGGACGATCAAACCACGGGCCAAGGAAGATGGGCCCCTGTCAACTCCGTGGCTGGCGAGGGCTGGAGATGGAAGGCCGAACGCAGCGGCCTCAAACCCGTAGAGTGGCAGGCCATGTCGAAGGTTCTCCGCGCCTGGGGGCAAACAACCATGCCGGAATAAGCATTAGTTTTGTCCGAACAGATGAGACAAACCGGACGGCATCGCCGCGCGAGGCGAAGCCCCAGGGGTGGTTTGGCAGGCTAAAGGACCGGGCGGGTGGGCCATTACACGGAGAACCAGCACAAGGAATCGCAGGTCAGACGGACGGCTCCATTGAGAAGCCTCTTTCCGCAGCCCGTGCCGCTGTGCTCGTTGACGAGGCGCGCGGGTGCATGATGCTGAAGCAGCGCTTCGTGGAGGAGTGAAGTTGAATGCGGCTCTTGCTGTCTCAGGGTTGTCGCGAACCCCTGGCGCGGGTCCTTCCCGAACCAATTGGGTGCCTGGGTGCTGAGGCCGCCAGGCAATTGGCGTTTCGGACCCGGCTCCGATGAAGCAACCTCCGTGCCCCATAGTCCATACTGCGAATACTCGTACAACACCACCAGATGCGCCATTGTTTGAGCAGAAAATCGCTGTACATCACTCATGCATACTATAGTCCTCCTGTGACGCCGATGTTCGTATCGACGACGCCGCGTGCCAACTCTTGGCCGCCACCTCCGCGTCTCTGTGGCGCCTCTGACCGCAGGCATTAACTGGCCAATATCACCGCCAACGCCCGAAGGAACAATAAGCGCGAGACGTTGGAGGTCGCCTGAAGACGACACGTACGTTGGGATAGAATCCGTCGATAGAATCACCCAGGGAACCCGCGTCCGGTGGATTGGCAGCCGCACGTTTCAACCCTCGCCGAAGCGAAGCATGGGACGCAAAGCTTGCATCAATCGAGCCCCTGGCCCGGACACTCGGTTGTCACAAGACCTCTAGGTGACTGGAGCTTGATGGTTTGTATCTTCTGGGCCGTATCTGAGTGCGAAAGTCAAACTTCCAAGGCTGTCTGGGTCTACCTTGCCAAAACCCTCGTACCGTCGATTGTTTCTTGCCCGCATGAATTCGGACTTCGGATGGTCGCTGGCCCCTGACAGTTGTGCCTTCATCGACGCTGTTCACCAAAGCATTTATCACTTGGCTCGTCCTCTACGTCATTAATGAGCGAAAGTGTGGCGGCGAACTCCTCACCTGGGCCGGAACCTGTTCCAACCCCTCGGACTGCCAAGTTCCGGTAGGTACTAAAGTGCTTGCATGGAGTGGCGCCATCGGCCAGATTCTGTTGCTGCACTTACACGATGAAGCCTTCGTGACAAATCATACCGGAATCCGACAAACGCCGCTTTGGGAGGCAGTGGTGACTGAATGATTTGGACAACCAGCTCTCATTCTGGCAATCACCCGGACTAATCTGCTGATGTGTATTTAACGGCTTAATTGATTGCAACGCCCGAGGGCTACGCATGTAGGGCCTGAATAGGGCCGGCAACTCGATCAGACTGGCTTCTACTAGCTGCACATTTACCGAGATGGCTCATCCGTTACTGGCCGCTAAAGGACTTCAAGTCTGATGAGCTTTGTGGGCAGCGAGATCGGTTGATCGAACGGCTCATCACAATCTCCGAGAGGGATTGGTCGCGACCGCCACCAGGGGGCTGCGACACTCTTGGCTCCGGACCGCGACAGCGCCGTTGTGGCATAATCAGCCCTGGAGGTCTGCTCGGACAACGCGCCACGATTTTCGTCCCGCTCCTTGGCGACCAACCTTTCCGGCGGGAATGAGATCGAACTTGAGTATGAAAACGGCATTCAGATGCCGTTCGTCGCTCTCTTCTTGTCAACGCCACATTGAAACGGAAGCATCGGCAGTGAACGCGCACACTTGAGACGATTCATGAATAGTGGCCACTGGGCTGCAGAACGGTTCGGACGGCTTCGTGAGGGAGTTCTTTGTGGACTAAAACCGCTAGCTATCGTGCGACTCCAGGGATCTCACTGACCCTACAGCTCCTCTGTCATCTGGTCTTCTGATCCTGCTCCCCGCGTCTGATACTCGCGGGCGATGCTATCCAGCCACGCTGCCATTCGGTATCCGGCACGGGCGACCTGTTTCTCAATCACCGGCCCGGCTTTGTTGAAGTAGTCACCGCCGAGTTCCTGGCCGACAATTGCCTGCGGGCCTTCGGGCAGAACTGGAGGAGTATGAGTAAGTCAAGCGGCTCATTGGTGGTTGGCTCGAGGATTGCTTACCATGCGTGCACACGAGTGCGTTGGCCTCTCTCGACCAAGCCATGGCCGTCCCGTTCGGGTTGTTAAAGTCCAAATCCTTCAGCCAGCCCTCCTTCTCAGCCGTAAACTTGCCGTCGGTAATCTCAACAGCCAGCTGGTTCGCCCATTTCCGGGCGAGGGGATACGGCTTCCCTCGTAGGCCGCCGATCCACTTCTCGGCGATGGAGGTGTCCCATACGTGGTGCAGGTTGAACTCCTTGCCATCCCACTTGACATAGATGCCATTTCCGCCCCGCGAAACGTCCTCGTTGTGAAGCGGCTGATGCAGGTCGCCGACGAAGTGGACGACGAACTTGGCAGCCTGAGAACGGCGCCAGGCGGGCAACGAGTGGTCAAACGCCTGTTCTGTGTAGTTGGACAGGGCGTTGACGACGCAGCCCGTCCCCTTGCAGTCGCGCTCGAAGTCGACGTTGCACGACAGTGGCGGGTTGTCGTGGGCGTCGATGAAGTGGAATGTCTTGGTGAAGCGACCCCATTTGGTGTATCGGATGGAATCGGCCCATGAGGCAACCTTGGCGAGGTAATCGTCTTCGTCGCTGCGCAGGAGCTCCTTGAAGTATGCTTCGGTCGAGTTGGCGACGAACCGGCTCGCAAGGTAGGCCGTCGTGATGTGCCCCAGACCTGCACCTCATCGTCAGCACAGCATACAGGTACACGGAGCGTTGCCAGCGCGATGCTCGCGGCAAGGGACTTGACGTACTGCCCCAGGCGACAACCCCGGGAACGGACACGAGGCCCAAAGCCACGGCGCTGAGTGAGACCTTCATCATGCACTGACGCAGTCGATGGAAGATTGTGGTGGTGTTGACATGAGAAACCGGGCTGTCCCGGGTCGGCCGCGAAGGAAGCAACAAATGCTGACGATTCTATGTACGTACGACGTATAAATACCTAATGTAGCATCAGAGTCAACGCGTCCTGACCGATCAGCCGCGTGCCCGACACACGCACACACACCTCAGGCTGGGCTGCTGTCAACTGACGTGACGTCGTGGTTGGTGGTGGACAGGCCTGTGAGTTGCTGGAGGAACCACAGGCAGAACTCATCAGTGTTGAGCTGTGGGCGAATCAAGCCAACGGGGGAGCCCCACGTGAAACAGCGCTACGGAAGCGCTGCAGCTGAGCGTCACGGGGCGCTTAGGGCTGCCGAGCAATATGACCCGAATAGATGAATTTGCGAGACCCGAGCACGTCGTGGCGCATGATATCTGCTTGACTATTAGCACGAGTATGTCGAGCTGGGTGCCCGTAAAGAACGAACGACAATACTTAACTTAATTGGCAGTACTAATAAGATGCGAGGAGCGAGCTGCCAGTGATGGCTCCCGCATACTCGTAAGGTACGGAGTACCTCGTCTGTCACTCCTGTGCAACCACTGGCTGCATCGCTCCCTGCAGTGGGTAGCGTCACCTGAGCGATAAGGATAAGGTACCTAAGCATTGGATACCGCCAAAAGCGGGAACCAGCGCCCCCGCAGCAGTCCCCCGCGCCGACATGCGGCCACTACGACGAGCTGGAGACCTGGAGCTCTCAGCTGCCGACCAGGTACCTACCCACAGAGGGACGCCGGTGCAGGGGCCTCAGGCGGCTTCAGCAGCGCAATATCACCCCCTGTGCCGCTGCAATGGCAAGGTAGCACGATCCCTATCACGCACACCCGGAGCGCAGAGGCCCACCTGGGTGCGTCATTCGCCCGACGACGGACTCGTGCCCGGCCAATGGGAGCCTCCGCTGACAACCAGAACCTCCACGATAAGTCGATAAGTCGATAAGACTATCCGCCTGACTCTTCACGTCGCCCGCCGACATCCATCCTCCGCTCCAACTCTGATCGCGTGAGCCGCCTGACGCCGAACTCGCGCATGCCTTAAGCTCGCTGTCCCGCTCCTCTCCTTGCCGCCTCCTCATACTCTTTGCCTCCGCGTCGGCTGTCAGGTCTTGGTTCGGAACTTCGGATCACCATGGCTTCTTTTGCGGTGGCTGCATTCACCGCCGCGGCGCGGACCCTGCCCATGGGCGAGGCTCTGTCTGGCATCTTTGGAAGCATCAGCCTGACTTCCTGGATATGCCTGCTGGTACTACAGCCGCTACCTTGCACGCCCTGGATTCACATCCCAGGGCACCCAATGGCTCCCATCAGTGCTAACATTTGGTGCAGCTTCCGCAGCTATTGGCCAACTACAAGGCCCAGAATGCCGACGGCCTGAGCATGACCTTTCTGGTCGTCTGGCTCATGGGCGATGTTTCAAACCTAATAGGTGCGTGCCATCTTGGTTTCTGCGCTCTAGAACCAACCCCGTACCTCCAATCGTCGTCTCTTCGCTTCGCACATTCGAATATTCCCGGCGCTTGCTGGCGTGTGTCATCTCGGAATTGTTACGTGTGCTGACAGCGCCGCAGGGGCCCTCCTCACACGTCTAGCCCCGACTGCGATCGCGCTGGCAATCTACTTCTGCATCTTGGACACCATTCTCATCAGCCAGGCCCTTTACTACAACACGATCAATGCGCGACGCCTCGCTAGGGAAGAAAACGCGGAGGCTGCAGAGGTGTCCGAGGACTCGCCGCTTCTGGCGAGGCGGCGAAGCTCCTCAACTGGCCTGCCGGGCTCTCACATACGCCATGCGACGCACGAGGAGTCGTCGATGGAACCGCTCCGGAAGATGGTGACGGGCGAGGACGAGACGCCCGATAGCAAGCCGTGGCTCCACAACACGCTCGGCCTGATGGCCGTCTACGTTGTCGGCTTCGCCGGCTGGTTTGTCTCATACAAGGCTGGAGCATGGGATGGCGAGTCACCAAGTGTGCCCGAGTCCCCCGATGGCAAGAAGCTGCCGCTTGAGATTGTCGGGCTTATGCTGGGTTATGCCAGTGCTGCCTTTTATCTCTGGTATGCAACCAACGATACCCAAGGTACCGAGAAGAGGCTGCTAACATGACGACTAGTGCTCGAATTCCCCAGATTGTCAAGAACCACAGGGAAAAGTCTTGCGAGGGTAGGTTGCTGGAGCACGGAACTGGATCGTACGGCACGGCTAACATGACATTAGGCCTGTCGCTTCTCTTTTTCTTGCTCTCTTTGACGGGCAACTTGACCTACGGGGTGAGCCTCATCGCTTATTCCCAGGACAAGGCCTATCTCCTCAATGCCCTCCCATGGCTGTTGGGGTCACTCGGAACCATGGTGGAGGATGCCACTATCTTCATCCAGTTCCGACTCTACGCCAATAATGCCCGCAGTACTCCTTCGGAGCCGTAATGCAATCTCCAGTGAATGATGCATGATTTAATGTTTCTTTCGTTCGTTGGCATCGATCTGGGAACAGGTGCATTGAGAGCGACGCTTCGGCATATCTATTGGTACGAGGAAGGGAACTGCAAGTGGACGAGACTTTCATTCATGGGTAATTTTGGTCGGGTATGTCATGGCGCTTGAATAGTCAGATCTGGAAGGGACTCTGGCATGCATCTAAAATTGCACATATCTGTAAATTTAACACTTGTATATGAAGCCCTCGATGATGACGGTCGTTTTCGGACTGTCGGTGATGCAATACGTATTCTTGGGAGTGGAGCCTCCGATGGCGGGGCAGTCCCTGATAACGGCGGGGTGCAAGAGCTCACTTGTCACCAGCTGGGGAAATTTCACATCCAACTTGCCTCCTTGACTCATACACAGTTCCTTTCGACACGACACATCCACGGGCTTTGATCTCATCGAAGGCTTGAATTCGATCCATAGAGGCTCAATTGACACCATGGCCACGCAATTTCCCACCAAGAAGTGCGGTACGTCCCCTCACGTCGCTCCCCTCTCAACCACCGATCGCGGAGACCCAAGCCATCCACGAGGCCATCACGGCGCACCCGTCTAAACCATGAGACCTTGGGCTGACGATACGACACACAGGCGTCCTCGGGTGCACCGGCTCCGTCGGCCAGCGCTTCATCCTCCTCCTCGCGCAGCACCCGCACCTCAAGCTGCACGCCATCGGCGCGTCGTCGCGCTCCGCGGGAAAGAAGTACAAGAATGCGGTGCGGTGGAAGCAGGCCCGGCCCATGGGCGAGGTCGCCGACATGGTGGTGAGGGAGTGCAAGGCGTCCGAGTTCAAGGACTGCGATGTCGTCTTTAGCGGGCTGGACTCGGACGTGGCGGGTGATATTGGTGAGTCGTGGCTCACCCTTGCTCCCCTCGACGAAGACATCACGAGTTGCTAACATGATGACTGTCAATGTATAGAGCACGAGTTCCTCAGGGCCGAAATTCCCGTCTTCTCCAACGCCAAAAACCACCGCCGCGACCCCCTCGTCCCGCTCGTCGTCCCCACCGTCAACCTCCCGCACCTCGACCTCATCCCGCACCAGCGCGCCGTCCACGGCCTGTCCAAGGGCTTCCTCGTCTGCAACTCCAACTGCGCCGTCATCGGGCTCGTCATCCCCTTCGCCGCCCTGCAGGCTGCCTTTGGCCCTATCGCCACCGTCAGCATCGTCACCATGCAGGCCGTCTCCGGCGCCGGCTACCCGGGCGTCTCCTCCATGGACATCATCGACAACGTCGTGCCCTTCATCCCCGGCGAGGAAGACAAGCTCGAGACCGAGGCGCGCAAAATCCTCGGCCGGCTGGACGACGGCGGCAAGGCGTTCGTCGAGCAGGACGGCCTGCGCGTGTCGGCGACGTGCAACCGCGTGCCCGTCATGGATGGGCATACCGCCTGCGTGAGCCTCAAGTTTGAGCACCAGCCCGCCCCGACGGCTGAGCAGTGCAAAGACGCGCTCCGTAGCTACACCGCTGAGGCTCAGACGCTGGGCTGCCCGTCGGCGCCGAACCCGCCCATCAAGGTCTTTGACGAGGAGGACCGGCCACAGCCGCGCCTGGACCGCGATCTGGGCAACGGCTACACCGTCAGCGTGGGCCGCGTGCGCGAGGACGAGAGCGGCATCTTTGATCTCAAGTTTACGGCCCTGAGCCACAACAGTGAGTCTCTCTTCCCCAACCCCTACCAAATATTATGAGTATGAGCATGTGTGCTGACATGAGCTTGCTTGTAGCTGTTATTGGCGCGGCGGGATCATCTATACTGAATGCAGAAGCGGCGGTGCTCAAGGGGTATATCTAGACGGCGTCGTTGGCTACCAAAAGGAATTAAAAGTTAGCGGTTACGCTTGAAGATGAATGACGTAGATGCCTTGCCTCCGTCCACCGCACCACCACGAGTGACACCCCACACACCCAGGGAGGCGCGTACCAAGATGGCAATTACAGTCACCACGTCCTCGATGCATCCTCAAAGTCGACACCGTACTGCAATTCATGGCCTCCCATCCTGGGAGCCATCATCGAGGGGGGTATATGCCTCCACACTACCTGATAAACGCAGACGCCGCCGCGTGAGTCAAAGACAAGAGATACAAAAAAGCCATTTCCGTGAAAGAGTGCTATGCTCAAGAGTCCCGATTCCCAATTCCCGTAATATGCGTGCCTGCTCAACACAAAAGACCCCCGATACCTGCAAAATACCAAGTACGCCAATACCATAACCACACTATTAGCCCGTTGTCCCGCGTTTCCCGCAATGTCCCAGTATGTTGGGTTATCCCTCGCATTCTAGCGTCGCAGTCTTGACCGCACGTTCAATCTCCATCACCGGCTGCGATCCTCTGGTCGAGGAGATTCCGACTGCTGTCTGGTTCTGGCGCCAAAGCTGTTCGATAGCAGCCCAAGCCAGCCCTCCTGCCTGGTCGACTGATATGTGTCACCAGGTTCCGGCGAGAGAATACCTTGCTCGAGATCCGGCTCCCTCTCGGCTGACCGAGAGCCGGAAGCTTCAGCGTCCAGGTCCTCATCACTGTCGTCGTGGTAAGGTTCGTAGCGAGGACCATTTCGGGAGCCGTGGGCCAGAGATCGAACGACGTCTCCCTTGCAGATGGGGCATGTTCGTCGGCGGGTCGTCAACCAGGGGGTTCTATCATGGCGGTCAGTACAACAAGACGATAGACGCAGAGCTCCATGATGCTTGTCAAAACCTACATGCAGTCGGCGTGGAACTCGTGACCGCAGGGCAGACTCATCACCCTGCTCACGCCATCGACATACTCCTCCAGACACACGACACACTCCACCTGTCTCCCCATGTACTTTCTCCATTCCGCGGAGAAGCCTCCAGCGGCCTTTTCGTGTTCGGGACGACCACCATTCCGAGCTGAGGCTTGCGGTGTCGGAACGGCAGAGCTGGGCACCAGGAAGCTCTCGCTCTCCAACACTCCCGTCGTAGTCCGCGAGCGCGGCCGCGGCCTGGACGAGCTGTGTTGAAGCAAGGGGGTCGTAGGAGTCGCGCTCGAGGGGGAAGGCAGCCTCGGGGACAAGCTGGGCGATACAGCGACGGTGTGGTAAGTTCGCACAGGGAGCCGATCGACGACGGACTTGGGTGCGCGCCATCTTCGCCGACGAATCCTGGCACGGACTATCAGGAGCGCGTACACAACGGTCAAGGTAACCAGCGGGCTGATGACGAGCACGAGCAGGGTGTCGAAGAAGGGGCTGGCGCTGCTGGTGGGTGTGATCGTGACCCATAGTCCCTCGTGCGGTTCAAAGTCCTGATGGTCGGGGACTGTCAAACTCTCTGCGACGTGGTCATCCACGGCAGCGGGAGCCTCGGTCTCTGGGCCTTCGCCATTTTCGTCGTCGCCAAACAACTTCGACATGAGGCTGTGCCCCTTGCCTCCAGCTCCAGATCCTGTCGTCCTGGTCTTCGCACTGGTTTCTTTGCCGTCTTTAGGCAACACTCTAGCTGGAATGTACTCGCCGCTTCCAGGGGTGATGCTGCCGCCCTTCGGTCCGTTAGCCTCGGGCGCGCTCTTGCTCGAACCGTCCTCGCGGTCCTTGGAACTGGAAGCCGCCTTTTGGTCAATGCCCTTGTCCGCCACCTTGCCCTTCTTGGCTCCGGGGCCGGACTTGTCCACGAGATCAGGGTCCCGCCAATCCTGCACGCCAATGACAAAATCGTCCTGGTTTGGTTTGGGCTTCTTGGACTTGCCCAGACTGTCTTTGAGGACCTTGTCCTTTTCGTCGCTCCAGTCCTCAACAAGGACCCAATCCAGGCGCCCGCTGCTGGGTGGCCGGCTCTCGTCATCAACAGCACGGGAGGAGTGGCGCCAGCTAAACATGCTCGAGAACCAGCCGCGATTCCCCGAAGTGCTTGACGCGGACTTGTCGACCTTGTCTTTGACGGCTCTCTTTTTCTTCGAGTTTGAAGGGGCCATTTTTGGAGAAGCCGCAGTTCTCTGAGAGCTCGGCGTCCGTTTTCTCTTGTCTTGTCCGACTTTGGGGCCTTGCTGGACCTTGAGCACAGGATTTCCATTGTCGTCGAGAGTATCCTCAATAAAACTACCGGGCTGCGTCAAGGATGACAGCAAGTGGGCCGTTGTTCGAGCGGTGAAGACGGATGGCACCGTCACGTTGTCGACTTCTTCGCCGTGCGCGAACATCTGAATCAGGGGCCCGCCCTTCTGGTTATCGCCGACGATGACCGCAACAGCTCCCCGTCGTTGAGCCCACATGACCTTTTCTAAAAAGCCACACCCACCACGCATAAGGAGCACAATTTTGCCCTGTATCTCGGCGGCTTCCTGTATAGACTGAATATCTGCATGCGATGAGGCAGACGACGTGTCTCGTCGAGAAATGGCGCTGTGAGTTTTGTCGTTGAGGTGGTTGTCGTTGTTGTCGCCTTCGTCGTCGACGATTTTTGAATGCGGTCGCCCTTTGGCGATGGCGTCTCGGTTGTCGGGATCGAGAAGCTGCCCGCCACGCTTGGGGTGGCCGGAGTTGACCTGAGCGACGGCGATTCGGGGAGTACCGGCTCGGAAGGAGTTCTTGAGCGCAGCCCTGGTGTTCCCGCTCCCCCAGCCGGGGAGGTCGCTGCAGCCCAGCTCTCCGTTTCCATCCAGGCTGTCCTCGGCGAAGCCGCTTCCCACCCAGAGCTGGCCGCTCAAGCCAGCGGCGGCCAGCTTCGGGCCAAAAGCGGCGGGGCGAGCGGCAAATGATGTGCTGTTGTCATCGGTCAAGCTGATGGCGGCGTTTGGAGGAAACAGCGAGAAGGGCGTGTTGTAATACATGAACCCGAAGAGGGACCTCGTGCTTCGGGCCTCGGTGGGGTATGACGAGGCCTTGGGTCGGTTGGCGGATGTCAGGGCGCGGCAAACGATGAAGATAGAGGCGGCGATGAAGAGGACCAGGATGGCGATGCGAGGCGGCCGCATCGTGGGCAATGTCAGCGTCGCGGCGACGACGCCGCGCGGCAACGAGGATGGATGACGTTGGCGTCAAGCCAGATCAAACAGCGCGGCCTCACATCAGCTGCCGCCTGGACGGGTTCGAAATCTCTCTCGCGGCGGGACGGAAACGACGAAACCCAAATGGCGACTCAAAGAAATACCGTCGGAATGAAGCATACACAGGGAAGCAAGACGGGCGATGGTGAGAAACGGACGGGAAAAAGGAAAACGGCGCGGGGAGGATGGATGCGTCACCAAGGAGAGTGGACGTGAGAGGTGAGGTTGAGCTGGGAGAGGATGCCGTGCTGCCCCGTGCGGTGTGGCTGGCGCCGCCTGGAGGAGGAGCGAGTGCGTGAGGCGGGGGCCTCCTGCCGTGGCGGTCCTGGTCCGTGCGTGTCCGTGGCAGCTGCGCGGATCAGGCGCTTGTGGTCCGAGGGGAGGGGAGCGGCGACGGGGGTCCAGAAGCCACCAGGCCAGCCACAGAGGGAGAGTCTGGAGATGTGGTAGGTACGGACTACTAGTATCAGCGCTTGCTCTTTGCCTACCGCCCTGGTACCTCAGCAAGATCAGTTAGTATATGCATGCACTGCAGAGTGCATAGTACGTATGAATTACAGAGTAGTCCGCAGTAGTGATGTTATTCTCATATGTTAGCCGGGACAGTTCAGCTAGGGGTTCTCTTGTTGTGGTCTCGGCCGCCCTGAGACGTCTGACTCCTTGTGGCTGGGGGCAGCTGCGTTGTGCTGTGCCGTCAGGCGCCTGCGCCCTGCAGTGGGGCGCTTTTAGCGTCTAGCTACAGCGGCTCCACAGGCTGGCCCACCGACGTCACCGCACGATAGACGGACGGGAGTCGTCGACTTCACCTCACTCACCTTCAGTCTCCTTACCATCATACCCACCTTACTATTTTGTTTAGTAAGTCCGATAATGAACGCGGTGAAGGAGCAAGAATTCAAGGGGTGGTGCTCTTACCGTCGGCACGGCCCGAGTTGGTGAATCGCTGTGGGCACTGAAACTAGACCCCAAAAACAACGGACCAGTTCCCGGCTCGTGACCCCGTCATGTTCGGTAGAACCAGTGTGTGAAGAGTACAAGGTATCCGTACTTGCCACGTCGTCATGCGTCAATACATGCTCGTGACTCTTGCGATTCCACCAAGGGCTTTGTCTGACGATGAACGTGGTTCACTTTATGGCGGCTTCATTGATGACTGTCAGTGCCATACGGGAACATCGGAAGCATAATCGACGGAGGACGTATTCGGCCATTCATAATGCAAAGTCTTCCGGATGCCGAGCCTGACAGGCATACTTTGGACCCTGACAGCATCTCACGCCTAGATCATCGCATAGGGGAAGTGTTGCTGATGGCATTTTAGTAGAACTTCTAGTTGACTTGACTAACGGGAACCCATCTTCCAGACAGGTGCCCATCCCATCCACCACGAATGCCGGAGAATGGCCATAACAGCCAGAGTATGGGTCCAGCCCGTCAATGCAAGATATTGGCATGCGCTTAGGCAGTGAACCGCTTAGCATTCTGCCCCCGGTTGCCACCATTGCGGCCATTGCCAGCACCCTGAGCCTTGGTGTTGTCAGCAGCTTCATCATCCTGCGGCTGGTTGCCAGCAGGAGCAGCGGGAGCAGCGGGAGCAGCGGGAGCAGCGGGAGCAGCGGGAGTAGCAGCGCCGGGAGCGGGTGCTCCAGCGCCGCCCTGCGCAACCTGGAAGGCGACGACGCCGCCAAACGGCCCGGCACGGTTGTTGTTGGCGACCTTGAGGAGGCAAACGTTGTTCTGGCCTCCAACCGTCCCGCTGCAGGTCGTGCCGGCGGGAATGGCAACCTTGAGGGGCTGTCATTGCCGGTTAGCATACTTCCCCTGAGTTGTACTCGGGAGATGACCTACATAGTCCTCGTTGACGTTCGCGGCACGCTTGGTCAGACGGGCCAGCAGGCCGCCGAGCCCGGCTGCCTTGTTCTGCCCACCGCCGGGGGCAATATTTCCATTTCTGCCGGGAACCTGCGTTACGACCTCGGCCGGGGTGCCCTGCGAGAACGCGCCGGTTCCAGTAGAGTCGATCATGGCCTGGAGGGGGCCGGCTCCATCCTAAAGCATTCACAATCAGTGCCCGAGTCCCCATGGAGATGTCAGCCCCAAGTGTTCAAGATAACGTACCGTGGTAACAACGTGGTAGGTAGCAGAGATGGTCCCGCCATTGCTGCTAACCTGAGGAAGAGTCGAGCCGGACAGATCCTGCGCTTGGCTGATGGCGTCGACGGTGTTCTTGCCTCCGCCAGTGGTCCGGCCCAGGCCATCGCTGGCGATGTTGCGGGAGTTGAAGACGGTCGTGTCGACTTCCGTCACCCTGTTGCGGCCGGTGCCCGGCACCACGCCACCCTGGATGCCGAGAGCAGTGGTGTTGCCGCCAGCATCGCCAGTCTATGTCGTCGGGAGGTCAGACATGTCCCCTTCTCGGGCAAGAGGGTGCACTTACAGCAACGTTGATGCGGCCGTGAGCGGCGACGAGAGGAGAAAAGGCCGCCAGGGCTGCGAGGATGGTGGTGGAATGCATTTTATGTGAGTTGAAATGTGCGTGCCAGCGTACGTTTATAAAAGAAGGATGGAAGTTATGAAGAAAGTGAATCGAAGTGAGAAGCAGGGCGAGGAGGGAGCAAGAAGTGAGCTGCGTGAACTATTAATTAGCTTAAGGAACGAAAAGACCACTGGCATACGGGAGAGTAAGGGCTCTTTATATCCCGAGTCATCCCCGTGCGAATATAGCTTCACTCTGGTGATGCTTTCCAGGGGCATGATCATCACCTCCAACGTGATCCCACTCGAAACCGTGTTCGGGACCCTTTCGTTTCAATATCTGGACATCTTCAAACAAGAGACTGCTTCCAGGACGTTGTCCCAGGACGAGCTTCACCAACGTGTTGACTAAACAGACTAAATAAACCTGGACGCAGCCCGCATAGCAATGCGTCGGCTAACTCGGCGGGGCTGCCGGGTCTGGAGGTGGTGTCCTGGTGCATCATCTCCGTGTCGTCGGTTGACGATGTCGCGCCATGTCGCGTGCGAGAGGTGGACTGAGTGAAGCGGCAAAAACGACAGGCCTCCATTGGCCGACTGTCAAGGTTCCAACCCCGTTGCAGCGTGCTGCTCCATAATCAGTGTGTTGCCTCATGAGTGGAAGCTTATTGTAAATGCTGCCTCGGCATATGTGATGTGTCGCGAAAGAGGCCTCGTGAGAGGCTTAGTGACAACGGCCGCAGGATTAAGACCAGCTTCAGGATTAATCACCACGGCTTCAGCAGTCAACTATCTATAAACTGCAGAATCAGATCAACTAGAGGGCAATTTAATAGTCGAAGTTTGCTAGGCACCTATTGACATAGGACGTTTGCCGGTAATATGGGACGACCCGATCGCCATGATCGTCCCGACGCGAGGATTTTCGCCGTCCGAGGATCATTCAGGCAGCGGGATTGGCAATTGCGGAGAGTGATTTCCAACGCGGCGGCTAATTCGGCAACATGACGCAGACGAAACGTTTTGGGTCCGTTCTGACCAGTGGGCCCCTTGTCGGAGAAGCCATCGCAGGAAACCTTCGTCAGAAACAGGACCTCGAAAGAGGCGTTTCAAGGGGTTCTAGGAACGCGCCGACGGCACTTTACTGCCGAAATCGCCAATCGAAGCGGGCGATCTTTTGTCGCTGGGTTTGAAACGTCGCAAATAGGCGCTTGCGAAAAGGACGTTGATAATCGGGGAATCACTCACTCACTCATCGCGTGCTTGAGACTCGGATTTGCGCTCACCAGAGCAGAACCTCGTTACGCAGGCGGTGCATTGACCTGCGGTGTATCATAAATCTTCCTGAGCTCCGTGCATATGCCAGTTCATAACTGCGTGATAGCGTTTCGCACTCCTCATAGCAATGGCACGTTGTACACCAAGCCTGTTCAAAACAGAGGGTGCCGTGTCCAAGCAAAGCCAGCAATCCAAGGCCGCGGCCATCCCCCAGTGGAGTCGTGTAACCCCCAGGTCCAGATGGCCGATCAAGAGCTCCCGGAAAGCAGGTCCGGCGCCTCGTCCATGTCCTCATCCTCCAACCCTTTGCCCTTGTCCCATGCTCGCTTCTCGCCCGCCTTGGACCAGACCACGTGCTGCTCTGAGTCGTCGGCGTGGCTGTTCACCTTTCGGATCTGCTCCTCGGCGAACCCCGCCGCCTTCATCCGCTGGTCCTGGTTCTGCCGCAGCTTTTGGCGATCCCTATACGCCTCCACCGCATCGTCCCAGGTTTCTTCATCGCTCCCCGTATGTGTATCAGTTTTTGGATCGTAAGACTCTGAAAAGTGTCGATCTAAACTTGATGCTCCGCCGATCGTACCTCGCCCGCGGTGCCTGGGAGGCGGTGCCGGGCCGATGAGGTCGTAGTCTGAGTCGTCGTCTCGTTTGCCATCTACCGCTTGTCGTGAGGAGGCGGGTCCCCTTTTCGAGGGGGGGCGATCACGAGACCGATGTCGGTGCTTGCTCTTCCGCTCTCCTGGCGAGTGAGATCGTCCGTGCCGTCGGGGAGATTTAGATCTTTCTCGCCGGGATCGGCTGGCGCGGTGTCCGCTATTCTCTCCAAGACCAGAGTCATCGTCTCTATTTCGCCTGGAGCCTCGCCCCTCATCTTTCTTTGGACCGCTGTCCCTCTTGTGACCAGGTTCGCTGAGCCTGTGCCGTTTACTCTTGCCACGCTCGTCTTGGAACAGATCTTTTTCGCGGTTAGAAGATCTGTGGTCGCGGCGTCGCTTCTCGGGGTTCTCCGTTTTCTCCGTTTTCTCTGGTTTATCTCGATTCTTGGGCTCTGGGTTAGCAGCCTCAGGACCGTCGTCCCCATCTCTGCCCCGCTTCTTGTCACCAAGAATGGCGTGAATAGCCCCCATCTGTCGCTTTCGAATGTCGCTTGCGTTGGGGTTTGTCTTCAGTCTCTTGAGCTCCTCGGCGAGCTCCAGCTCCTTGAGTCTAGCCTGCGACTCGGCCGCTTGGTTGGCTAGCTTTGCTTTGTTGTGCGTATCTGTGCCTTTGATGATGCGTTCCAAGAACATCGTGTTAGGCCGGTAGTTTCTGGAATACGTTAGAGGGGGTGTCGTTTCTTTCTGCAGGGCGGCAGGTGCTTGCTTCTTGTCTGGGCGGGAGGACTCCATGCCCATGGCCGAGAACTTCAGCGAGCAGTCCCTGGCCGCCTCCTCGGCCAGCACGCCGGCGACGTACTCGTCCGTAAGGATATGGTCGTTGGACATTGCGGCTCCAAATTCCAAAAACATGCGGCGTTGAGGGGGGGGATGCACAAGAAAGCGAGGTTAAGTGAGGTTGAGCATCGAGGTGTTCCAAAGTCGAAGGGTTGCGATGCATCTCAGATGATGACGGGTGAGGAAGTGGGTCCTGGCCGATCAGCTGCGACGAGGGCCTCGAGGGTCCCGGGACCCCGGCGCCGAAGCGATAAGAGCTGCGCTAACCTGATTAGGCTGAAAGTAAACACTTTCCCACGCGCCGTTGAAGGTCTGCGACTTCATGGAGCCAGCAGCAGAGAAGACAAACAAACGACCAAGTTTGCGACAATTGATCCCACAACGCAGGGCAACATACTGATTCCAAGCCACACGAGATACACTCACATTGTACCATGGACACAGCCAAGGCGACCGAGGTTCTCGAGACCCTGCGGTGGCTTCAATCAAAACACGAAATCTCCATCATCAAAATCAGCGAGCCCATCACCAGCTCCACGCCGCAAGACACCCGCCAACGCGCCTCCGATGCCTCCAACGCCTCCCTCGACGGGCCCACGCCGGCCAGCCTCGAGGCAGACCTGGCGCACTACACGGAGCTCTTTGCGAAGCTGCGCTTCTCATACGTCGAGCAGGTTACCAAGGAAAAGTTCATCCGCGCCATCGTCGGCGAGCCGCCCCTGATTGTCACGATGCAGGAGAACCTGGATCTGGAAAGGGAAAACGGCGAGTCCAAGGCGGAGCTCAAGTCGCTCAAGCTAGAGGTCGCCGACATGGTCACGGAGCTCGAGAAGAAAGGCAGGGAGCTGAGCCAGCGGTACGAGAGGGTGCAGACGGAGTTTGCGCAGCTGGAGGAGCTGCCCGCAAAGATACAAGAGCTGGAAGCCCAAGTCGAGGACCTGAGGGCCGCGCACGAGTTCCCCGGATCGGACCCGAGCCTCAACCTGCCGCTCACAAAGACGCTCGGTCTCGTCGCGAAGCGCAAGGCAGAGCAGCAAGAGCTGACGCGGGAACTAGATGCTCTGCAGGTAAAGGCGCCGCGCAAGAGAAAAGAGGCGGAGAGACTCCAGGCCGAGCTGCAACCGCTGGAGATGAAGGTGCAGAACAGCACGGCCGCTGCGCGCGAGGCGCAGAGGAGAAAGGAGGCCGCTCTGGGAGGCGTGGCCGATGACCTGGAGCAGAGGGCGCGGTGGTGGAGAGCTAGCGAGGGTGTGTTGAAGCAGGTGCTGGATATCAAGAACTGAGCTGGCGGTATTAGTGTGTCGTTTGTGTTGGGGGCGTTGTGTCGCGTTGGGTACCATGATCAGAGGGCAATGGGATGACTAAGGTATTTCGGGAACCTGGCGTTGGGCACTTGTTAACTATTTAGGTCATGAAACATGCATATCGTAGTGGATTCAAACTGATGGCCTGCTGAAGCACAAGAGGCCTTTTTTTTAGTTTAGAATTAAGCATAATTACGAGGGAATCCTGGAAGGCCCTTCATTGTCTATGTGCAGCAGCGAGGGTGTTATACTCCTCCCAGAAAAGAAGACAACCGACGATCCGGCGACGGGGGTGGTGGTCCTGGCTGACCTGCTGGGCTTGTTGTCAAGCCACCTGTTGGCATTGTGTCCCACAAGCGCAAGACGTCATTTTTGCAGCGCGTGTTTCAGAGAGAATAGTTGGTTGTTTGTCCTGAAATTTCTCACATGAACTGCGAATGAATGCTGGTTGCTCTGGGCGGCCTGTGTCATGGGCGGCCTTAACTTCCTTGATTTATCTTGTATTCTGGAATTCCCTTTGTCTCCGTCCCTCACATGCGGAGAAGAGTGGTCACGGGCGGCTCCATTCTGCCATCACCTGGTGAAGTACACATGGCTTCATCTACATTTCACCCTCTGTGTTTGAGTTTTATTGCCTAAATAAGATGTTGGATTGCTGGATTGTCTGACCTAGTGCCAAGTTAACAGACTAGGACAGCAATATGTGGTGGGATCGCACTACCTGGGGCCCAGCCAATATGACAAGAAGACACTCATGTAGTGAATGAAATCATGAGAAACAAGGCGAGACCAAATCTCCCTAAACCTCAAAAGATCAACCAATAAATTAACTCCTTGTCTGCCTGAAAACAGCTACACTTCTATTCTCAAGTACCCATCCTTCCTTTGCACCCGGCCGTCCGGTACCAAGGGTCCTGTTCTACCAAAGTAATGACCTCGGTTTGAGAGCATAAATAGCTTAATTAACAGCTGGAATGGCGAACAATGACGTTCCAGTTAGCCTAGTGGAAGACCCGGCCATGGACGTAGGCCTTTCCTTTATCACCCTCAGCGCAGTGGTTGATAGGAAACTAAGCACCGTCGGCAATAGAGTTCCACCCTTCCAAGGTCTTGTCGGAACGCCTAATGCACATGTCGGCAACCCCGATGCGATAGGGAACATGGCCTACTTACATGGCACTGGTCCAAGCTGTGCTAAGACCCGGGCAAAGCCCGTGACATATACTATAACTAACTCGGCCACGTTAACAACTATAGTAACAATAAATCCCTCAACAATGAGGTCTAAAATAAAGTCACAACTATAATAAAAATCCCTCAATGAGGAGGTATAAAATAAGGTCTGATTCCTCCCTTATAATGGAAATCAAGTTCTCCTGATAACCAAGATTCGATCCTTTCAGTGCAACACCTACGTCACTCGCTCTTTATTTCTAACGGGGTTTCTTCTACTGAAGGCCCTATTGTTGTCATCATGTACTCTATTCTTCCTCTTTGCGCCCTCCTTGGCCTGGCTCACGCAGCCGTAAGCCGATCCAACCAGGCCATTAACGCGGATATTGGCGTGCCTGGAGCCTTCGAGGTGCCCGTTGAATGGGACGTTCAGGCATTCCCAGAAGGGCCGGTTCTTCAGCTCAATGGGACCGCGCAGGAGGTGTACAAGCGGCTTCTGGAGATCAACCCAAAGTATAGCTTGGACCCCAGCCGACTCTCCGAACTTACTGCTCGTAGCATCTTTAGCGATGCCCCTGTGACTTGCAACCTTCCCCAGTGGGGATGGGCTTCGGATTTCAGAACGCGCCAAGGTATCGACTACCTTCGCGGTTTGAAAGGCCAGCCTCGGAACGGAGGCGGGCCGGGCGCGTGCGGACGGGTTAGCTGTGCGTATGGGACTGGAATCTGGTGGTGTAATGATGTAAGTCCACATCAGCACGATACTAGAATTTGAAGATTAACACTAGGTCTTATAGTCGAAGGAGCCTAAGACTCTAGAAAGCTGGGGTTTGATTGCCGATGGCGCAGATAGGGTTCGGACATACTGTCGTAATATTCTTGATTGGGGGGAGGGTTCCCATTCTGGTCAATTTAGCGGACAGGCCTTCCACTACACAGATTGGAATGTCATTGTCCGAGAGAACGACTGCTAGACAATTTGTTGGGGTGTTGGTGCAGACCCCTGACCAGAAAAACAGAAAATACAAAAAGTGGAGGAACGCCAGGAGGTCTGACGAGTCTATAGGTATAAGAGAGACGTCTGGGTCCTTAAGAACAGATGGTCACCCACGCACACACGGACGCAAATCACGATGTTCATGAGCTTTCGATATTCTTAGAATGAAAATCCTGGTTTTTCCTCCCACCTTTTAGAGATGGCCGTGGTTGCCTCTCCTTATCTTTTGCCTTTGACTTGCACGATATAAGAGACCTATTCGTATAGGCGTTGCTTCTACGACTTACACGGCGTCCGTTATATACGACTTACACGACATCTGCTATTTCGACCTACACGGCATCTGCCGTTTCGACTTACACGGCATCCGCCGTTCTGACTTACACGACGTTCCGTATCTCGGCCCCACGTATGTCTGCTTGGGCAGGCACAGGCTCTACGACTTACACGACGTCCGTTGCACTCGGCCTTTGGTGTGTTCGTTCTCCCTCAACAAAATATTAAGCCTGCCACGTATAAGTCAAGTACAGAGCATGCAACTGGGAGAAAGTTCTTTATAAAATCCACAGGAAGCTGTGGATGGACACTGTGTTTGCAAAAGAGGGAATAAAGGTATTCAGGAGCTGTACAAGGCAGCCGTCTCGTTCCCACAGGATGTATAGTAAAGGAACTCTCCCGATGATACAGATTAAGTCTAGAAAGCGCGGTTGAGCCCACCGAATCGGGCGGGACGTGCCGCCGCTTTTGGTGGTCTCGATTCCTCTCCATGCGCTGCGGGCTCATCAACCCACCCACCACCGTGGAAGCAAGGTTATCTTATCGGCACGTGCGCTCGTGGGGCACATGGACGTACTTCGTACCTATCCTTGCTGGCATGCATTGACGGTTTGACCTGATTGTTCAGTCGAGATTGGCAGCTGTCGATAAGCTGTCGATACCCTCACAATCCATCTACGCAACGCGTGCGTGCAGCCAGGCCGTCGCAACCGCCAACCAGCAGCCCCCCCAGCGTCAATTGGAGCCTCGCGTGCTGCCAAGATGATACTGGCCGACGCCTCGAGGTGACAGTGACGCCCATCGCCCACCGCCCACCATGGCACGCTTCATCCCGCGCGACTCCTTCGGCATCCCGTCGTCCATCCCCAAGACGTACTTCCTCGGCCACCACGCCGCCGGTGCCAACAAGATCAAGGGCCTGCTGTCCACCATATCCCTCGTCCTCGAGTGCCGCGACTTCCGCCTCCCGCTCTCGACGCACAACCCCACGCTCGAGCGCACCGTCGCCGGCCGCGAGCGCCTCGTCGTCTACACCAAGACGGACCTTGGCACCGACAGCCGCGGCGCGAGGAACACGCTCCGGCGCCTCTACGGCGACCGCGTCGTCTTCTGGGACAAGAATCGGCCCGCGACGACGGACGCGCTGCTCGCGAGGCTCAAGGACACGGCCCGCGCGCAGGACTCGCTGACGGGCCTGCGCGCCCTCGTCGTCGGCATGCCCAACGTCGGCAAGAGCACGCTGCTCAACGCCCTGCGCAGCGCCGGCTCGCCGGGCAAGAAGGCCAAGGCGGCCAAGACGGGCGACCAGGCCGGCGTCACCCGCAAGGTCGGCACCTCGGTCCGCATCGTCGAGTCCGAGGAAAAGGGCGGCGTCGCCGCCGGCGTCTTCGTCCTCGACACCCCCGGCATTTTCCAGCCCTACGTCGACGACGGCGAGACCATGATCAAGGTCGCCCTCGCCCACGGCATCAAGAAGGGCCTCATCCCCGACGAGCTCCTCGCCGACTACCTCCTCTTCCGCATGAACCGTTGGGACCCCAGCCTTTACGCCCGCTACTGCGAGCCCACAAACGACGTCAACGATTTCCTCACCGCCGTCGCCACCCGCGACGGCAAGCTCAAGACGGGGGGCCTCCCCAACTGGCAGGAGGCCGCGGCGCGGGTCCTCTCGCAGTGGCGCGATGGGAAGCTCGGCCGCTACGTGCTGGACGAGCTGCACGACGAGGACATACGCGCGCACGAGCTGCTGCTGCAGCAGCCGCTGCTGAGCGTGCACCAGGCCAAGAAGTTGCAAAAAGAGGAGCGGAAGAAGGAGAGAAAAGGCGCGGCCATGACATGAGACTTGAAGCTTCTGCCGCTATACGTGTATCACCATCTTGTACACCCATCTCTGTGTATCATCTGTCAAGCCCCAATGTATTTATAAACTCTTCAAGACTAGCGGCTATACTCATGATTCGACTTTTGCCATGTGCCTCCTCCGTGGCGCACTGACTTTCACAGTCTCCCAGCACAATACATAGGGTATATTGAAACGACGACGAGCCCGCGCTGGGCCACAGACCTCGCGATCCATGCCGAAGAGAAATCTTCCTCTCGTCAAAACCGCCCAGTACGCCATCGACGCCACAGTACCATCCAAAACGCCGTTGGCAGCACCGTCATGCCAGTATCGTACACAAAATTCAGACACCAGGCTGAGGAATAAGCTGACTACCCGCGCACTCCTGCCTAGGCAAAGCGCCTACTGTCGATGCAAAAGTTGACCAATCTATCATGCGTATTGGTTCTGCCACTTGACCATATCGCGGGTCAAAACGTCCATCATCTCCATGCAATTCAACCCCTTGAAGTTCGCCGTGTCAGACGCGTCTGGCGTATTTCCGTTCGCGCTTTCTCCCTCCTGCTTCTCGGCAGCAGATTCACCGTTTGTCTGTGCCGATTCTTCTTTTTGTGGCGTATCCTGACCGCTGCTTAAGCCTCCGTTTTCGGCCGCCAGGTCCAGCTGAGTCCTCGAAATGAACTCCATGATTGCGCCGACCCGGCGCTTCATATCAAGCATGCTCATCTTGTTCGCCATGGCCTGTTTTCCCTTCGATCCATGCTTATGATCACCGGTCGATGATTTGGAGTGGCTGGTTGTCTCGTCCCCGTTCTTTTGAATGTCTCGTGACATGGACCGAGCCGGCGATTCTTCGTTGTCCGGGTCTCGGTCCTTTGTGTATTGGTTCCTCCCCTTGCCTTTCTTGTGATTGCTTCTTGCACCTCTCTTGTGGGAGGCTGTAGTCGTTGGGTGGCTCGTCGGTGGTGTGCCTGGAGGTTGCGCCGGTGTAGGAGATTCAACTGTATTGGGTGGCTCGACGCTCTTGGTCTGGATGGCTTTCGCGGCCACTAGAGGCATTTCCTCCGAGAGGTCTGAGTCTATGAAGAGTCCATGTCAGCTTCTTGGTGCTTCAAATCCCGTTCCAACGCTCACCTTCTGCGCGCCGGCGCTCAGCCCGTCCTTTGCGTTTGTTTGCAGCCTCTTGCCTCTGGCGCTCCTTTTCCTCCTTCTCGGACTTTTCACGCTGGTGTCTAACATTTTGAGGCTTCTTCGCTCCATTGCGCATGTTTGCCTCATCGTCTGTCCCATCCCCGCCATTGGTGTCGGGCTGCTCGGCCGGCGGGGAGACCGATCGGGAACCAGTACGCTGTCTTTTGACGCTCGCACTATGTCTGCGATGTGTTAGCGAGGTGTCAAGTCTGTAGCACTTCGGGGCAACGGACTCTTCACTGTCACTGCGACCACGTTTAGCACGCCTCGACGTGCTTTCCGCCGTGTCGGGGGCGACGTCTTCCTTGCTTGCTTCTATCACCCGACGCAGCAGTTCATCATCATAGGCCGCATCGCGGCTGTTCATTGTAGATCGTCGTTTCGCCGCCGCCGCTTGCGAAGCGGAATTGGGGCGGGAAGGCTTGGCGGATCCATGCCTCGGGGACCGAGTGCCTTCCTTCGCAATTGACGTTGCCCGTGAAGTGGCTCGAGAGGGGCCATGGATAGGCAGGAACTTGGAGTATTTTTGTCTGCAACGCAAGAACTGTCAGCAACGGACTGTCTCAGCTGTGGGGGGAGAGCAGGATGGCGACGTGAAAACCTCTCCTCGGCAACCGTGAGCCCAAACGACACGCCACAGTTGCAGGGATCGAGTTGCAGGCCGCTGTGGGTGGAAATAGAGCGTCAAATTCATGGCGAGGGAAGGATGACATACCCGTTGATAGCTGTATGGATCTTGTGAAGATCCTTGCGGCACTGCTCGCAAAAATACTCTTCGGGGGAACTCTCGGCGCTGAAGATGCCCACGCAGGCACCGTGCTGCCAGACTTTGCAAATGTCGCATTGTACGAAGAATCCCGTAACGTCTTCGGTGAGTTCAATTGCGGCAAAGAATTCGGCGTCCGGGCCCTCGACGGGTGGGCGACCCGGGTAGTCCTCGGAGCCACAAAGGCACCGGACCGCCTCGTCCTCCTCGTCCTGCAGGTCGTCACTTCCATTGGCCATGTTCAGAGTGCTGACCAGGATGGGCTTGTCTTGTTCTTCGTCCTGACCGCGCTTGCGTCTTCGACCGAGGAGGGTATCGTCGAGGTCGTCGAGCGGCTCTGACGACAGAGAGGCACTTGGCGTTGACTTGCCTGACGAAGGCTTATTGAGAGATCGGGTGCTGCGCTCGAGCCGACCAGACGTTCCCGAAGAGACAGATGACTGCTGGGACTGTGAATTTGTTGCGCGAGCTCTCGAGGATCGCCGCGGCGAAGGAGGTGCCATTGAAGACGGTCGGAGGAGGAGCGTGGGGTGAGGGGGGAGAGCGCAGGTCGACGGCGCGTCCTGGGCGGCAGGAGGATGTATGATGCAGGCTCAAAGGCCTTCGACGGCCCGGGTAGGAGCTGGAGAGCTGTGGAAGCTGGGAGCGTGCGTGACGGTATGGGAGGCGGCGATTGCGCAGGTGCTGGCGCCCAGCGAACAGACCGCGGGCGGCGAATGCGACGGAGTTACAGCGAGGAGGGCAACTCGAGAGAGGAAGAGCAGCCGAGTCGAAGAGATTGGTGGTGACTTGTCATGACGGAGAAGGCCGGAGGAAAGAGAGACGCGTTCATGCCAGGGAACGGATCGGCAAGGAGGGGAAGCAGATTGAAGAGAGAGAGAGGTGGAATGGTCAGGTTGGCTGGCGAGGAGGAGGAGGAGCTGGAGGAGGGCTGGTTGGTGCTGTGTGCTGGACGCGGGCGAGGGACGGCGGGCTGGTTCCGTGGTGCTAGCCTGGGTTTGTACCGCAGGTTCCTCTGAGGTGCGTCGTACCGCCGTGGCCCTGCTGAAGGATGCTGAGCGGTACGTACTGGCAGGTACTTCGTACCTTCCGCTGCTGGGCTTTTTAGTGGGGCCTGCCGGCGCTGGAAAGAGCCCACCAAGTCCATGGACGACTCGGTGACGGTGACGGATCAGTGGACTCAGCGCCAGGCAGCGCGCTGTGGGCCAGAGGCTAAGCTTCGGCTAAAAAGCGCACAGCGGGCCACCGCGTTGAACGACAGCCCACCACTTGCGACAGCCTGATTACTTGTACTCGTAGGCATACAACAGCCCCAGCCCTTTACGTCTTCCCTTCCCTCTTTCTTTCGCCAGGCAAATGCCGACTTGTTTTCCAGTTCAGGAACCAGCTGCTTGTGGCGCAGTCATAAATAGAGCTACCAATTCTGTCCAACTGCAAAACCGCCGTCTTCACGTGCAAACCGGTGACTCTCATTCACTGCATGTCCCACATCAAACTGAGTGCTGATTACCTAATGCCCCTAACGTGCGGAGGCCCTTGCCTGGTCTTGGTCTGGCACACCTCCTAATCCACACAGCAGTCGCCATCAAATGCTGTCATTTGCAATCAAAAGTGTGCTGTAGAAATCACGACCAGGCCGTGCGATTCTCTGCGTCCTGCGCCATCTTGGACCTTGCTCTGGCTTTCTCTGTTTCTCTGCAGGACCCTCAATCTATCGCTCCAGCGGCTCCGCTCGCGCCGACGCAGCGTCCCGCCGCTTCGAACAGAGGTGTGTCCCCCATCTGTGTCTCGAACAGCCAGGTCAGTCTGGATCCGCCATCCCCTCCTTGAAGCTTCCGCAGCAAACGGGCAGCTGTTCACCCCGACAACGGCCGCCTTGCTGCTGCATCTACCCGAACAGCCTTGCCACTGTCTACCCACCGCGGTCAATGACGTGTCGGACCAGTGTTTACTGACCTGCGAACAGAGTTACGGTCGTTGCAGCCCGACGGAATCGAGTCTTTTCGATGCCCACGCCCCCTCGACGTCGACGGTTTGCTCTGCGGTAGACAGACTCTGCAAACGGTTCAGAGCCTGCGGACCTTAAAATCAGGCGCTATACGCGGTTTCTAGCGCTGCTGCTTGTGCTTTCCAAGGACCTTGCTCCTCCTGTTGGTCTGGCCTTGCTCCTGCGAGTTGTGGGATACGTTTGCGCCAACAATGATAGATGGGTACGCTTTCCCGCATATTCTTCCTCCCCCCTTCGATGCCCATCCTCAGCCTGGCTTCTCAGGTCTTTCTTGTCCTTCCCTATTCACTGCTTTCTCCCCCCCTCCCCTACGCTGCGAGGTCGATGCAGCTATGGCCCTGGTCTTCTTGATCCTTCGTTGGGCTGCATCTCTCGTCTGCTTCCTTCTGCGCCACATCATAGCCAGCCTCTTCGGCGTCGCGGCGATGTACTTGCTAACAAGACGGTCTCGATGGCCTACGCCAGAGCATAGCCAAATAATGTCGCCGGATACTGTATCGTCGCTTTTTCCGGACCGGCCCATTCGGCCACTGCCGACACGTCGCCTTCGAGAACGGTTGTCGCCAGAGGTTGCCGATTCGATCAAGTATCCTGCTTCGACTCTTGATAACGTCCCTCTCTTCTATTACCCGCCATATACCCTGAAGGAGGAAGCTGGTTCAGGCCCGCAAACTGTCGAATCCTCGAGCCCTGTCGAGCAGGGTCGGCGCTCTGACTTGGGGCGAGCCTTCACACCGTTGCGAAATGGGCTTCGCCTGGGGGTTGGAGATGGGGACGGGAGTGGATTGCGTAGCACGCTCGTCGCTAGAGCTCCTGCGGAGATCCTCAGTCGGGCAGCCCGCACTCCGTCCCGGCCAGATCAACCGCGGCCAGGCGATCCGCAGCCACCTTCGGCGGCCTCGTCGGTGGACGGCTACGATTCCTTCGAGAACACCAACAATAAGAAGAAGCGAAAGATTCCTTCCGCAGGAGACTCGGTGCTTAATGGGGCACATTCCCTGAATAGCGAACTCAGCCCCCTCGCCATCTCGACTGGTGCACATTCGCCCACGAACGATGTCAATGGGGACAGACCGCACCATGGCTCCGCCGGCTACTCGACGCCTGGGCCGTACATGGCCAACAACAACCAAGGATTCTCAGGGCCTGGAAGGGGAAGACTCGGGCGCTCACGGAACGGCAGGAGCCCTCTGCGGGCTCTGGCAGACGGTAACAACGTCTGGCCAGCGCGGGCGTCCAAGCCTGGTGCATCGCAGTGGCCTCCCGGTACGTTTAGACCTTGAATCTTGCTACTCTCCCGCAACTTGCTTTCTGTTCCCATGACTGGTCGCACTGGCCTTTCTGTCTACCAGCCGCAGGCGTTTGCTGGAATATGCAGCAGCTGGGAAGATGGGTGGCTTCTCGCCCGCGTCTCTGCCCAGAAGCCTGTTCTGCGCCGTGTTGCCCTTGACCAAATATCCTCACCCCCATCCGCCCGACTGTCGAATTACACTCTATCATGAATATATTCTAACTGCACTGCAGCACAAGAAGGCTCTGGCATCATTTCTAGTGCCATAGCCAACGCCGAGAAGCTCCCCCCTCAGGGACAGGAAAACGTAAGCCTTTTGCAGCAGCATTCTGCCATTGCCAAAACTACGCCAGCATCAACACAATTTACTTTCACCTGCGACTCCCAGGTGCCAGGGACCGTGCAGTGGCCTGGTAAGTCAGCTGCTCGGCTTCACCAATTCGTCGGCTCACACTTCCCAGGGCATCCGAACAGGCACGACATGGTAGGTCAAGCAGCGCCGCCGATGGCGAGCGCACCCAATGGCGTACGCCACGACGTGCCTGCAAAGGGGACTGGCGCGAAATCGGGCCACTCGCGTCGAAAGTCTCGGCAGCGGCTGGAAAGGGAGTTGAACATGGCAGCGCGTCATCGACAGCAGATCTCTGCCGAAAATTACTACCATCATCCCCCGAAAGGAGAGGATGTCTGGATCTGCGAGTTCTGCGAGTACGAGCGGATCTTTGGCGAGCCGCCTCGTGCTCTCATCCGGGACTACGAGATCAAAGACCGGCGCCACCGACAGGAGGAGGCCGACCGCAAGCGACTGCTGGAGAAAGCCAAGGCAAAGAGCAGAAAGGGCAAGAAGAGCGGCAAGGCACCCAACAAGGGAGGTCATGGAGCATATCACGCGCCAGATCAAGGCCACTCAGACCCCGTTGGCGACGAAGACGCTCCGCCCATGCACCACGGCCACAGCCACTCGACACAGTCAGAGGAAGACGAGTACGAGGATGAGTTCGAGGACGAGTCCCCAAGCCCGCCGCCCGACCGCCTCCCAGTGGTAGGCGACGGTGGAGGCGGAGCAATACCAATACGGCCCAGGACGTAGTTGGTCTTCCGAGGCCCATTGGAGGTTCATACCCATACCCAGAATAACAGCAATTTGGGAGTTTACCAGTGCCAGTGCCGCACGATTTGATATTGTTTTGGTCGGTCACACCTCTTGTCAGCCCAGCTGGCTTGTATGGGCGCGAGGACTGCAAGTTGAAGGAAATCTGGTACATGACCCTTTGTCAGTCGGTGGGCACGGGCTGTGTTGTTTCTGGGCCCCTGGGATTACACCCCAGACTGTGGGTTTACATGTGTCGGGAGTGGCATGGAAGAATATTGATAGGAGCAATCTCGGTGGGGAGGTTGCTCCATGTAGCGGAAAGCGGTTGGCAGGGCTGAGAGGGTTGACTCCGAGGCTGCCACGTGTGTTCGCTAGTCGGTCTAACTAGGATATGCACCAGGGCTGGCCGAGAGGTTTCTTGTCGGTACCCATGATGCCTGCTCATTACGAGATGTAGGTTATGAATCCACACTCATGAATTAACGATGGTGGCGACGTTGGCTCTGGCGGAAGGAGGTGTCGATGGAAGCGAGGGTCTGCTTGCAGGCACCTCGACCATCTCAAAGCGTCAGATGCTGTAGCAATTACATGCTGTGGTTGAGTCTTGGTGAAACAAGTTAACAACGGATACCTGAGCATGCCCGCCCAGTTGGGCAACTCTGAGACAACGTGGCATGAAACAAAGGGGCCAAGAAGACGGCTGGTCGTGTGAAGCTCGTTGGTCCGCTATTCGTACCAACGCGCGAGTAGCAAGACACCCCGGCCGCCAAATCGACGTATGCCAGCTGCCAGGGGTCCAGATTTCGAGGGCGTCGCGCTGCGCTGCCGGTCCTTCGGCGAGGTGAAGATCCCGGTGGCCAAGCAAGCCTAGCTACCGCCGGGTGACTCGTCGTGAATATTCCAATCATGAATGGAGGACGGCAGACGAGCCTTGTACGCACAGCTTTGAGCTGCTGACGGACAGGGCATTTAAGCTCATGAATTCTTACACTTGACGATGTCGATGAAGAAGCTCCCATCCCTGGTAGTCAGATCGGGGTCATCCACTCTCAGGGAGATGGATCATGGAGCCCTGTCCAGCCGAGCCAGCAGGCCAGGGCCACATCGGGGAGACGCCGATTTGTCTCCATAATTCGGCCCTTTTTGGAGGGACCGTTGGCCCAGAAGCCCCAGAAGCTGAGAAGCCAGCCTTTTGCTCTAAGACGGGAGCTCCATCGCCCAAGGTTATCCCCGTGATGGAGCGAGATGCAGACCCTGGTCGTCAGAATCCCAGCGCACTGCCAGGCGCCTGCGCCACTGCACGAGGCACTAACAGCGGAGCCGTCGAGCACCAAACTTGCAACAGGTGGTTTTAGCCTCAGCTAGCTCCGCGCCCAGTGTCGTCATGTCCTCCACCCAATGGCTGGGAGCCGGCCCTCACCTCACCTCACCATCGTCTCTTTCCGCTCGCTGTTTTACTACGTATTATTGGTGCCTTTCCGTTCCGATCACCACCACGGCAGGCGCGCATCCCTGGCATCCAATCCGTCCGCTCCTTCCCTCTTTCTCCCTCTCTTCCTCTCTCAGCTTCCTCGCGTCTGCTCATCCACATGCACAGCCGCTGCTAAGAGACGCTGCCGGTAGCTCCGTCGAGCCCGCAGCCGTTCCCGCCTCCCGCCTCCCGACAACAGTCGGGTGTAGCCAGGCTTAACTGCCTGCGCAACCTTAACCATGCCCTCCTTGTTTGGCTCGCGAAGGCACGCGCCTCCCGTCCAGGTAAGTTCAGACCGCGCCATTGGAAAGCTTCATTAGCTCTCTGAGCCTCTGTGGCCTCAGCTTGCGACCGTCGTGGGTCGGACGCTGCACCGGCCATTGGGCGATGACGCACTTGACCGTGTCCGGCTGGGCCAAGACGTCGCGCTGGTGCTCCTCGTTGTCGCGATGTCTGCTGCTGTCCCTTTACATGCTACATCCCTTCGACCATCATCCCTAGCCTGCCGTCCAGACGTTGCTGACCAGAGGCCTTTTCGATGTCGCGACAGCCTCTCACCAGGGAGACGGCCGACCCCAATGCCGCCACCGCGGCTGCGTCGGCCTTTATGCGCCGCGACTCCAACGCTTCGCTGTCGTCGGCCGCTGCCGCCGCTGCCCTCAGGGCGCGGCCGATGACGCCGACCAACGTCGCCGACGTCCAGTCGAAGCGCGTTCACCGGAGGAGCCCTTCGATGTCGTCGCTGAGCAGCCGCGACAGAGGGTCGAGGGGGGGGCTTCAGCGGACCCCTAGCGTGGGCTCCATGATTGAGCGAACCTTCCGATCGCCGTCGCCCGGTCGAAGCCCTGCGCCGAATGACCGCAATGTGCCTCCCGTTCCGAGCATCCCCAACGTCGATCGCATCGTGGCCGACAGGAAGACCAACGGCGGGCAGCGCAAGGGGGCGACGCTACAGACGCAGCCCTTCAGGACTGCTAGCGAAAAGATGAGGGACGGCCACCGGGGCTCATGGTTTGGCGGTGCAACGGCTGGAGACCCTGGCAACGTCAGGAGGTCGGACTCTGTGATGCACTCCAGCGCCAGTGTCCCCGAGCCACGTCCCGGCAGCGTCAGCCCGTCCATCAACTTCTCATACCCTCGCGCGAGGATGCACTCGCCATCGCCATCCCTCGACGACCAGACTCTCGTGTACGACCCGAACTCGAGACGAATGGTACCGTGGGGTGAGCTTGTCGCACGATCACAGAGCGTTCGCCAAGTCTCGGAGAAGCCGAGGAAGAAGAAGCAGGACATTACGAGAACCGGCTCGCACCTATCTAGGGGAACTGTCGGAAGGACGCAAGCTCCCGCTCTCGAACCACCACAGCCTCTGCCCGCCGAGCCAGAACCAGAACCAGCACCGGTACCAGACGTCGTGCCCGAGCAACCACAGGCAGCACCCAAGAAGAAGAAGAAGAAGAAGAAGAAGGCGGCCGCGCAGCCAAGGCCTGCAGTGGCCGAGGAGCAGACGATGGAGCAAGGCACGGTGGACGCGGCCGAGGTCGCGAGACCCCCGATTGTCAAGAAGCCATCCGTGGTGGAAGAAGAGCCGGCACGCGAAGAGCACGAAGAGCAAGAAGAGCAGCCGGGCCAACAAACGTATCCACAGCAGGCCGTTGCCATTGCCCCCGTCGCTACCGTCCAAGCGACCAAGAGTGTTGCTGATGGACAGCCGCAAACACCCGAGACGAGACAACCAGACGCCGTTCGCAAGACTCGACCACCGTCTGAGAGCCCGGCACGGTCGGCTCATTTCGCCCCTGCCACGGATCAATTGGCTATTAGACACGAACCGCCGCCGCGATCTGTCTCACCTAGGAAGTCAGCGATGAAGTCGGCAAGCCCCAGGGGCATGTCGCCTTCTGATGATGGCTCAGAGGCGTCCGGCCGGGGCTCGAGTCCTCAGCGCCTAGAAGATCCCGCTCTTTCTCGAAAGAAGAGCGCGCGGGTGAGCTGGGACGACAGAAATACTGTTGTCGTCGGTGAAGCCGTTCAGCCACACGACACGGAATCCCCTATTATACCGAGCCCTCAAGCGAAGAAGCCGTGGCACAGCATCGTTACAAAGTATGCCAAGAAGGACCCTGTCAACCTGGAAGAAGACGAGACCATGACTCCGAGACCTGCACTGCCGCTCTTTGGCAGCGTGCGGGAGAAGAAGGCCAAGGAGCCTGAGGAAAGACCGTTGGTGCGGCCGTCGGAGCGAACATGGACTCAGCCTGCGTCTGCCCTGTCGGAGCCAAGTCCAGGGGCAGACCCCGGTCAATCATCCGATGCCGCGGTTGGGGCTGCTTTCATGCAAGACCAGGCGTCCAGGAACGCTGCTAATATCTCTAAATACAGAGAGCCCCTGCCCCCCGTTTTTACATCCGTCGTAGGCGCTGCCTTCGACGACGACGAATTAGCTGAAAGCTCGGACGATGACCTTGACACTGATGTCACTACGGAGCCTGAAGATGCCACGGAAACCACGCCATCAAAGTCGGCAGAAGGGCTCATATCTGAGCCTTCGACTCCTACCCAGAGTGCCTCCGAGGCTGCGATCAAGGACGGCCTCGGTGTTCCAACCATCTCGGTTTCTCACCCCAGCCCACGTCCGCAAGACCCCAAGGAAAACGCTTTCAGCAATGAGCAGCTCGAGCTTCCTGGTGGCTTCCCTGACGAGGAAGTCTTTGCAGATGCTGCACAGAGTTCAGAAGTACCAGCTAATGATATGCCCGTTGGTGACGTGCCGTCGACTCCATCGCGATCCCCCGAACCCCTGACCGTGACCACCACTCCTATCATGGATGATATCGAAGAGGAGGAAGAGGACACGGATCGATGTAGTGTCTACAGCGATGCCTATGAGGACCTAGGCGAGGTTGACGGCGAGGGATTCATGTCACTCGATGCCGTGGTCGAGAGCCCCTCAGGCGGAAAGGTGGCCAAGAAGATCCACGAACAGGTGCTCGCACAATCCAAGGAACGCAGCCAGGAGAGCTCCGAGTCCTCCCCAGTTGAGGCAAGGAAGTCACTGGATAGTTCAAAATCACCTGAAGACTGGGAGAATGCTAAGCTGTACTGGAAGAGCTTGTCGACTGATCAGCGTCGACAGCTGGAGATCGAGGCTCTCTCTGAAGGCGGTGATGATGCAGAGCCGGAAACGCAGCCGGCGGTTAAGAAGGACGGCAAGAAGAAGGCTACACAGGACAGCACCAAGGCTATAGCTGAGCCTGTGCAGCCTCTCCACGACGAGAGAAGCTATCAGATCCAGCCGGGAACGAAGTGGTCTGATGACGCGTCTGACGATGCCGCCAAGCGAGCCTCGGTGTTTGCTGTACAGCCCAAGGCTCCCAGCCAAAACGCCCCGAAGCTTCGACAATCCATGCGCAGCGAGCAGCCCGCGTCGGCGGCTCAAGTCAGCCACGATCAGCCAGGTAGCATGAGAAAGTCCATGAGAACGAGTGGCCCCGCGCCTTCATCGGCACCTGACAGAACCTCGAGGAGATCTCATCCTCCACCTGCCGAACCCGACATGGCCGCGGCGGCTTCCGCGGCAGGCGTTGGGATGCGGAAATCGTTGAGGGCTGGTAAATCAAACGACGACACGCTTCGGCCATCCCTGTCGCAGTCTGGCCGACCAGCTTCATACAACCCGCCTCCAGCAACCGAGCCGTTCAAGCTCCACAAGCGCAACATCTCGGCCGATAACCTCGTGAAGCCGACGCTCAAACGGCGTGGATCGGACGACAGCGTCAGCAGCTTTACGCGTGCGCGAGCTGGCTCTGGCTCGGGACATGGCTTCAGGAGGTCAATGCGAGCCCAAGAGCCACCGTCCCCAACAGCTGCCAGGGGCAGTGGTCGATTCAGCCTGCGATCGTTGTCGCCGCCTGGATTCCGACGCAACTCCGTCACCTCGATACCGGGCACTTCCAACTCGTTTGGAGGAGGTCGCATGCGCCAGTCTCTGCGGGCGGAGCCTGCGGACTCTGGCTCGCGATCGCGCATGTCGCCATTCAAGCGGTCTCCTGGCGCCAAGAAGGCCAAGAAGGCAAAGGGCGGCAGTCGCTTCGCGGATTCTAGCGACGAGGATGAAGGTGGCCCTTCTTTCTTCAGCAGTCGATTTGCCGACTCGAGTGACGAGGACGATATGCCCAGGCCACAGTCCAACGGCAAGGGCATGGCCAAGTCCCTGCGCGGCATCAACAGATCGTCCAGCATGGCAGCCGTAAGCGCCATGGGCGTCACTCCCGCTGCACGGAATGTCTCGCCAGATCTCCCGGATACCGAAGACGACATGGCCCAGCCCAAGCGCGGCGCCCTGCCCAGCGGGCAGAGGTCGACGCTGCGTCGTAGCCGCTCCGGCCGTGGTACCCTGATGCCGCTTCCGGCCGCCACCGAGGGAGAAGAGGCCCCTCGACCCGGCAGCAAACGCCGCGGAAGCTTCATGTCCATCCTCCGCCGCAAGAAGGACACGTCTGGCAAGATCTCCCGCGACGTTGGCGAGAGCGCCGCCCGCCGCGACACCAGGCTCGAGCGCACGCCAGAGGAGCTAGCCGTGATCCGCAGCAACAGCCTCCACAAGATCGGGCCTAGTTGGCCACTGCCCGAAGCGGACGACGAGGACGCCGGCGAGGGCATCGCCGTGGACAAGACGCGTCCCGCCACGGCCCATGGTCCCGCAGCCAGCTCCTCACAAACGAGCGCCTTTCTCCGACGGCGCAGCACGTCGCAGGGCGTCGTCGGCCTCGGCCACGCGCCCGACGACGCCGAGGAGGTCCCTCCCGTGCCCGAGCTCCCGCCGCAGCACAAGAAGAAGAAGTTTGGCGCCCTGCGTAAGATGTTTGGCATCCACGACTAGAATTGTGCGGGCCTCGCATCTTGCATCTGAAGCAGGGGGCCTCGGCGTATGCTGACGACGAATATTTAACCCACGCCTCGAAACGATCACTTTTCACCACTAGTTTCTAACTTTCCCCTTTTTCTCTTCTTGTGCTCAGTCGAGCTCTTTTCTTACTCTTTTTCTTCTGCTATTCTTTGCTTGTTGCCCAACGCCACCCCCTCTAACCGAGGCGCGGATGGGCTTGCATGGAGGCGAAATGGGCGGCGACTCTCTCGGGATGAGAGGGACATGAAGCGCCGGAGCTTTGCCACTGGAACTCGGTGCGGAATAATCTGGGCTTCAAAGAATAAAAAGGATTGGGCGGCGGGTTCGTTTCGGTGGAGGGCTTGTAATTTGGGATACTGCGACGAGGAGAGGGATGAGGAGGGGACTGCAGACGGTAACTAATATCACCATTGTGCGCTGTGTGCCTGCCCTGATCTCGAAGCACCTGGATGGGTTTATCCAATGCGACTGTCACGACAGCTGGTGAAGATAATGAATATGGGTATCGTGCATCTCCTTGGATATTTACTTGCTCAACCCCTATACTCGTACTGCGTACTTCGTACATCTAACCTAAACGCCCCATCCGGGCTCACGCTCCAGCATTCTAATGCTCCCCTTCACGAAACAAGCCCACTGCTCTCTCGCTCTCGCTGTCCCCTTTCCCCGGGAGGACACTTGAAAATCCCGTTAAGGCAGCAAATGTCAAAGAGGTGATGCCGTGCGTGCAAAACGGCGTTCCCTTCGCTCGCCTATACGCCGTCTTCTGAACTCCGCGAATGCTCCGGCCGCTATTAACACGATGCTATGATACAAGGGGACAAAAGGAAAATTGGGACGCCATAAATCAAAGGGAGGGCTTCGAGTACCAAGTTTTTTGATGGGGTTTATATGTGCCGTCCGGGAATATTAACAGAGTCTGGAAGTCGCCCTGCAGCTCAACGTCCAGACATACAGCTATATTAGCCGCAAGAGGACCCTGCCAGAGAGAGGTGTTCGTCTCTCTAGCCCCTGGATCGCGGCTTGTCGCCAATTCTGGTCTTGTCGCGCTCCAGCAGGAGCGTCAGCTGGCTCCTCGTCCGGCCCATGGGGACGCTAGCAGACGGGCCTGGTTGAGTCGGAGTAAGGCGGGGCTCGAGCAGCGACGACGCCGAAGACCTGCTGGGGAGAAACGTATCATTCAGGGATGCGCCGAGTACGCTCGACCTGGGCAGCGAGCCGGACTGGTCGATGATGGTTCCCTGAGCCGCCACATTTGTGGTGGACGCGGTGGCGCCAGTAAAGAGACCCTGGCTGGGGTTTCTGGTATGGATACGGTCGTGGATACGGTCGGAAGGGCGTCCGTACCCATTATGCGACTGTGAGCGGCCCATGGCGGGAGCCGCCTCGATTAAAGGTGAGCCAACAATGCCCGTCGTGGCTTTGACGGTACCAGACGAGGCCCGGGGGTGGCTGGCGTTGTTGGTAGGAGAGTGCGGCCGAGAGAGCGCAGCATGTCCTCGTTCTGTAGGCGTTTGGCCCCCCATCGGGGTTGATGGCGGACCATGCGCCCTACCATATCCTTCATTCTCGGTCACCGCCCTTCGTGGCACGGCAGGTCGCTTTCCGAGCGCTTTGGCGCTGAGTCTTGGCGTCTGGGAGATACTCCCTTCAACGCCACGCGCTTCGTGCCCAACGTGATTCGATGTTCGCTCGGGAATGGGAGAAATAGGTCGCGGTAGACCTGGGGTTCGCGAACCAGCCGATATCTCGCCATCCCGAGACCCAACTGTCGACAATATCGGCGAGTGTGGGCTCGTCTTCCTCGGCACCAGGGGGCCCCTCTTGGCAGCGGCAGCCGAAGCGGCCGCGAATTCCGTGGTCGCAGTGGGCGGCTTCTTCTTCGAAGCCATCATTGCCATCTCCAGCCCCGTAGTCGCGGTGCTACCGGATGACGGAAACTCGCTGTCCTTGTCGTCTTCGCTGGCAGACTCGTGCGGCGATACAAAGCGGGCGGTTGGCCGGGGCCCCGACGAGGATGGACCCCTGGACTTTTTCAAGATGGGATGCGGAGGTGGCGGTTTCGAAGCGCTGGACGAGAAACTCTTGACCGAAATGTCACTTGGTTTCGCGGGCGGTGGAGGCGAGACATGATTCGGTTGCCCATTTTGCTCTTGGTTCAGGTGGGCCAATATCATCTGTCTCGTCAAAGGGGGTACCTGGGCTCGCGAGTCAGCTGTGATGACTTACCAAACTCTGTCGCATATCGCTTACATCTGGCCCCTCCCACCGATTTGGCGGACCTTGGAGGGGGACGACGGTCGGGCCCACCGAGATATCCTCGTAAAGCCTGGCCAGTGTTCGGCCGCTGAGGAATCGACGGTTACTGCCCCATACCTGCCACCAAAAGTTTTCCAGCCGTCGGGCGGTAGGGTCCTTGAGCTTCTTGTTTGTTACCGTGTACACTGAGGGATGAAGTCAGCGCACATCGTCTCGCGCAGTGGGCAGCAAGGGGCTTACCATGCCAGTACTCCCAGATCTTGTCGGCAGGGACTGTGGGGTAGCTTGCGACCTCCTTGTAGACGTTTGTGGTGTTGATGACAATGCCCTTGGGCAGTATCATTGGCACGCTGGACTCCATCTGCAGGACGAGGTGGCTGCCAGGAACCCGAGGTACTGGAACAGGGCCGCTGGCAGCTCCGGAGAGAGCGGAGGGTGAAGAAGAGTGATGCGCGAGGCGAAAATGTCCTGCAACAGCCTCAGCGCAGCCAATCATTTGGCGTGCGAGAGTTTATATGCTACTTGAAAGGCAAACCATGGTCGCAGGTGATGAAATGCCGGCCAGCGGAGAAGATGCGCCGAGCCACGAACACCAGCAGCCGCGGTGCGAGATGGGTTCTTGGATAAGGGCGAGAAGCACAGCAGGCAGCGGCTCGGGCGTCGTCGAGTAAGCTTCAGGTATCGGAGCACGCCGGTCCCGGCGGCGATGGCGACGGTGAGCGGTCGTCGAGCTGTCCGTCAGTCGGCAGTGCCGAGGACGATGGGCTGAGCGCGCGCTTATACCTGCAGCTTTTCGCCGTGGGCCGTGGGGGCGACGGGACGGGATGCAGTGTAAGTGTGACGGCGCCTATATGGAGGGCCGGGGAGCGGATGTATGTATGTAGTAGGCGAGGTGGTCACGCGGGCCAGCGATGGACGCACAGAGCAGAGAGGAGGAGCTCGGCGGAGCAGCCGAACAGGGCTCCTCGTCACACGCCGAGGGACGCGGGGGCGGACAAGGAGTCGCGAGCGCCGGAATGAGGAGGGCAGAGAGAGTCCGGCCGAGGATGTTTTTGTTGTTTCGTGCTGTGCTGACCGAGGGCTTGAGCGGGACCCTGACAACAAGAGGAGTACGAGTACGTGAGGGAGGGGGTCTCGTGACGGCCACAAGCCCGAGGCGGTACGTAGCACTGCGCGGCCCGAGGAGGGAAAGCTGCTGGCGGTGCGACTCGTAGGTACTTCGTAGGCAAGAGTGAGAGCGGCCACTGGCTGGGCGATGTGATGCAGTGGTGAATCAGTTCACTTCGGTTCGGCTCAGTGGAGGTTGCGCGCGCGTGCAAACCGGACCGGAACCAGGCACAGGGGGTTGGCCGGTTGGTTGGTTGGTTGGTGGGTGGGATGTGCGGTGCAATGCCGCAGGGAGCGCACGCAGCGCGATGCTGGGAGGCGCTCGCAGGTAGAGCCGCAAGCAGCGCGGGAGGCGAGCAGCAGCAGCCGGCGAGGGGCGAGGTCGGCGCAGGGATCGAGACAGCGCGGCGACGCGGTCGACGAGAGGAACAGAAGAAAGAGAAGAGGAGGAGGTGAAGAAGGAAGTGAAAAAATAGACGACCTTGGGACCGACTTATCGCGCGGGCCTCGCGAGGTCGGTGTGCGGTTCGGCGCCCTTTTGGCGGGGCCGCGACCTGCAACTGCGTGTGCATTTCCATTGATGGATGCACCTCAGCAGGTCCTCAGCGCTCGAGACCGCACGAATCGCCGTGCTGGCGCCTGATCCCAGGGCGGCCAATGGAGCCGCGCCCGCTGGCGCAGGGACCCCTCCCCGTCTGTTCCCCGCTGTTGCGCCCTGGACGCCTGACTCGGATCGGATGGAGTCATGGACCCTCGACCCTGTTTGGGCCCAAGACCAGGGCCCTCGTTCGCTCCCAGCCTGACGGGTTCACCGCCCTGACCGAACGATGTGGGTGGGTGCACTACGAGTAGGTGTAGGTGGTGCACGGCTCGGTAGCTGACGATTACGGATACAACTTCGCGAAGATGCCTTGATGCTGTGCCGGGTACGGACACTGCGTGGAAGGATATCCATTGTCAAACAACGGCGGCGCCTGGTCAACGCCGTTCGGCTCCGGCTCGCCGTGTTCCGTGGATGCGACGGGCGGCTTCTTCGATGAGCTCCGATTGATATTCGCCAGCTGTTTCGCCGTATCCGTGCCACCTCGGGCTTCCATGCTGGCCTCTGCGACTACCTAATAAGAGCGATGTTGCAAGGTAGGCATTAAAGCCCGTACGGAGCAGTGGCACCGAGAATTACAAGAGTTGAATCTCGGCATCTCCCCCGACAAACACCACAGGTCAGGCCATATCGCCCATCCCCCAAAGCAAGGTGAACGGCACGGTGAGACGAGACACGGCCCCAACGTCCCCTGATGATCGACCCACGGCGGCACACCGAGGAATGCAGCGCCAACAGAGCTTGTTCTGCTCCCGCCAGCGCGGTCCAGCCAAGCAGACGCCGCCGCAGACACACCTTCAGCCCTCCCTCCGATGCCTCTGCCCTGCGAGCCGCATCCAGCCGTCGCACAGGCGCTGCATATATGACCAGTCACTCGCCTGCCCCCCTCCATCCCCGCGTTGGGATGGATAAACGTCGATGAAATGAGAGTCAAATGTTTTGGAATTCCCGCATGGGCGCAACGACGGGCCGAAAGAGAGGACGGCGCCGAGGTTCCAAACAGTAGTCTGTAACTTACGGACTGCATGGGTAAACAAAGGGAGACAAGGGGAGCCGTGGCCTGATGTTGCGCGTTGGACAGGCGGTCCCTCAGCTTAGTATTGTCGTCATCGTCACCATTTACGTACTTACTGTACAAAGTATCACCAGCAGCAGCGACGATTGCCCCCCAAAACCGACGAGCCGCCTCGCCGTCGCCGAAAGCAAATCCAAAGAAAAAACCACCGCGTTCCTGATTACACATGCATCTCTATCTGCGGCCCTGTCGACATCGAAGTATGTTCCCCCCCCCCCCCCCCCCCAGACCCCTCGTCGCTCCACCCACACATCCCCCATGCCCACTGCTGCATGCACGCACTTCCACGTTCTAGAACCGAAAACGTGTCTTCGTGCCACTCTGGGCTCGTTGGTTGTTGGGCCCTGGCCCTCTGCAGCCACGGGGCGCTGCGCTGCCTCCCAGGCTCTTGCGGTGGGCACGCACACGCCCAGATCTCGCGTCAACAACATTCAGGGCGCCGAGCGCAGCTCCAGCTCGTCCTCCACTGTCGAGCTGAGCGGTGCAGCTGGCTGTTCCCGTGCCGCCTATGCCTGTTCCTGTGCGGCTGCTGGGCACGGCTTGAACGGGACTGGGCTGGCCCCAGCAATTAGACAATTGGGCATCACCCCAGATTATGGCATTCTCGCCCAATTCCCACACCGAGCCGTCATGGGCAAAACCCGTCCAGAGCAGCCGCCACCATCTCCCCCAGGCCCCTACTCTATGCCTACCCCAGTCCCGCACCAACAGAAACGGCTTGTGCATTTCCAACGTGGCGGCAAGCGAAAAGCCTCACCGGTCCGGCTGCGGCACATGTTTGTTAAAGCACGCACGGTGAGCCAAGAGGGAGGGAGGATTGGACGGCCCTTTGTCCTGGGCCTCTCTGCAGCGCACGCATCAGCGCAAGCAGGACCTCTTGTTACACACCGGCTTCAGGGCTGGCCAACGGGGCCCTCGGGGGCCTTTGGTCGTCAGCTCCCTCCTGTCCTCGGCCTTGCCCAGCGAGGCATGTCCTGCCGACAACCTGCCTCCCATGTGAGCCCCGTCGGCGTCGCGTGACTCTCCAACAGGCCCAACAGCGAGGCCCGCGGGGGTGTTCATCACATCATCTCGATTGGCGCAGCCCCGTGACGGACGGCGCTCTCTGGAAGGCGGCTATCGTCGCTGACGTTTCGAAATTACTGGGCAAATGCGGTGTCAACCTCCGCAGGCACGGCGAGCCACCTGACCCCAAAGCCGTAGGCCGTGCCTATCAGCGCCGCATATCCGAACCCCTGGCCGCACCCGGATACCCCGATCGGGCCACATCAAGGACTTTGGTGAATGATGGATTTGTTTTACAAATACTTCGTACGAAGTACATTCTGACGATGCTATTCATCTCTTGCCAAGCAAATGTAAATAGTAGACAAGATGAACAGCCCGTCAGCTTGCCAATGCAGCGGAGCTCAGGCAAAGTTGTCGCTCTCAGTGCCGTTTGCCCCGTCCCGACCGGCTTGGCACGGCGACGCCGATGGCCAGAACCATCAACCCGCTCTGGGCATCAATAAGCCGACACAGTCGACAGCTACTGTAGCTAATCGTCAAGGTCTACCTACCTTGGCAAGCTTTGTTGTCCGTTGTCTTGGTTGCCTAGGCGGATTGGGGCTCGGTCGAGCATCCTCCATACACAAACAATACGCCGCACCAAGACTGCAACCAACTCGCCACCACTCACTCCTTTTGCAAGACGCTTGATAATGCAATCGATCGCATCAATTAAAACATCCAATTTGTCAGTCAATCGAATTCGCCCTCGGCCGACTCGCCACCTCCTTGACGAAGTTTTTCTATGTACATATGCACGCCTGCAGCGTATCCATCTCGCCACACGGCTCCCCCGATCGGCCACAGCAAAACCACCTTGCCGTCCCCCGGCCCGTTCGGCTGCCGTTGGTCTCCACTCCAGGGTCCCGCCCGCTCGGTGTGCAGGGCCGCTGGGGTGACACGGGCTGCGAGGGCAGGGGGGCAAGGGGGGGCTGGTCATTGCTTGTTTTTGGGCTTGGTGTTGTGCGACGCAATGTGCGTCGTGGAGGGCACGGCATGGTACTGATATGATGGAAGCCTCTCTGTTTGCTTGTGTTGCCACAGTGGACTCTTTGGGGGCTGAGTTGAATCTTCGAGGCTTCCATTGCCATTGGAAGCCGGACAAGAGAATGCTGTCCTTGGCTACTACTTCGTATAAATAACGGACAGGGGCAGGCTATTGTGGTCACACGAAGTTTCGCGTTCACGGATCTGCAGGACCATAATCGAAGCCTCGACGTTGACGTCTCTCCTCAAGAGAGCTATATTATCATTAAAAGTTCTAAATGAAATCAGAGGATGTTCCCTCAAGTCTACCCTGATGCGCCGGCAAAAAAAACACATTCAGCCCGCCCGAATGACCCAATGATTGATTCCCCAGAACAGTAAAACAAATGGCCTTTTCCTTTTACGACTTTCAGCTGCTTAGGTGACAGTGTAGCCGCCGTCGACGCGAATGTCCGCGCCTGTGACATAGTTGCTGGCGTTGGACAGCAGGAAGGTGACGGGGCCCATGAGGTCCTGGGGCTGACCCATCTTGCCCTGGGGGATGAGCGAGGTCCACTTCTGCTTGAGGTCGGGGTTCTCGTCGAGAATCTTTTGCGTGAGGGCCGTCAGCATGTAGCCAGGAGAGATACAGTTGACGCGGATGCCGGCACTCGCCCACTCGACGGCGAGGGAGGCGGCGAGGTGGCGGACAGCAGCCTTGGCGGCGTTGTAAGGACTGAGGAAGATATGTTAGCTGTGATTCCTGGGAGCAGAGAGACATTGGGGCATCAGGAACATACGCCTGGGGTTGGGGAACGTTGACAATGGAGCCCGACATGCTGCCAATCATGACCATGCTGCCGGGGCTCTTGCGCTCCATCAAGTGGCGGGCAACCGAGGTGGCGAAGAGGTAGGTGCCGTCGACGTTGACGCCCCAAAGCTTGCGCATGCGGTCAGTGGGGTAGTTGATGGCCTCGAAGTTCTCGGTGAAGCCGGCCGACGTGACGAGGTTGTCGATCTTGCCGTGCGCGGCGATGACCTCTGCGATACAGGCCTCGACGGACTCGGGGTCGGAGACGTCGGCGTAGTGAGCCGTGACCTTGGGGATGCTGAGGGGCATGTCAGCTTCGTGATTCTCGACCAATTGTTTGTGATTTGACACTTACCGCTCTGCGTTGGGGTTCTCCTTGATGAAGGCGTCCACCAGCAGCTTGGTCTGCTTCTCAGCCTCCTCCTCTGTAGCCACGGGTCAGCCACCGCTCAATGAGATCAACACGCGGCTGGAATTGGTTTCAAAACTCACTGTTCATGTCGACGAGCGCCAGGTCAGATCCAGAATACACCATGCCCTGGCCGATGACCAAGCCCAGGCCGCGAGCACCTCCCGTGACAAGGCCGACATTGCCGTCGAGGGAGAAGCTGGCAAGCGTGGGCTTGACGTACTGTCCCGGCAGGCCGCGGACGGGCTTGGAGGGGGGCAGATCGGCCTCCTCGGGGTACTCGATCTCGACGTCCGAGTCGGTCCGCGCGTATTTACCGGGCTTGTCGCGGCGAGGAGGAACGCTGTGCAGGTTGCGAGCGGCGGCGAACGAAGGGCGCAAGCAGGAGGCGACGGCAGAGCCTCGAGCGGCGTGGCGGAGCACGGGAGCAAAGATGCTGTGTCTGGCGGCCATTGTGACGGATGTGCGTGTGATTTTGAGATGTAAATGTAGAGAATCGACGAGGTCGAGAGAGCCGAGGGAGAAAGGGAGAAAGAAGGAGTGGGAATCGGCGGTCGATGAGGGGGAGACGAGCGAGTGGCGACTCGAAACGGGTTTGTGACGATGAAGTCCGACGATCCCTGAGGAGCTGCTCCAATGAGGCGCCCGCGGTGGTGAAATCGAGCGCGAAGATTGGCACACACGCACAAACAGAGAGCGGTTGAGCAAGAGAGAGGAATGAAGAGGAAAGGTGGTGAGAAGGGAGCGGTCGCAGAGCTGGTGGTTTATATTCCAACGGATGGGTTTCTCGTGCCCTACTAAAGGTGGTTCTCGCCTCCAATGCACACCCCCCGAGCTCCCCGACTGGCACGCCCCTCCCCTGGGCTTGTCGACTTGGCCCACATAGCGGGGAGGCTGTGGGCACTAAAATGGGAATCAGGCTCGCCCTAGCGACGGCCCACCAGAGGCTAAAGGGGATCTCCCAATGGATCTCGCCCACCGGGCAGGAATCCGTCATGGCGGCGCTGGAACACGGGGGGGGCGATGCTCAGGTTCAGTGGAGGGCCTACTGTAGAGCCGCCGCAGGCTGAGGTGCAGACGGGGAGCTCGAGGAGCCGTTCCAGGCGTTGCACCGCAGCGGCCGCGGCGCTCCTTGGAAGCGCCCTGGAACGTCTTTCGATGGGGCCTGCGCCGCCCGCCCGGTTGCGGTACTCCGTAGTCCCCACAACTTGCAGGGCCCTGAGCGCGGGAACCCGGACGGCGAAGAGGGTCACGATTCACGAAGGACACGGGAGGAAGAGCAGTGTTGGATCTCCGTACCTAGGTAGACGGGGAGAGGAAAGGAGCGCCACGCAAGCCATCTTTCAGTTCTCCCCTCTCTCTGTCGCCTCCCCCTCCTTCATCTCACTCACTCACCGACTGCGATCAAGCCAAAGCCCAACCCCCATGACAAGCATGGGCACTTGATCACGCGGGCCACTTCATTTTTACCTCCCGAGTTCCCCTGCATGCCATCTGCAGCGGCAACGGAGACAAGAAGCACAGGACACATTAATGGATAGGTAGTCCGTACTTCCGAGTCTGCTCCCGCAGCCGCCTGCCCGGAGCTGCCGCACATGGGCCGTCGACAGCCCGTGAGCGGTCCCGTCTGCTTCTCCAGATGTCGTGCTAGGCGCCGCGCAAGAGTCTAGACAAGCGCAGCCCCAGAAAACTCTTTTGGCTGCTGCACAACGCCGAACTCCCGAATCTGACGATTGCGGCCTGGGGTTTCTGGAGCAGTCTCATGCTGGGCGTGGAAGCCCTGCCGCGATGGCTGTTCTCGACCCCTGCTTGATACCTCAGACGTCCTCATCTCATCCGTCGCCAATTGACTTTTCTCCGGCCCGTTCGCATTCACTACGAGTACTGGGTTATTGCCCACTAGCTCCAGCTTATGCTGATGCCTGAACCGCCCTCCACCGGCAGAGCCCAACCAGCCAACCGGTGGGCAGGCAGGCCGCGCACACTCGCTCCGTCTCCGGCGCCCGCACACCATCGTGACTTTTATCTTTTTGGTGTTGCTCTCTCATCCCACACTCCTGTTGATCTAGCAATCGCTGCACCATCCATTTCCCGTGTCCCAGCCACGGTTCCACAAGCACGTCTCGTGGACATTTCAATTTTCCATCTCCTGCATTTGCTGCGTACCCTCTTTTCGTACCCTCTTTTCTGAGTCGTGGTATTACTCCATTCTTATTAGAGTCGATTCTTTGTTTATTTTAGGTTGTTCGAACCATTTTTGTATATCTTTACGTTGGACTGTGAGCGAGGGCTGACTCTTCCTCTGCCACAACCAACGCAGCCGATTGCGTTGCGGATGAATTGACGCATCATCGCCAAACCCATCATGATGATGCCGGGCGCTTCAGCTCGCTCCCATCTTGCACCAGCATGTCCTCTGCCTGTATAATAATAGAGTGCAGTAATGAAACAGAGCCCGTTGTCACCCTGACATGACCCCACGATGCTAGTTTCACCATGGCATTTCCCTGCCGCAATGCCCATTGCTGCGGCATTCCACTTTTGTTGGCATGGTCGCGTCCACTCTCGTTGTCCACCATGCAGGCTCTTTCCTTTGGCGTAGGAAGTACCCATTTTCTAAAATGCACCTTACGCGTTGGCGTATTCCTTGTTAAAGGCACGGCCAATGACCATGCGCCTGATCTCCGACGTGCCGGCTCCAATCTCGTACAGTTTGGCGCTGCGGACCAGGTGTTAGTGAGGCTGCATCGCGAGCACGAAGGAAAAGAATACCAGCAACAGAACGGGTTTCGACTCACTCTCGCAACAGCCGCGACGCCGGCATCTCCTCGACGTAGCCCATGCCGCCCAGCAGCTGGATGCAGTCGAGCGAGCACTCGGTGGCCCGCTCGGCGGCGTACAGGATGGCGCCCGCGCAGTCCTGGGTGCGGATGATGCCCTGCTCGTCGACCTGCTTGGCCGTGGCATACGTGTAGGCCCGCGACGCCTGCAGCTTGGTGTACATGTCGGCCAGCTTGCCCTGCACGAGCTGGTTGTGCGCAATGGGCTGGCCAAACTGCTTGCGCTGGTGCGCAAACGGCGCGGCCACGTCGAGCGCCGCCTGCATGAGGCCCAGGGGCCCCGCGGACAGCACCAGCCGCTCGAGGTCGAGGCCCTCCATGAGGACGCGCACGCCGCCGTTGAGCTTGCCCAGGATGTCCTCGGTGGGGACAAAGACGTTGTCGAACATGAGCTCGCCCGTGTTGCTGCCGCGCATGCCCATCTTGTCGAGCTTGCGCGCGCAGCTGAAGCCCTCGGCCTTTGTGTCGACGATGAAGGCCGTGATGCCCTTGGAGCCGGCGTCGGGCTGCGTCTTGGCGTAGACGACGATGAGGTCCGCGTCGGGCCCGTTGGTGATCCACATCTTGGACCCGTTGATGAGGTAGCCGCCGTCGACGGCCTTGGCCGAGGTGCGCATGCTGACGACGTCGCTGCCGGCGCCCGACTCGGACATGGCCAGCGCGCCGACGCTGGTGCCCGCGATGAGGCCCGGCAGGTACTTGGCCTTCTGCGCCGGCGAGCCGTTGAGCTGCAGCTGGTTGACGCACAGCTGCGAGTGCGCGGCGTAGCTGAGGCCGATGGACCCCGAGGCGCGCGACATCTCCTCCATGACGACGCAGTGCGCCTGGTAGCCCATGCCCAGCCCGCCGACGTCCTCGTCGGCCGTGATGCCCAGGAGGCCCGCCTCGCCCAGCTTGGGCCACATGTCGTTGGGGAAGGCGTTGGACCTGTCCGTGTGCGCGGCCACCTCCTCGCTGATCTCGCGCCGCGTGAACTCGTGCACGCGCTCGCGCAGCTCATCGAGCTCGTCCGTCGTCGGCGCCTCGAATCCCTTGGGGTGCTTGTTGGAGGACGAGTGCAGCCGCGTCTGCATGGCGGGCATGGCTGCGGACCGGAGCTGGTGCCGCGCGGCGGGGCGGGCCAGCGCCCTGCTGAATGTCGTCCTCAGGCTGGCCATTGTGTGTGTATCGTCGTCTCTGCGTAGGGCTGGGGGAGGGGGCACGGCAGAGGTGAAGGAGGGAAAGAGGTGTAGTAAAAGGAGACGAGTCCAACGGCTCGGTGACGATACTAGGCCGAGGCAGCCGCCGTCTCGGCCACCCAAGGCTCACGGCGCGGCTCAATGCGGCTTGTCACGGCCCGCAACCCCAGGTTTTGCGACGTCAGGGCAGCTCGGCTTAGCACTCCGTGTCTTGGACTTCGTCCCTCCAGAGTCCACGCTGCCTCTCTGCCAACTCTTCCCAACCCGCCAGACGCAAAAGTCCTGCCGTCGATTGACCCCGGATCCGCAGCTTCACACGGAACCCGCCAATGTCTCTGTCGCGGCCCACGCAGCAGGCGGCCCTCCGCCTCGGCCGCCAATGGCACAAAACACCACGCCGGACGTGCAGTAGGGGCGTCGCGAGCCTCACCCCGCCGCACCAGGCCGGCGCCATCTCGCGGCTGCCGACGAGCGTCGACGCCTCGTCCGACGAGTTCCGCGACAACGAGCGGCAGATGGGCGAGGTCATGGCGCGCATGCAGGAGCTCGCGCGGCGCGTCCAGCGCGGCGGGCCCGACAAGGCGCGCGAGAAGCACCTCGCCCGCAAGAAGATGCTGCCGCGGGACCGCGTCACGGCCCTCGTTGACCCGGGCACCACGTTCCTCGAGCTGTCGCCCATGGCCGGCCACGAGCTGTACCCGGAGGCCGAGGTGCCGGCCGGCGGCATCATCACGGGCGTCGGCGTCGTCGAGGGCGTGACGTGCGTCATCGTGGCCAACGACAGCACCGTCAAGGGCGGGACGTACTACCCCATTACCGTGAAGAAGCACCTGCGCGCGCAGGCCGTCGCGCAGGAAAACAAGCTGCCGTAGGTCGCCGTAGAATCCGTAAAGGAGTGAGAGGGACGTCTGCTAACCCTGGCCTGCAGCTGCATCTACCTCGTCGACTCGGGCGGCGCCAACCTCCCGCACCAGTCCGACGTGTTCCCCGACCAGAACCACTTCGGCCGCATCTTCTACAACCAGGCGCGCATGTCCGCCCAGGGCATCCCCCAGATCTCCGTCGTCATGGGCCCTTGCACCGCCGGCGGCGCCTACGTGCCCGCCATGAGCGACGAGGCCATCATCGTCCAGGACCAGGGTCACATCTTCCTCGCCGGCCCGCCCCTCGTCAAGGCCGCCACGGGTGAGGTCGTCTCGCCCGAGGACCTCGGCGGCGGCCGCATGCACTCGTCCGTGTCCGGCGTCACCGACTACCTCGCCGTCGACGACGCCCACGCCGTCACCATCGCCCGTCGCTGCGTCAGCAACCTCAACTGGCCGCAGGCCCAGGCCGTGAACGTGCCGCCCGCCGAGACCTTTGCCGAGCCGCTCTACGACCCGGAGGAGCTGCTCGGCATCGCGAGCACCAACCTGCGCAAGCCGCTGCCCATCCGCGAGGTCATCGCGCGCGTCGTCGACGGCTCCGAGTTCGCCGAGTTCAAGAAGGACTACGGCACCACGCTCGTCACCGGCTTCGCCTCCATCTACGGCCACAAGGTCGGCATCGTCGCCAACGACGGCATCCTCTTCGCCTCGTCGGCCGTCAAGGGCGCCCACTTCGTCGAGCTGTGCACCCAGCGCGGCATCCCCCTCGTCTTCCTGCAGAACATCGCCGGCTTCATGGTCGGCACCGCCTCCGAGCGCGACGGCATCGCCAAGCACGGCGCCAAGCTCGTCACCGCCGTCGCCTGCGCCGACGTCCCCAAGTTCACCGTCGTCGTCGGCGGCTCCTACGGCGCCGGCAACTACGGCATGTGCGGCCGCGCCTACAGCCCGCGCTTTCTGTGGATGTGGCCCAACGCCCGTATCGGCGTCATGGGCGGCGAGCAGCTCGCCGCTGTCATGGAGACGGTCGGCCAAAAGGTCGACCCGGAGCTCAAGGCCCGCATCGACCGCGAGAGCGATGCCACCTACTCGTCGGCGCGCCTCTGGGTACGTTTCTCCCACCCCCCTATTCCCCCTTGCAGTGAAGCTAACACCCCCCCAAGGACGACGGCATCATCCCCCCGCAACATACCCGCCGCTACCTCGGCCTCGGCCTCAAGGCCGCCATGGGAGGACGCAACGAGGTCAAGGCAGGCGATACCAAGTACGGCGTCTTCAGGATGTAAGGCGACGGCAGAGAGGGCCCACTTTGTAGAAGAAAGGGATCAGGGGTCATACAGCACTTGTACATATCGCCATAGACGTCTCGGGAATGAAAAGAGTAAAACAGTCTCACGGCCATACCACATAGACCCTCACGTATCGCACAGCTACATGTCATGTACTCAATGGTTATCTCTTAGTATGTCCGGCGATATGGATGGTATCTACCTGCACCCGTTTTGTCAACGCCAACGCTAATCTCGCGAGCGAGCTGTAAATGCACATCAAAAAAGGGGGCCCGTGAAATGTTGTATACAAGATTTCCGCCACCATCCGTCATATCGCCCCCTGCCTTTCATCAAATTATAGCCCGCATCGGAACAAACATGCTCGCAGTCGCATGAAATCAATAGGCATGCGTAAATGTGTCGGTGCCCATGTACAAGAGGACGGGGCCGGTCAAGGCATCACGAATCCCCCAGCACGCCTTCGGAGACCCTGTTGAGAGTCCTCGGCGTATTCATCGTCTTCAACGGCGCGCTTGACATTTTTGCGCCCCACGGGGCCTTTGCCAATGTCGACAGTCAAGCCAACCAAGTTGATGCTGTTATCGCCCCCGATGGCGACTTTGGCTGCGTCTTGTTGCGTCACTTGGCTGCCCAGCTGCGTTTTGCTCTTGCTGGCTCTGCTGAAGAAGCGTTGCAGCTCCGTTTGTGCACTTTCTGCAGCATCCACGCTCTCCTCTTGCAGTATATAGAGCATGGCGACGCGTGCGAAATCAATAACTTCTTCAGTGACGATGAACATGCTAGTAGGGACGGGAGTTGGCGCAGCTGTTGTCGTTGGGGACAGGCTGCTGGACGTCGGGATCGTGCTCGGGGTTGCCGAGGTGCTCGGGATAGCCATACTGGAAGTAGAGGGCTTGCTGGGAGCGGAAGTGGGACTGCGGAGCGTCGGAGGGGGAACGATTGTCGAGAAAGAGGCGATGGCCGTCGTGATCGAGGACCCATACTGGCCGCCCTGTTTGAGAATCACTGTTTTCGTCGTGGTCGGGGGCGTGAAGATGATGATGGAAATGGGCGGAAACACTTCCTCGATGTTCGCCACCGCGTTTACCCTCTTATCGCCGGCATCTTCCACCTCGTCCGTCGCTTGGCCGGCCCTCGTCGACCGCCCATCAAAGGTGACGAGCGAGTTCTGCGCAATGCAAGAAAGGCTTCCAGAGTTGAGCTTGGCCAGGACAATGGTCCCAGAAAGGGGGATGGTAAAGTTGGAGTCTGCCTCGGCGATGAGTCTCGGGATGGCTCTGCCGAGAGTGACATTGTTTATGCTGGTCGATCCGTCCGTCGCCACGAGGTTCGTGGTCGTGCAGCCCAAGGAGCCGGCGACGGCGCAGTTGGACCCTGTGAATCCGTTTGTGCAAATGCACGAGCACACCCCTTGCGACATCACGTTAGTGCCACCGTTCAGGCATGCCAGGGTCTTTTGACAATCCTGGAGGTTCTGACCCGGGGCATCCTTCTTGCCGAGGTTCTTGAACACGAAGAATTCCAGGGGAACGACAATGGCGGCGACGATTATGCACAGAAGCAGGATTACAACGACGATAAAGGCCCACAGCGGTAGGCCACAGCACCGCCGGCCTTGCTTCTTGGCACCGTCGTTGGACTGGGTGCTGGACGATCGTGAGTGGCCGCGCTGGGCTTGGTCGGCTCCCGCGGGCCAGGAGCTTGGCCGGAGCCACGATGACCGGCTGTGGCGGTTTCCCCGAGGCGTTTGAACAGGAGGTGGGAAAGCGGCCAGCATGTCTGATAGCCCCGAGTGATGCCGGTCGTCAGCTTCGCTCCAGGTTAGATTGTCGAACATCACGAGTAATTAGAAAAGCCAGCGTACCTGATAGGGAACCCTCCCCGTCCCTGGCTCCGTTCTTTTCATTGAGGGATGGACCCAAGTCATCCATCCGACTCCCTGGTCTCTTTCCCTTTTCAATCATCGCAGCCAGCCTTGTGGCGCGCCTTATCAAGTCCGGGAGACTTGTCAGACTGCCTCTTGCCTCTGCTGCTCGCACAGCATCAATGTCCAACCTCAGGGGCCGCCTCATGTTCGAGAGACGGTTCGGCGGACGGGGCGAGGGCGAGCCAGTAGCCGCACGCTGCTCTGCTGGATCCGACGAGCTGGCAGCTGCGTAGGCTTTCAAGATTACGTCCGGCGTCAGTCCGGTTTGGTTGGTTGTTGCGGAAGTGGTGGCTGGCGTCGGCTTGCTCGTCGGGAGCGTATTCGAGGAGCTCGTCGAAGTGTCCATGTACGCTGTTCCTCCAGCAAAGGGTTGCACAGGCGACGGGGCCGGCCTGGAGTCGGTTTGGGTGTTGGTAGCCGATCTTGTGTTGTTGACAAGCGCTGGTTTTCCCTTCTTCCCAATGCTTGCGCTGCGGACCAATCTGCTTTCGTCTCCAAAGTCATCGTAGCTTGATTCTCTATCCGTCGCAGAGTCGTCGTAAAATGCTTCGCCATATCCCGGGCTGGCCATCGGTGACACGGACCCCCAACCTTCCGGCATGGCAGCACTCGAGGCGTACGATCCATGCGACCTCGACCGCGGGCTTTCTTCTGGAATCGGGGAAACAAAAGACGCGTTCGAGTAAAAGGACGATGCCCCTCGGCGGCTTGATGGTGGCGGTCCCAAAATCGCACTTCTCCTAGGCGGACCTGATGAGTTGGTAGCGACAGCTACGGGGAAGTCTGGTATCGAGCCAACAGATGACGAAGTTAGTCGTGAGGAGGTAGCGGCAGGCGACAAGGTATTGTATCCGTCGTCCGTTTCTTGCGGGCTCTCGGGGATGTTCGAACGAACGGCGTACGAGGGACTCGGGTCCTGAGGCTGCGACGGATAGAGTATCGACGGGAGGTTGCTCGGACGAGGTGGTCTCTGGGGCGCCTGCGGAGACCGTCCAGGGTCAGGCCCCGAGCCGGCAGAGCTCACGGGGCTTACCGCCGGACCAGGAAGAGGCCATTGAGGCGTGCGCATAGGCCGCGGTATTTTCTGGCCAGCTTTCGCGTCGCCCGCCGGCTGCGGTCTGGGTTTTGTGAGTCTGGACGGTCCAGCTGTGGCGATTGGCGATGGACGGATCGGCGAAGCAGAGTAGTCACTTGCCGGAGAGTCTGGGCTCATCTGCAGCTGGCGGAGGGGAAGCGTTTCTCGCGCCTGTCCGGCCTGCGCCCTCTCGCGCGCTCTCCTGACGGATCCAGATGCTGGCGACGGCCGATCCATGTCTCTTCCATAGTATTGTTGACTCATCTGACCCTTCTGTCCCAATCGTTAAGACAAGTCGACTCGACGGGTACCTTGGCCGGGGAAGAGGGCCTTATCTGTGGCCCAACTTGGGCGAAGGCCCTGGCTGCCTCGGACCGGGCAAAAGCGATGCAGGTGTCGGACGGAGTATGCCTGCCGGAGGCGCACGTGTGAAGAGCGGTGACGAATGTCGTCCTCGTGTATGACGGAGTTGGCGCCTAGTCGATATGAGCACGGTTGCGCAGCATGAATGAATGGTCTTGGTTGCTTCCGAGGCGTCGGGATACACAATTGACTGGCGGGTCTGTGTACCAGGACAGACTGAAAATAAAAACCGGGAACGAAACGAGAGTGCGTATGTGAAAGCGGAAAATATACAAAGACAGAAACGAAAAGAGGTAGCCAGTCCCCTGAGCGAGTGTTTGGGAGTGTGCCGTGTAAACGACGTCGGAGGCACGACAATGAGACGGCCAGAAGAGGTCTAAGCCGTGTTAGCAAAAGGACTCCGGGCAGTTTTGCGAGGCGACGACTCGAGCTGCCGGCAAGGAACTCCTTCGGGCAGAGGTCCAGAAGCTGACCTGCCATGCGATCCGGGAAGGGAGTTGCTGGACAGCTGGGGTCGCAGAAGGCAGAATCAAGGAGTCGGAGGAATAATGGGTCACGTACGGGAAACGGCTAGAGTCTCAGATGGTGCCACCTGGCAGCAGAGACAGCAGACCACGACGCTGTCGTGACGGACAGACGGCAAGGCCGCAGTAGCCGGATCGCACCAGCGTGGAGAAGAGAGCTGGACGCCGGGTCACAACAGGCGCGACGGCAAGACCTCGACCGGCTTGGACTCGACGAAGATGAAGATAAGGGCTGAAGTAGGTTGCCGACCTGCGCCGCGTGTGACAATGAGGTTTTGCAACGCGGGTGTTCCGTGTCACGAATCTCCTCCAGAGGCCGTGTTTCAGATGGGCCGCAGCGGTGGCAGAAAGAGCTAACGAAGGAGCTGGATTGAGCAGACGAGGTAAGCGCAGGCCGAGTGACGCGGAGGCAAAAGAGAGGGCGGCGACGATAATTCAAATGAGAAGAGGCGGGTGATGTAGAATGAGCGTCTGCTGCTCATCAAACAACTTGGCTCATGCATGCATCGCCTCGACCACGGACGGATGGCGGAGCAGTGAAAGCGATGAGGAGGCAGGAGAAGGTGTTTTACCTTGTACTCGTAAGTCTGTCTAGTCCCGCGCGCGGTGGGAGGTGGAGACACGGAGGTGTTGCTCGCTCGCTCGTTCGGTCGCTGGCTCGTCCTCAAAACCGGCCAGATCTTGCTGGCCCCGGAAAAGGATAATTGAAGAAGAGAAGAAGCCAAAAAAGCAACGGTGAGGAGAGGGCTGGGAAGGGGAAGCAGCAGCGACAGCTGACTAGCGGGCGAAGAGTAGAAGAGAAGGAGCGGAAGGGGAAGAAAGTCGCAAAGAAGGAACGACTGAACCCTGCCCGGCAGCAGTGGGAAGCGAGCGACGAGGCTACGACGCAGTACTAGTACCTACGAGTACAGAAGGCAGACGACGGCCAGCCAAGGAGGACTGGAGTCACTGGACTGCCTTGGCCTGCCAGACAGACAACAGACCAAAATTGAAGGAGGGGGAGCCATCTCCACGGCTGCAAGGTGTTGCTGTTAGATCCAATTGCTGGGGCTAGCAGGCCAGGCTAAAGTTCAACCTCGAGTGTCCAGGTCCAGCCCAGGTTCAGGTCCAGGTTCAGGTCCAGGAGCCCTGCTATCAGACTTGCATACGCAGGCAGTCGACTGATGGGCCATTATCCGCCCCCCCCCGTCCCAGTCCAGCGGATGTAACATCCAGGGGTTGTTCCGCTGCTGGGACAAGGCAGTGACGACACCGGTCGTCAGGTCATCCATCAGCGCCTCGTGGTGCCCCGCGGAATCACCGCAATGCTTTGCAGGAACCGCATGATGTGAGGGTTATTGATGAACGGGGCGAGGAGGCTTCTAGCCCCGGCTTGGACATCAAACGCCAGTGGGGCGTCCATTTGACAACGCAAGAGTCGGCCCGCCATTGCCCGCTGGCTGTGTGCTTGCGAACCAAGATTCCACCGCCGGCCGTCAGTTGTCAAAGAAACGGTCGCGTCTGTGCGAGGGGACGAACGCAAGAGCGCGAGACAAGGGGGCTTTGCTGCTCTGCCGCAAATTCACAATGGCGTTGTGGCGAATCGAAATGGGCATGAGAGACGCGGCGGCTCTGCCTCCTCTGTCGCGTGCCCTCGGACCGGGACTGTGCGCGCGCTGGCCTTCTTGGCCTCGCCGTGACACGAAGTATCCGTGGACCGCATGGCTCGGCGTCTGTTGTCGTCTCTTTTCTTTTCATCGTAGTCCGTACCCTCCCTCGCGTGCCCGAAACAACAACCCGGACCCTGCAACAGCCGCTATCGCATCGCGGCCAGCCTTCGCGCAGCCATCGAAGCCACGTCAACCCGTCGCCGTCACCGTCGAGCCATCGCCAGACCCCCCTTGTCAAGCCACTGCCTGCGTATGGAGCAGCTGTTGTCAAGTGGAAACACTAGCGTCTTGTTCCTGCATCGCCGGTCGTCCACTCGAAAACGCTCGTATCGTGGCTAGCGCTGGACGGGGCTGTCGCGCGACGAGTTGAAAGCCTATAAGAGTGACGGGTTGTGGAAGGGAAGCTGTGAAAAGTCCAGCGTTGGCAGTTGATCTGTGATGGAAGTCGACGCCAGCGGAGCCGTCTCGTTGGTTGTTCGTCCGGAAGTCTGCAGGTCCCACGTGCCAATGAGGCTCTCCAGACCAGGAACCGCTCGCTTCACTGTCGCCTGCTCGTCGTCCCATATGCAATCACAAGAAATGCCCTTTTCTCCGTGGTCTTCCTTTTCTGCCACGCGCCTCTACTACTTGCTCGCACGACATCCAGGGGCCAGCCCAGCACCGCTCCGGCTGGTGGCATTGTGCGTGTGTACTGTGTAAGCAGAGCAGCCAGCATCAATCCGAGACAACACCAGCATGGGACAAGACAGGAAGCTCAACGACGTCCATCCCCGCATCCATCCATCCTCGACCCGGCTATTATAGTCCTCCCTGCCTTGGAATAAAAGGAAGTACGGATACAGGAAGAAGAAATTTTTTATCCTCCGATGACAGAGCCTGGAACTTTTTAGCTCTGTTTTCGTATTCCCGTTTCCCCCCTCGGCGCTCCCATCCCCGGGCTTCATCTGTCTCCGGCGACCATCTCATCCCGCAGCTTCCTTTAATTTCATGCTCGGAAAATCTTACCTCACCTTTCTAACCTCGCGCAAGGTTCGTCCGATGGACCGTGGTAAATTGACGGGTTTATGAAGGCACGAGTGCTACCATGCTCGTGTTCCCTGTCCTCTATTCATTCAGTGTTTCGCACCTTGATCGTAATCTCCTCTGCCACGAATCTCAAAAACAGGTCAACGCCGATGGACGATGATGATTCAGCGTCCCTCGCAGATAGCGCCGATCGCAGCGAGTGAGACAGGGAACACACGATTCACGAGTGACCCCCTGCTGTCGTGCATGGCATTGTGGACGGCTCCGTCTCAGATTTGGCCGTCTTGTGGGGGGATCGAACGACTCTCTCCAGATGCGAGAAGCAGCAACCGCTCTTATTCACTGCCATGGGCCGCTGCGTTGCATTCGATTCAGAGGTCGATATGGCAGTAGAGTATAGGACGGACAACTCCGTAGGACGTACAGATATGTACGAAATGGCTACTAATAGGGCCCTTGACGACTCTTTGACCATTGTGCATGTCTTTCCCTGCCCAATTATGCACCCTCCAACCAACCCCTTTTCTCTGTCCTCTTCATCTGAACTTGTGCGTCATTACAAAGTTTCGCGCATGAATGAACTTTTAAGGAAACCATTGTCGGCCCGTGGCTCACAATTGCCCAAATCCTCCCACTTTTGGCTGGGTATATATAACCACATGGCTTTCGCCTGTCGAGTTCGTCCCCCCAGGAGCAGGCACCCTCGGCCACAGAACCGATAACGAAGAGCAGCAAACAGGGCATCCCAGTAGCAAACAGTGTTCCGTTAGGTCTATCAGGAGATGGACCTGCACTTCAGAGGGCCTACATGCGTTGCGGATGATGTACGGACGTACATCGCTGCATTCCCCCGGGTGCCGGTGAGAGGCTCGTGCTGCTGCATATCTATGGCTAAAAGCGTGATCCCTCTCGCACAGCATTCAACCTGCAACTTCCAACTGCCGTGACTGGGGCAATTACACGGAACCCGTCTTCCGAAGACTTTGATTCCGGTGTCGATGATGCTGTTTTCAGCAAGTAGAGACTATACTGTCTGTTCAACGCCATGACTTGAAATGCCTTGGTGTGGCCATCAAAGTCTCTACCAACCGGCCCAATTAAATGCAAATATTACTTGCTATTAGCGAAAGAAAGAAGAATTGGGAGAGGGCGTCGCGGTTTGCGCATGCTGTTTCTCCAGTGCGGTCTAGGGTGGGTCGAATGGCCCAACCAGCTCAACACAACAACACCACTCCCGCGGAGCTAAGAGTGAGATGTCCCTCGGGAAAGTCATTCATCATTCATATCAAGGCCAATCTGAACCCAATCCGATTTTCCGTGCCCCAGAAACCAAGCTGAGTCTCCCTGCCCAATCCCATCCTGTCCCCAACGCACATAACCGATCACGCCTGGTAAAACACCTCCTCCATCGACCGCCACCAGCCCGGGTCGCCCGCCTCGGAGCTCGTCGCGCCATCCACGAGGCTCTCCTGGAAGCCGTCCGTCATCTTCCACCACTCGCGGACCTTGGGGTTCTCCGCCATGCGCTGCATATCCCCCGCGAAGTCGTACCCGAGGTACTTGAAGGACCCGAAAAGCAGGCCCGTCTTGTCGTCGTACCAGATGCTGTCTGTTTACGAGGATATTAGCTATCAGCGATTCTGAGAATGGCGAGGGGGAGGATGGATGGATGGTCAAAGGGGAGACCTGGGCATGGGCGCTGTTTGCGCGAATCCTGAGCGTGTGTTGTTGGTTCCAACTTCCCACTTACAGTCTTCCATGTTGCAGTCCTTGATCTGCTTGGCCACCTCGGGCCAGATCTTCGCATGGCACGCCTTGTACGCGTCCACGCACTCCGGCTTCAGCTTCACGACCTGCCCAAACCGCCGTCCGGGGTTCCTCTTCCTCGGCGGCGGCTGCGCGCCCTCCACGCCCGGCGGCGACTTGGGCGGCTCGGTCGGGGATTGCGGCTGCCACATACTCGCGTATAAAAGCCGTCGGGTAGTTCTCGCTGTCGCGTGCCCGATCCTCTGCGCTCGTCTCCGCGTCTGCCTCGCTCAAGGATCGCGAAGGAGGTTTATCCCAGCGGGAAGCGAGGAAATAACAGAGCAGAGTAAAGTAAAGAAAGGATGGAAGTTCAAGACGGCCACGGTAAACGAACGTCTTCCTTCGGAGATCCGTCCCTCATTCCCCGCGCTCGTTTGGGGGCAAGGGAAAGAGGGGGGGGGGGCAAACAAGCCAGGAAACGCAAGGATCCTCTCAGAAACCCCGCATATGGATGGAGCTTGCTTTGTCGACGGAACTGCCTGCCTGCCTGGAAAGGACGGCTACGTTGCTTACTGTACCAAGTCGTGAGACCTTTGTGCTACGTACGTCGTGCTACTTCGTGCTACGTCACGTTTGGTGACTGGTTCGTGCAAGCGGCAGGTGGGGGGAAACGTGGCTGTTTGTCAACATGGTTGGAGGCTCAGCGGGCCGAGGTGAATCGACCCGACGGCTCACCAGACCATCTTGCCCTGTTGCCGTGGCGTTGCCTTTCCTGCACGTCTCATAGCCTCAGTCACTCCAGACAGTCACTCACGTTGTGAACGGCACAGTCCGAGCACCCCGGGGGTTTGGAGCTGCGTCGTGACATCAAAACCAGATAACCATGTTTCCCAAAGGAGTGTGTCTGTCGAGCATAGTCCATGTAGTAGATGACAATGAAACGCTGTAAGCAATGCTCACTCGCAAAGGAGAGGAATGGCGTGTCACAAGGACTCGCCCATAACCAACTAGATCCATCCTGCCCTTCCTGCTGTCCTCGAACGCCAGAATTTCCAACCTGCTTTATCCGTGCATCTGGGTATTTTTCGGTATTGCTCCGAGCCGCAGCGTCTCCACCCCGTTTCCCCATACGCTAAAATGACAATCGTACCGTCAACTTGCCCTGGCGTTTCGACTTCGGCTAGTTAGTTCCTGGACTCGTCGTCCCGATACTGGGGTGGCGGCTCCTCGGGATTCTCCTCCATCAGGCCGACCTTTTCTACATCGGTGGCTTGCTGGCGCGATCGCTGCTTCTTGCGGCAGCAGCGGGCACCCCGACTGCGCTTGCATCTGGCGAACCGAGTCAGGCGATATACGACGCTGCAGAGGAGCATGGCAAAGCTGTGATTAAGTCAGCGTGGATTCCGACACTTGAGTTGGGGGGATAGATGCATACACTGCGACTCCCACACCGGCGGTAATGCCCATCAGGATCGGCAAGAAGATGTACGAGGCAATATTCTTGAGGAGCTTGCGCCAGTCGTGATGATGCGGCTCCATGGTCTCGTGGTCCGGGCGGCCACCGTGGAGAGGGACGACGCCCTCGTCAGTGTGGCCCTTGTGGCCATGCGGGTGACCCTTGTGGTGTCTGTGACGGCCGCAACCCTTGCCCTTGAATGATTTGAGCGCCTTGAAGACCTCTCCAGCCAAGCCCTTGGCCTTGCACCACATGGAGCCGCACTCCATCCCGTCCGCGTCCTTGAGCACGACATTGCCGATGACAATGTCCTCAGTCGCAGCCTTTACCAGCTGCACCTGGATGGCGGGGACGCCCTCGACAAAGCGGCTTCCAACCTCGATGACCCTCAGCTCGACGTCGATGAGCTGCATCTGCTGGTCTTGGTCCATGGCCGCAGGCTCAATGGCAAGGCTGTAACCGAGCCTCTGTTCCTTCTCCTTGCCATCGCCCTTGACGAGGATGGCCGTGAGGTCGCCGTTCCAGGGATCGGCGTGAGGGTAGAGCTCGAAGCCGTTGAGCATCAGCTTGGACCCGTCCGCCACGTCGAAGTCCAGCCTCAGATGGCTGTCCTTGCCTTTGCATTGCGCGCAGGGGACGCTCAGGCTCTGCGAAAGGGCACTCGGAGGCAGCGCAAATGTCTCGGCGTGGATGGGCAGCGCCTTGAAGATGTCCTCGTCCGCCTCGGATATCTCGGGCACGATGACAAACGCAGCGGCCGTGGCCGCGAAGGCGAGCGGCTTGAACAACATGGTGGCGACCTTTGCGTACTCGATTGAGGTCGATGCAGTTGGCGATGAGCACAAAGTAGATGGCCGGTTTCCTTTCGTGGGTGAAGTTGATGATGATGATGGAAAGGAAGAGGGATGAAATGGAAGAGGGGAGAACGAGAAGGGAGCGTCGGAGGCGGAGGGATGATGCACGCCCTGCTGAGGCTGCTGCCCTTCCCCGGAAGCTGCGGTGGCATGGGTGGCGCCTCAGAGCCGGGGCCCACAAGTACCCACAAGTACCCACAACCCTGACACCTGATTTGGCTCAGGGGGTACGAATACGCGTACTAGCCAGCTCTGCACGCGGCAGGTACCGAGTCCTACCTCAACCACCTGAGGCATCAACTACGCCATCCATCATATTACCGCATTGGGACAACTCCTGACGGGTGCATCACGGATTCACGGCACAGTGATTACGGATAGAACCAGAACCATCCAGACGCAGGGCCATCGCCGTGTCTGGGGGCTTGCCATGCGGCCGGGCAAATCACCGTTTCATTAGCTACCTGGCCAAATCGTTTTTGCTACTCGAATGCATTCTTTCACCCTCATTTCGCCAGCTCGTCCGAGCACGTGGACACCGTGGTGCACCGTTCCGGAGTGTTGCACACAATTTCTTTCAGCTGGGCGTTTTGTGCGGCAGACGGAGACGTGGCCAGTCGACGCAGACAAACCAAGCAACGAGCAAGTAGGAGTCGTCGTCTCGTGTCTACCACGATGCCGACAAATTTCCACACAGAAAGGCCCAATCTTCATTCCTCACAGCAGCGCGGCCTTCAGTTTGCCGACGACCTTGCCCCATCTCGACCACAGATCACCATCATCCTGTGGCTCCTGTTCTACTCCACGGTTGACAATGCCGTCTCCAAGAGCCGTCACGTTCTGGTGTCGGTGAACTGGCGAGTCTCCGCCCCAAGGATAGTTGGCGTTGTTCGGCAGCTTTGTCTCTGGTGGGCGCTCCGTCGTGGAATCTGGATGAATCAACACCTGCGACCCTGACAAAGATTCGCTCCTCGTCACCGACGTGTGGAACGTCGTCGGAAGGGGATATGTGTCTGTGCCTGTATCCCGTGTTAGCGCCCATTCACCCGTGAACTATTATGTGACGACTTACCCGCCGATGAGTTGGAGGCAATCGAAGATACGTCGTAAGTATCTGTCGAGCTTGGGTGTCCGCCGATAAAAGTCGCTGGGCTGGTCAAAGTCGACGCGCCCAGGCACTTCGTCATTGTTGTCATGCCAGCTACAATTATGGTACATGTTGCCGCACTTGTACTGCTCTCAGGATCAGGATACGGATATGTCACCGAATGTGTGCAAGTCGTGTCGGAGCCGGATGTGCTGACGCGCATGCCGGTGCTGTTGTGGAGCCCCGACGACCTCTCGGCTTCTGTCGATTGGCCTCCACTGGGCCGAGAAATTATCGTCGAGTTCTGCCAGCTCTGCGACTTCGATGTCCGCGACGTGGTTGGGCTGGCTCCAGTTGTCCATGCCGATGTGAAACTGGTGGCATTGCTTGGACCAACACCTGAATCGGAGGTCACATTCGTGATCGTTGTGAAAATTACCGTGGCGCGTACTCGAGACGTCAAGGTGACCTTTGTCAAGGGAAGTCTGGCCGTGTTGGTCGTCTCAGAGGAGAACATAGTTGCCGATGCTCCCCTGGTGGTGTTTGTCCACAAAGGCGAGCTCGTCTGGCCCGATGACTCGGAACTTATTGCACTTGATGGCCCTGACCCTGTCGGTTGAGTGCTGCGGTGCCTCGTTGACGACTTGGCTGTTGGATCGGCAGAGCGGCCACCCGATGTAGTCGAGTTGCTCCATCGGGTCGAGGAGCCCGGGCTCTGCGTGAGTGTCGAAGTGACATGCTTCGTGAGAGTTACCTTGCTCGTCGAGTTGTGCGAGGTGACTGTGCGGACCTTGGACCACGTCGATGTCGCACCTGTCGTAGAGTTTGGCACCCCTGTATTCAACGAAGAGGACGGACGCCCGCTGGTTGGCCGCCACAGGGTCGAATTCGACGTCATTGGGAATGGGGCAGAGCTGCCCCTTGGAGGCACCGTTGAACCGTGCCTTCGCCAGGATGAGATCCGCGTTGTCGAGTTGGTCCGTGTTGAGTACGGAGCCGTTGGAGTCGAAACCCCAGTCGAAAGCCTGGAGCTTCTAGTACTCCCTGGCGCGCTCCTAGTGGAATTGTGGCTTGTTGGATATGGCGGGTTGCTGGAAACAGAGACCGTTACAGATACCGTGGCGGTACTCAATCTTTTACTTGTGTGAATTTTCGTGAGGTCCCTCCTGGAAGAGTAGGTGAAAGCGGATGTGGAATTTGCGGTAGACACGGCTTTTGTCACGGCTGTGTTGAACGAGCTGTGATGACTGCCGCTGCTCACTCTAGACCGGCTTGTGGCCGTAACCGTACCCAGGATGCTCGAGGTACCAAGCCGAGTCGTCCACGATCCCGAAGTTGAATTGAGATAAGGAGGCGAGCTACCAGGGACGCTCGACAGAGTAGTGGGGAAACCTGATCTGGGGCTGGCCGTCGTGAGCCGCAACTTGGAGCTGCCGGAGGTCACAGTTCGACTCGTCGCGGTGCTAATCCAAGGACCTTTGGATCTCTCGGTAGCCCCAGACAGAGTTGTCGAGTTTAAAGGAACGGGGAAACTGGTGATGTTCGAGGGAGGGAGCGGTGGTTGAGTTGTGCGCACAGATGTCGAAGGGACGGACGAGACTTCTGAAACATAGGTAGTAGATGAATTTTCAGGAAGCGAGGTTGACGTCGAAAGCATAGAGGTACCGGAAAGTGGACCTCGAGAGATACTTGGAGATGATGTGGTCGAAATGTTGGGATGTACGAGAGTTGATGTTATGGAAAGGGTAATGGAAGATCCTGTAGGCACAATCGAGGACACGGAGGTTGGACGAGTCGTCTGTTCTCCTGTCTCCCCTGCAGTGCTGGAGTTGGTCCACACCGTCGTGGTTCCGCCTCCCGTTTGGCGTGTAGGCGTCTGATCCGGAACCGAAGAGGTGGAAAAAGTCTGCTTGCGTGTAGACGTCAAAGTTACAACCCGAATGGACGACGGCGGCTCACTAGTTACAGAAGTATTTGTCGGGCTTGCCCACACCGTTGTGGTTCCACCTCCCGTTTGATGTGTAGGCGTCTGAGCTTGACTGGAAGAGGTGTACAGAGTCTGCTTGTGTGTAGACGTCAAAGTTATAATCCGAATAGATGACGACGGCTCACTAGTCACAGAAGTATTTGTCAGGTCGGTCCAGGGGTGGGTCGACCTAGAGTCTGTAGAAGAGCTATTCCGAGGTCCGCCGGACGATGCTCCGGGCAGAGACCTCGAGGCTGTCAAGGTTCCCAAAGCCGTAGACGATCTCGTGAATGTTGCCCACACGGTTGAAGGGGAGATTGCAGTGCTAGACTTGCTGGAGCTGGTCAAGGTGCTTGTCGTTCCAACAGGCGGACTCGATGCTGACATTGTAGAGCCACTTCCCGTGAGAGCGGAAGATGAACTCGCTGTCGATAGCGTAGTACCACTTTCTGTGAGCGCCGAAGATGAACTCGCTGTCGATAGAGTAGAACCACTTCCTGTGAGCGCCGAAGTCTTTGTCAAAGTCCGGTCGACTGATGAACCCGATGTCGACACGGTAGGGCCGCTTCCTGTGAGCGTTGAAGACAAAGTCCATGTTGACATAGTATAACTACTTTCTGTGGGAACGAAAGACGAACTCGCCGTCGATTGAGTAGGGCCACTTCCTGTGACAGTGGAGGATGTCGAATTCAGGTCGACTGGCGAACTCGATATTGACACAGTAGAAGTGCTTCCTGTGACAGGGCCAGTTACTGTGAGCGTGGAAGACTTCGTCAAAGTCAGGTCTCCCGAAAGGCTCGATGTCGACACACTCGAGCCGCTTCCCGTGACAGGACCAGTTACTGTGAGTGTGGACGACTTCGTCAAAGTCAGTTCTCCCGGAAAACTCGATGTTGACACACTTGAATCTCTCCCTGTCGTAGGACCAGGTCCTGTGATAGAAATACTTCTTGTGAGCGCGGAAGATGTTGAAGTGTGATTGCCGGTGTGTGGCAAAGCTGAGCTATCAAATGACGCCTCCGAGCTTGTTGGAGGCAATGAACCACTTCCCGTAGGCGCGGAATACGAACTTGACTTCGGTCCAGTAGAGCCACTTCCAGTGATGGCGGACGATTTCGTGGTAGACCAGTGGCCGGTCTCGCCCAATGCAGAGCTATCAAATGACGCCGCTGAGCTTGTTGGAGGCAATGAACCACTTCCCCGGGGCGCGGAAGATAAGTTTGACGTCGATGCCGCAGAGCCGCTTCCCATGATGGTGGACGATTTAGTTCCAGTCCAGTGGCCAGTCTCCCCTAAAGCAGAGCTATCGAATGATGCTGAGATTGTCGGGGACAATGTATGGGTCACAACCAGCGAAGTCGAACGTGATGTGACAGTGGTACGCATCGTTGGCGCTGACACCGATCCGCTAGGTTGGGACCCGGATATTACTGTTCCATTAATCACTGTGGTGCTACCCAGAGTAAAGGATGGGCCAGGTGTGCTGGCAGTGCCTGAATGGGTCAATGACAGAGACGAGCTCAATTCCGAGGTCAGTGAGCCCGACCAGCCAGAAACTTTCGAAGATGTCGCGGTTGGTGTTGACACAGAGTTCGAAGCGGATACTACAGGCGTGATTGTCACCCGAACTGTGCTTGCTGCTCCCGAGGATGACGGCGCCTGATTGCCTGGAGACTTGCTGGACGCAGACGAACCCGACGAAGAATGCGACAGGGTGTTCGGCAGCCCACTTGAGCCGCTACGCGACACAGAAGAAGCGTCAATGGATGACCCAGAAGAAGAACCCAGAATCGTGGACAGTGATTCCGACATTGGGGTTGCCTGTGACGTCGTAAACGTGTAGCCTCCGCCCTTGGACGTGGTCGACGTCGCCACGTCTCCCGTGGACGACGGCGAGCTCCAGACACTGGACTGCCACTTTGTTCTTGTCGAGAATTGAGATGGTACGTCTGTCGTGGGCAACAGCGAGCCCGAGACGGTTGGCTCTCCCTTGGTAGTCCCTGTCGAGCCTCGAGATGGCGAGGCAATCACAGGCGTTTCTGTGGTTTCTGCCGAGGAACTGGGATCGTCGGCAGACTTCGTCGTGTCGGACCCACTGGAAGTCGTCGAGTCTTCAGATAGAGAGGCAGTCATAGTCGATCTCGTGCTTCCAGCCGAGGAATTGGGATCCGTCGAGATATCCGTCATGCCTGATCTGCCTGATCCACTAGAAGCCGTCGAGCCTCGAGATGGCAAGGCAGTCACAGGCATTTCTGCGCTTTCTGCCGAGGAATTGCGGTCCGTGGATATTTCCGTCGTGTCAGACCTACCAGAAGTCGTCGAGCTTCGAGATGACGAAGAAGTCACAGTCGATCCCGTGCTTCCGGCCGAGGAGCTGGGATCAGCATCGGACTTTGTTGTGCGTGATCCGCTGGAAGTTGCAGAACCTCCAGTTTGAGAGGTAGTCACAGGCAACCCCGTGCTTTCAGCAGCGGAATTGTGGTCCGTGGAGAATTCCGTCGTGTCTGATCTACCAGAAGCCGTCGAGCCTCGAGATGGCGAAGCCGTCACAGGCATGTCCGTGCTTTCAGCAGCGGAGCTGTGATCCGTGGAGGACCTCGTCGTGCCTGATCCAGTAGAGGTAGTCGAGGACGCTGCCCCAGAGTGAGGCCGAGTCGAATAGCCGTCCGAAGAAGTCGCAGCACCGGGGTCAGACCGAGAAGTTGCAGTTGGGGCAGCTGTCTCGTCTGTCGACTCGTCCGGAGGAGGGTCTAGAGCATCAGTTAGCTTCGGATTGGAACAACAACTCGTCTCAACTTACAATATCCCGAGGCTGAAGCGGAACCAGAGGTAGAGGTCTCAACTCCGTAGGGAGGCGGATTGCTGTAGTAGTTGCTCGGCTCACCATAATAGCTAGGTGGTGACTCGCGAGCCTCCACACGGCCATCCTTGCCATTGAGACGCTGCCGAGCGCCAGGCTTCCGAGCGCCATGCTGGGCAGTGATACCAGAAAGGCAGAAACATAGGAGGAATACCGACAAGAAGCCGACAGAAGGCGTCGTCGGCCTCATGGTGGCGGAGAATAACGGAGCTGCCAAGACTCAGCATCGCGAGCACCACCCCCATCGTTTGGGCAGTTGATGGTCGACTCACCTGCTCTCTACAGATAGTACTGAGGACAGATATCCAGGTTTCTCCAAAAGAGAATAACGAATGTGCTGGCCGGGCAAAACAAAAAAGGGTTCCGACGAGCGGGTCTGCTCGGCCTTCTAAAAGAGAGAATCGTCTCCAAACTATTAGATGGCGAGGCGGGAAGTTGGAGACGAAAAGGTGATGACGCGCAACAGGGGGTAGAAGAAGACGTGTATGCCGAAAAAGGATGTGAGGAGGGGGAGGAGAAGAAGAAGAAGAAGAAGACGGGAGAGGGAAACGAGGGTGCGCGGTCTGGATGTCACCAGCTGGTGGACATGGCAGGAGCTCGGTGCAGCAGGCGCGAGGCGGGAGTCGGCTGGCAGCTGTGCAAGTGTAAGTGCTGGCCAGCTGCCGGCCATACACGAGGCATCTCGCCCTCTCGACCAGCGCGTTTGCTCCCGTTCCGTTGACCTCGCTCGCTACGGGTAGTCACCCACTGCTTCGTCCGCCAGCTGGTGGGTTGCTCGGCAGCTCAAACTGGCAGCTCTTCAGCGTCATCTCGTCCGTGAGACTGCATGGCCTCGCTGCTCGCTGCTCGCTGCTCGCTGCTCGCTGCTCAGCCATTCTACCCGAAACGGAAGAGGCGAACGTTGGTGATCTCGGCAAGGATGGAGGAGAGCGTGTGCTGCACAGTTCTCGGCGTGAACAGTTCGGCTCCGTGGTCTCGGAGCATTTGCCTCGTCTACATGTTACTGGCGACGGCTCGTACAGGCTCATATGCCGTCTCACCAACGACTTGAAGCTGTACCGGTGATACAGCGTAGGGGTCTGTTGACTGTAGAGTGCAAGCCAACCTGCTATGGGTCTTGCTAAAGATTAATTTGAGGCAATTTAGTTCAGGGCACTGCCGGGGTGTATGAGCATGGCCATTATTTGCATTCGAGACAAGGACCGACTGTCTCACCAGCTGCTTCCTTGATCAACCTCGGCTTGACATCACCTCACCAAGTGGACACAGCTCGACACTGCTCCCAGTTGCTCTAGGGAACAATCTTTGACAAGAAGAACGTACTTCGACGCTTCACCCACTCCCATTTGTCGTTCGCCGACAAAATTGCCCTCTGGATTCGCTTGGGTTCTGTACTACAGAGCTGCCGGATCTACTCATCTGTCAATGCGGCTTCAATGCCAGATCTCGGCTCCATCCTGTCAGGTTACGCCTTCATCGAAGAAAGCCCCAGAAAACCCTCGTCTAGCAAAGCGCAAATCCCGGTGCTTGTGTCACGAGCCGGTGCACCAAGCCTTCTCGGAACCGTTGCATCGCGCAGGGAGCCGACAGCAAAGCCACCGGTTCCTTGTGGCACCGTTACCCCTGACTCGACCATGGGTAAGGAAGCTGTTGTATCCCAACGTATGGACGGTTTGTCCAAGTATCATTGAGCTGCATCTAGGTCATCAGTGATCACTTAGTGCGGAAGTGCTGATCGAAGGCAAATCCTATCTCTGCTCTACAGATCGAATGGGACCTCAATTGGGTTAGTCAATTGGTCTACCTACCTATGAACTAGACGCTCTTGAATATTCATGTTTCCCGTTGTATTTTGATGTAATCTGCGCGTCTCTCTCTAAGATCATTTACACACCACGTGTCATTGGGTCATAGGTTGTCCACGATGATCCCCTCCCTTGTTTCTTCACTCAGCCCCAGATCTGCATCCTTCGAGTTGGCATTACTCACACTAGGTTGACGAGTCATTTGAGGCTCTAAATCAATGAAGGCCCACGGCTTATGCACAAACGACTGTGGGTTTGCGGTATAACCCTCATGCGAGGTCCGTAATAGCTTGGTGCTTACGCCGCTTGCCAACACACCCTTAAACACCCCCTCTTCCTTGTGCATTCTAGATTTGCTCCGTTGTAACTTAGGTATCTCGACTACCGGAACAATGTGGATGGATAAGGTTGTCCTTCAACGCCCGTCTTCTCCTCCCGATGCGCTTGAGCCCATACCTGAATCGGAAGCACAGGTTGTGCCGCAAATGAGTACAGAGCAGAATCCATCGGGCTCCATATGCGATGCATGCCGACGTATAGACTTTGCAAAAGCCTTGGCTGTATCGGCCGACGATATCCTTCAAAGGCAAGCTCGTGGGTTGAAAACTGGAGGAAGTATCACGGAAAGGGCTGTGGAGGCACACCGACCATTGTCGAGGGGATGAAGCTCATTGACTGCGAAGCCTCGGCCATCGTCGGGGCAACATCTTCAATGCAATGGGCGGCACTCAGCTACGTCAGGGGGCCCGCAGAGCAAGACGACAGATAGGAAGATTGACTCGAATCCTAATCCATCTCATCTGCCATCGGTAGTCTCCAAGACAATCCAAGATGCAATGACCGCCACAAAGCAGCTGAGATTTCGATATCTCTGGATTGACCGGTTCTGCATCAACCAGAAATATCCGGGCGAAGTAGCCAACCAGATTCAAAGAATGAACGAGATATCGCGGAGCAGAACTCATCATGGTCGCCGCTGCGGGAATTGATGAGAACCACGGCCTTCCTGGTGTTGGGCATGCGAAGCGCTTGGAGCAGGAAATCGTCGAGCTTGATACGTGCACGATCCTAACTGCTGGCCCCGATCCTGCGGTCCATGCCGAAACGCACGGTGGACACGGGGCTGGACCTTTCAGGAAGCACTTCTGGCGCGGCGACGGCTGATCTTTACCGAGTATTACCAGATGTTCTTTGAGTGCTCCAAGGCGAGCTGGATAGAGGCAGTGGGCGGACTGGAGCTTATCGAGAACCAGGACGATGTCAACTGGGCATCTTGGACGGGCGGGAGCATTCTTTTGAGAAATCACCTGCCAGATTCGACAACTCGACTGCACGTGGTAAACGCCGAGGCTCCCGATGCCCCTGACGATGGACACACGAGAATGCACGTGGAGAAAGCATCCGAGATACACTCTGGAACTGGAACAAACTCGTCTTGGCGTACACGGAGCGCAATCTCAGCTACGATTCGGACTCACTAAATGCATTCGCCGGCATGATGCGGTTTCTGACCGAGAGCGGACCGTCAACCTCGAACATCAGCGGGCTACCGTACGCAGCGCTCGCCCACCACCCTGACCTCGCCGAGCTGTATCTCTTTGCCTCGTTCAGCTGGCATCACAAGACGGATAGCACCCCGCGAGTTCTTTGACGAGGGCACGCTGGCTTGGCGAGATGTGCGGTTGGTGTGAGGGAGCGCGGGCGTCGGACAGGCGAGGGCATGTAACGGGGCGAGACAAACCGTGACGCGGGCTCATCAAGATGTGTGAGACAGGTACATATCTTGTAACGTCTTCAGCTGGGCAGATTCGGCGTCGGCTGTTCTCCCGGGGATAGAAATTGCCTCGCCCACAAGCAAACAAGACACCTCGTTTATATCTATCAGAGTACAGAGCCGGCCCGAGAGCCCGTCAAGGGCATTCATGTTGCTTTCCACCTAGCACAAGGGCTGCCGCTTGCGGATGAGTGCAGATGCCATCGCTTACTCAACCTTCTTGGCCGCCTCCCTCAGCGTCGGAGCCGTCTCGTCCGTCATGGACGTGTCGAGCGCTTCAATGTCCGCAGCCCACAGCGCCGCGCCAACTACATCCGTCAGCAAAGCCACTCATCTCAGCAGGGGATCAACGGGTCGTACCGGTGTTGGTGTACGTAAAGAACATGGAAGCCAGAGGGACCATTTCGAGCAGAGTAGCGACGAGCCCAAATCTGCGGGTTCGAGGGTTAGCCAAGCTGAAACCACGGGGTGACACAACGCCCAGATCACGACAGGCGACCGGAGCCGGGGAACTGGGAGGGTTTGACGTACGCTGTGTACGGCCCGATGTGCTTCTCGTGCCAAGCCGAGCGCTGGGATGACGACCACTTCTTGAGCTGAAAGTACTGGCGCGGGAGTCAGCCGCCGACGTCGTTGGATGCAGGCGATTTGAAGCAAACTTACCCGACCGTGAACAAGTTGGCCACGGTTCCGGCCTGGAAATCCTGTTAGTATACATCCCCAAGCGAGCCGGTCGAAGGTCTTGCTCACCCTGGAAGAATATAAACATGACCGTGCCCACGACGGGGATAAAGTTGAGCGGCAGATACATGAGGTACCGCACAATCGCCTTGGGCCCGAGGCGCTCAAACGGGCTCTTGAGGATCTTCCCCAGCCGCTGCATCGGGTCGCCGCCGGACTTGAGCTCGCGGCCCTCGCCGACCATGGCGGCCCGGTTGCAGGACACGAGCGTGCCGTCAAAGGTGTCGAGCAGCGCGTCCTGCAGGATCCAGTTGCGCGAGACGATGTTGATGATGGTGGAGCTCTCGTTGAGGACGAGCAGCACGGTGCTGACGACGGCGAGGGGCCCGTTGACGAGGACCAGCACGGCGAGCTGGGGGAGGTAGGTGACGGCGAACATGCCGCCGATGACGCTGACGGAGAGGGTAACGTAGGGGCCGAGGCGGGAGAGGAAGGGCTTCCACAGCGAGCGGTGCGTGAGGAAGTAGAAGATGCCCTGGATACCACATCAGTCTCATGTCTCTCGAGCCCCGTGGGGGCGACAAGGCAAGTACCTTGATCGGGTAGAGGTATGCTCGGCTCTTGAGCGCGTCCAACGCCACGGTCCTGGCCTTTCCGTAGTCCTCCTTGCTGGACCTCGCGTTAGCATTCGTAAATATGCCGCGGGTGTACACGAAGATGGAGCTCTTACAGGACTTCCTGAGCCTTTTCGCCGACCGTGTTGACGACGCGGCCGCTTCTCGTCTTGCGGGACGACGATCCGGTTGAATCATCAGCCATGGCTGCGAGCTCCTCTCAGAGACACAGACAAAATGTTAAGAGGTATGGAGTTTGGAAGCAGTGGGATTAGCGACGAGGTCTCTGTGTCGCGTCAACTGATGAAGATGAGAAGCTTGGTGCTCGCGTTTGCCCTCGCAGTTGCAAGCTTGGAAGTTGGAACGCGCAGCACAACCGTCATGTCGTCATAGATGGTCAACCCAGACGCTAGCGGCGAGCAGGGGTGCGGATTTGCATGTGGCTCGTGCGAGTGTGGGGTAGGGCTGGCGATTTCTTTGTTCGCGAATCTCGCGATTCTTCAACACACCGGCACAGAGGCTGCTTCACGGCAGCCGAGGTCCGCAAATAGAAGACAGAGGAAGCATACGGCCGATACAACATGCCGTCTGTCTGCCCGAGCACACGTCCGCCAGCGGCCACAGGCATCGTGGCCGCACAATAGCGGGCCATCGCGAGCTACAGAGTATAATAATACGGAGTATCCGTACCCCTCACTCCACGGGGAAATACATGGAGGGGCGGGAGCCTCACACTCCAAGCCCAGCCCAGGGGGTTCAGCGACATGCTGGCACCGGTGTGAGCCATCAATGACTCTTGCCGACTTGGCACCGTGGAATTGGAGACGTCAAATATAGATTCCATCTGCCCGCCTGCCTGTTTCGTCGCATCTAGCGTCTGCACCAGGACCTGAATCTTGGGACGGCTCCATTCGACCTTCAGCTCCCCGCCTGGCGCCGCAGCTTCGGAATCCCTGGGAGTCATAAGATCCCGGTTGACGACGGGTGGCTGACACCCGCTGCGGCAACCACTTAGCGACGGGCCGAGCTGCGTGTCCTCTTCAACTGGACAGTTCTCTTCAAATAGACGGTGCAAGCCCTGACATCCATCGACCGACCCCAATCTCCATCGCCTACTCTGCATAGGACAGGCCGTCAGGTCGAAAGGGTCAGCAAAGCCGCAATGGACCAGCCCTTCATCCCCAACACTATGCCGGCGCAGACCCTCACGGCCGCGCCGGCCGACCTCCTCCAGTCCAGCCTCGAGGAGATGCTCAAGACCCTCCCGCCCAAGGACAAGTACAACATCGCCTCCGGCGAGGACTACGACGACGTGTTCGGCGGCCTGCTCCTCGGTCCCACCGGCGCCGCCTACCTCTTCCTCCAGATGTCCGCCCGCCACCCGGAGCTGCGGCTCCAGGGCCACGACGCGCTGTACTGGGCCAGGAAGTACATTGAGGGCGACCGCGGAGCGCCCGTCGTGGAGGACGGCTGCTGCGGCCTCCTGGCCGAGAAGCTCGCGTTCGAGGCTGTCCGCGCGAGCATCTCCAAGGAGAGGAGCGACGTGCTCGCCTTCCTCGAGAACATGCCGAGGCTGCTGGCGCCGGGGCCGGCCGGTGGAAAGGACACTTTCCCGGCCGAGATGATATATGGCAGGGCCGGCGCCCTGTATATGCTCAGGATGGTGCGCCACTGGGTACCCGGTTGCGCGGATCTGCTCGAACCGGCTATAAATCAGCTCGCGCAACGGATCCTGGAAATGGACGACGACGGCAAGGGAAACTGGATGTGGAATGGGTCTCGGTACTTTGGAGCCCCCCATGGCGATGTCGGAACGATCACTCAGATTGTGCTCGGCGTCCCGTCCCTCGCTCCCAAGCTCGCCGGCAAACTCGAGGAGCTTCTGGATCTCCAGACGCCGGAGGGTAACTGGTTGAGCACCAATATAGCCCAGGCATCGGCGGACAGCGGCCCCGGCCGCGTGCAGTTCTGCCACGGCGCCCCTGGCTTCACGTACGCGCTCAAGTCGCTGAGGCCGTACTACCCAGATCTGCAGGAACGCATGGACAAGGCCATCGAGAAGGGGCATGGGATATCCTGGACAAACGGGCTGCTCAAGAAGGAGCCCAACCTCTGCCACGGCCTCTTTGGCAACGGACTGTAAGTTTGAAAGCCCTCGATGAGTCGCAAATGCTGTCTCCTCGGTACTAACCGATGACCCGACGCAGTGCCTTCCCCAAGGGCCCCAAGCGAGAGCACTTCCTCGCGCTGGCAACGCCCGATGCCGTCGCAAACATGAGGAGGCAGGATCCCACGCTCTTCAAGGCCCACAACTACGGCAGCGACCTGTCGGTTCTCCTGGGCTACTGGCCCAGCGCGGCGTGGGCGTGGTCGGTGTACGAAGAGGACGAGCCACGGATGATTCTCTTCAACGACATCTAACGTCACGCCGCGTTGTGCTCATCCAGTCGAGGCGCTTGGCGCCGTTTGCCTCGATCGTACAACCGTTCAGCATGGACTGATTTGGAGCTTCCTTGGTGCATGTTTGCGACACCCGCCGTGGGTGAACGGAATGTAAGTCGCGTCTAGACAAAAATTGCATCGGCATCGAGTTCAGATCGATTCAAAGTCCGTCGCGGTGATGATGTCAACTCGTCCGAGTATCGCCGCGACTATTGATGCAACCGCCCTAGCTTTCCCGCCAGCCACCCACGGTCCAAACATAGACGCCAAGAACTACCTCGGGTGTCGAGTGGGCCCTGGCCGGCAGGTTCGCGCCGGTTGCGGTTTGCTGTCGATAGTTGGCGTTGCACTCACTGGCTTGCGTTTATGTTAGTTGCGGTGGCTTGATGGAGTTTCGGCTCGACTTGAGTTTCACGGCGGCGATGGGGTGAGTCTCAACTCTGTTGCTCGCATCGGACGATGCAGAGAATGCAAAAAAGAAAGTTGCAACTACTCAACTGCCGGCCCACTGCTCGGTCAACTCTTTCTTCGTGTCTGACAGCGGAACAATCCATTGCGACGGCAGAATACGATCGCGACTCGAAATTTTCCGTGACGTCAGGCCATCGTTGGTGTTGGTGAAACCTTGAAGGCTCGTCGTGTGCATGTAGCCAGCAGGTACAATGACGAATGAAAGCAATTGCCGAGTTCGCGCCCTGTGGAGGTGTTCAAGGCTCTGGATCGTTGACTCGGCCGAGACTCCATCGCGCGGGCCCTAGTACCAACTCCGTGGAGGACGCGGGCTGCGGCGCCGTGGAGCAAGCCAGGGCATCACATCACACGGTCACGCCACGTTTTTCTCGTCTTCGTCCCTGCTCCCACCCGGCGCGCCATCGCATCGCCAGCTGTGCATGGCGACCAGGGCGGCCAGGCGACGACCGACGCCCGTCTCCAGGATTGCGCTTGGGGACGAGCCCACCCTGATGCAGCGCAGCCAGCCGGCAGCAAGCGAAGAAGCTTGGAAGGGGAACGGGGGGGGGACGGATCATGGAAGGGGGGGGGGGGTGTGTCCTAAGAGTCAAGAAGATCGTCAAAACTCCGTACCAACAGATTGGAACAACAACGGGAACAAGGTCGGTGGGTGTAAAGAATGCTGGCTGCGAAACCCGGCCCTCTGGGTATTACGGCCCGTGTCGCCCTGGACAGACAATGGCACGGGCCAACTCTGGAAACTCGGAGTTAGACGGTCAACTTGCATGCGCGCCGCACCGCACCGCGTGAGGCATTTCCAAATCCCGACTTCTTCCTCAGTGAGGCATGCGAGGACTCAGGAGTGGTCATGGGATGGCGATAATTAACGGGCGACTGACTCCTGCCGGGATCTCCTTTCGGCAGCCCCAGAACTTCAGAAGGCCCAGGGCAATTTTTCTTGCCTCCGGGCCGGCGGCTTTCGCTGGCGCCCGCCAGGCTGACGGCTCGGTGAGTGGTCAATCGGGCGCCATTGGGCGAGATGCCGGTCGGCGTCCGAAACGCCGTCTCCGCGCGAGGACTGACGTCGTGGAACCGTTGGACCCTGATTAGAGGCGGGCGAGTTCGGCGTCGTGGGGATGGATGGCACCAGGAAATTACGGGAGGGGGGTGAGATGAGGCTCGCATTTACTGTCATGTACGTACTGTACGTAGCTGTTTCCCGTGCATGGCATCGCAGAGTAGGACTTAACCGGGTGATGGCCTCGAGGTGATGGCCCACGCCTGTCAATTGACCAGCCGCATCGGGCCCGTCGCAGGACAATCGGGCGCGAGACGAGGAGCGACCAACGCCGGCACCAGAGCACAGGGCCACCGCCGACCAATTCGGCACCGAGGCGGCTCTGCAGACGCGCAGTGTGAGCACCCACGGGGGTGCCAGATTGTGACCTAGACGGGAGCCGGCTTCTAGAAGGCCGGCGGAAGCTCCGTGGGCGGACCCGGCAATTCGTCTCGGGAGAGGCTCCCGGGGCGCGTCGCCGATGGAGACGCCGAGACGCCAACACACCAGACGGAGGGCTTCGTCGACGATTCCATCGGAATCGAATCGGAGTGGAATCAAGCAAAGGGGGTGTGCTGCTCTGAAAATCCCTGTCTGTCGTCCCAAGGGCAGGGCGCCATCGGAGCCCCGACAAGGGGTGGGCTGACACGAAAGCCACAGGCCAACCTTTGGTTTTCTTCGTCCTCGCGCTCGACTCTTGAGTTATGCATTGCACTCCCCTTGAAGTTAAGCCTTGAGTCTCGGTGTGCGCGAAATATGTCGTCTCACAGAGTCACGGCCATCCGTCCGGAAATATGGAGCGCAACCGCAAAAGGCCGAGGCTTCTCGGTGGGGCCTCTGACATCTTTCCACGGACTTTGGACGCCGGTGGAGCAACGAGGCTTGATCGCTGTCGCATCGCATGGAGCCGCCGTAGGGCAGAGACGGGAGAAAAGAAAATTTCATAGTAATGCATCGTCCAAAGCAAGCGAGGTCCTGCTCCACTGAGCCGGATCGAGTGCATCGTCTACGTAGCACCAATGCCGTGTGATGATGAACTGCCAAACTGTACCGAGTAGCATTGGTGCTGGGTCTCAAGCTCAAGCTTCCAGGTTGAGTTGGCAACTTACACGCTCATCCCTGGCAGTCACCTCTGGTAACCTTCGGTAACTGAATTTGAGGGGGTGAATGGATGGCTTTGTTGATGACCAAGCAAGATGTGGCTGAACAGCTTCACTCACCGCCACCAGCGGTGACACTCACCACCACCAGCGGTGAATGCAGTTTGATGACTTGACGATTGACAAATCGCTGACTGACAGCCAGCCCTGTGCCCCTTATTCCCGTCCGGGGGAGGCTATTCCCGCCCACGGGACTGCCCACACGGCAGCGCTGCCGATCGAGGGTTCTGGCGCCTTTTGTCCGTCATTACTCGTATTAATCAGCACCACAAAATCTCCAACTCATCAAGTCATCAAGCCACCCACCGCGCGCCTTTCCATGATTCAGGAATCAAGCCCCGTCGACAATCCAGCAGGGCCCGCGACAACTCGCAACAAGCAAAAAGCACGCACGCCCTCACGCCCTCACGCCCTCACGCACGCACGCAGCAACTGCCCGCATTGGTATAGCACCGCTCACATATATATGAGAGGTGAGATTGGCGGAGGAAGGGGGGGGGCTTGCGAGTTGGTGCTGACCTGCTGATGACGTCCTTGACGCTCATTGGCGAGCCCGGCAAGATTGCGACTCCTGGTGTTGCGAGCCCAGGCGATTGGGTTGACTCCGCGCTCAAGAGGGATAAGACTGGAGGAGGCTCCCTGCAACTCGGTAGGTACGCAGCTTATCACGCAGCGGCGAAAGTGTGCGACATATCGCCGAGAGCGTGCCATGTCAACATTAACTTTGGGCGTGGCTTGTGCCGCCCCTTGACCTTGGTTATCTGTGGATTGTGCCGATGGGCGACGGGATAGAGTTGCATGGCTGGCGATGGCCTGACTGGCACGAGAGGCACGAATACCGACCGGTGCGGTGTATTTGCAAAAAAGGTGTCGGGATTCGTGTTGCAGGCTAGTTGGTTGCTGGTCGGCGGTTGCTGGTTGCTGGAGTTGGTTGTCGCCGAGAGCAAAGTGCCGCTCCGCGGACTTCGGTCGGGGTCGGCTCTGAGAAATCTCCGGGCTCCACCACCATGATGTGTCACTTCGCTGGCACGGGTGCGGTGCAGGGCAGGCGCAGGCGCAGGGGCCAAGTCCGTGGACAACTGCACCCGCCCAAGCACCATTCTATTCGTGGGGGATGAAGAATGGAAGGAGTCACCCTCAAACTTCCATTCGCTCCATCGGTGCGGCGCACGCAGCCACGACGTCTGTACCCAGGAACTACTCAAACGTACTCGCCTTCCGTCCCCCCTCCTGAGCAGCTGAGGCTGAGGCTCAGGCCAAAGTCTCAGACCACTCTGGCACTGAAGAACGAACAGGGTTCGGGGCTGAGAGGCGCGGCGCAACACCTGCCAGGCTCGTTCCCCAAGCCTCACTGCAGCCCTCGAGCTTAACGGTCGTGGCTGAGGAGGGGGCCGTCAGTAATCACTGAACGACAGCCCAAGCGAAGACATGCAGCAGCGGTCTGGCCACGTATCATCCTGTGCCGTGGTGGTAGCAGCAGCATGTACCACGAACCCCAGCTCATCCCATGCTGTGAACCGGCAGCTGCATGGACGACGCATGGAATGCGACGAAGAAGTAGCCGCCACTGGCAGCCCACGAGAAGCAGACGGGGGCAACAACTCAACGGCCAGGTAGCCGAAACTGTAAACGCCCTACGGAAGAACCTCCGGGCTTCCCAGCAGCCTGGATCGACAACCCCCCTCAGCGTCCACGGGGGTCCACGGCTTGCCTAGGCCACGCCTGGCTGACCGACCTGTGCTTTGGAATCTGTCATCATGTCGCATATGCCTTATTCCGTGTTTACAAACCCAACCTCGAGACCCCCAGCGCCGCCGCTCGACAAGGCCAGACAGGGGCGCCACGGCGACGCCAAGCCGGCCTAGTTTGAGGGCGGCAACCTGTCACATCGAGTCGCGGGACGTGTTCCGTTGTGCTGGGCTGAGGGTTGCCTTCGAATCATGGCGAGCCTCAGGCCGTGAATTTCGCGAACTGGTGTGCTGGGGGCTTCTGAACGACGGTTCGTGTCGCGGTCGCTTCGATGAGTTTTCAGGCCGTGGTTTGAATCCAACTAATGTCTACGTAGGGGCCCTGCTCCTGCGCCGTATGTACGGTGCCTGCAGCATCTCCACCTGAAAGGGGTGTCAATGACGAGGACATGAGCATCCCACGGGCACGGGAAGCAGGCCAGCCAGGTACGAGTACGATATTCGTAGCCCGTACTCCGTACTCCGTACAGGCGGCGTGGCCGTCCTTCAGGCTTTACAGCCACCGCTGCCACCGTTTGCATCGTGCCCGGCCTAGTGGTTTTCGGCGGCAACTACACTGGAGCATGATTACTTTCTCGTCGTCAATGGCGGACCTAGGTCCTGTAAAATGCCGACGCCGGCATCAAGGGCGCTCCGTGGAAACCTCCAGCACTGCGTCCCGAGCAGCAGTCCGTGCAATTATTCGACCCCGTGAGCCCTCGCTCCTCCCATCTCGCCCACAATTAAGAAAAAGAGCCGTGTGCAGCAAGCTTCCGCTGTATAAGCGGACCGTTCACGATCCGCGCAACCAGGGGGGGTCTGTCTGCCCGGCCCCAAGTCCGCGCCGCGCGGCGGAGTTTTGGTTCTGGGACAACTTTTTCCTGGGCTTCACTGGCTGCCGCTGTCTCGTGACAGGCGCTCACTGCAATGAGAAACACAAGCGAGGGTTGGTCATCCAGCCAAAGCATGGGTGCTCCACCCCCCATCGTCAACCCACCCACGAACTGGGACCCCCCCTGTCGCCATCTCGCCTTTTCGGAATTAAAGAGCGTACCGACCGGCTACGTCCACGCCCCCACACCCCCCCCGTCATGATGATGGGGACCTCCCAAGCAAACCCAGCCAAGTCTCCAGCCCAGCAAGCCCAGCAAGCCCAGCGTCTGCCCGCAACCGGCCAAAACATTCATAAAGGCTCCGAGTCTCACTAATCGCATGGATGCTGTGATCTGACCCCATTCTCACGTTGCTGGGAGCTGCGACGCAAAGCCTATTCATACATAACTTGCCCTACATACCTCCTCCCGTTTCATTATTACACCGGCCCCTCGAGTCATTACACCCCGGCCCGCCATCTTGCTTCGTTTATATATACGGCCCCGGGCAGCTGCACATATCCTCCTCTCGCCTTACAACGCTTTTGGCATCTTTATACCGTCTCAGTGACGACGTCCTCCTCGGCCTCTTATATATATCACTTACATACACGATCACTTACATACACGCACACACACACACGCACTCGCCCACACCTATATACACGCACAATGGTGGTATCAAATAGCTTACCGTCGCCACCGGCCGACGAACAAAAGTCCGGCCTGCAAAGAAAGGGCACCTCGTCGAGTAGCAAGTCCGCCAAGTCCGCGAACCGAGTCTCCAAGCGCGCCAACTCCAACGCCGCCGCCGCCGCCGCCGTACATCACCATGACCTTATGACGCACGGCGCGGGCATGGATGGCCGACATAAGCGGGTCTGGAAGGCATGCGAGAGGTGTAGGATGAAGAAGACCAAGGTAAGTTATCACGGCGATTGTTTCGCATCGAGCCACCCGGACGGCATCTAACATGTGGCGCAGTGTGACGGCGAGTTTCCGTGTAAGCGGTGCAAGGACGACGGCATGGTCTGCACGGCGGGCGTCCGCAAGAAGGTCGAGTACAAGCAATTGCCCAAGGGGTACGTTCAATCTCAACTCCTCACTCGCCTTCAGGTGAGGTGTCGTCCCATGACTAACACCGGTTTGACATGTAGCTACGCCGAGGTGCTGGAACACACGCAGTTCGCCCTCATCGCCACCGTCGTCAAGCTCTACTCCATGGTCCGCAGCTCGCAGCCGTGGGACCTGGGCGAGCCGGAGCTCAACGACCGCGGACAGCCCGTGATCCACAACATTGCGCAGAAGCTGGGCTGCATCCGCCCCAACAGCGACATCGACCTCCCCGTGCACTCCGTCTTCCCCGAGGACGAGGCCGGCATGGCGGAGCTGGCGCGCCAGCTCGAGGAGCAGCAGGCGCTCGAGGGCGAGCCACAGGGCAGCAGCAGCCACAAGGAGACGACGAGCAACAGGGGCGACACCGACTCGTCCATCTACGGCCGCGCCGACCGCGCCTCGTCGTCGGAGCTCGACCACTCGGACAGCGAGCAGGACTACCGCCGGCTGCCGCAGCAGCAGGACTACCGCCGCCAGGCCTTTGGCTCCGGCTCCGGCTCCGGCAACTCGTTGACGCTGTCGCCGCAGAGCTTCACGGGCACCACCGTCAGCACCGACTTTGAGTTCAGCCCGACGGGCCAGGACCTCGACACGACCGGCCTCTTCTCCTCGCAGTCGCCGCAATTAGGGAACTTCCCGGCGTGGGCAATGGCCAAGCCGCCCAACGACATCGCCATGCACTTCCTGCAGCAGGCCGGCCTGCACAACCAGGACATGCTCAACCAGGGGCTCGTCGAGGCCGGGTTCGACACCATCAAGCCGGACATCCTGGCGTGCCCAAACCCGGACGTCATGATGGGCATGGGCGACCCGATGATATACTCTGGCTTCGACGGCGAGTCGATGCGGCTATGATTGGCCACACGATCATACACACATAATCTGTATAAAACCCCGACATATTTGTTTTCGGTATTTGCCCGTGGTGGCACATGTACATGGAACGAGGCCTTACGCGGGGCGGCTGCATGATTTGAACGACCGGGACACGGGACACGGCGTTATAATGATTTTATTGGTCTCTCGGGCCAGGCGTTTGAAAACGGCGCGGAGCAGCAAATAGAGAGGGACACGCACGTTCTCTGAGGGATACCGGCGAGGGGCATGTGCAACGGCGAGGCTATGGATATGGATTGGCCTGGCCTCGGGGCGTTTTGCGATGGCGATGAGACGTAGCCAACAAGTTTCCAATCAAATCACCACCTTAATCTGTACTATGGCTGCTCGTGCAATTGGTGCATCGGCGAACCGTCTCATTTCTTGTGTGCAATTTATAGAGCATCGTGTAAGACGTGGTTGAGATACACAACACAGCCACGACTCCACGAGGCAGCCCAGGGGTAATGGCAACCTGAACTTGAGACGCATCTGTCGATACGCCCGTCCACGTCATTGACTCTTTGTACGTCGCTCTCTTCTTCCGTTTGCGAGCGTAAGCCAGGGCACAGCTCAACAAATTTTTCTTTTTTTTTTTCAAAACCACCTACAGAATGCTCTGGTGAGTCGCATGTCGGGTGCACCGTAGTAGTCGTATCGTCATTGCCGCCAGCCACCAAACCCAACGGAGCGAGTTCGTTAGCGCACGCACCTCCTCGCTTCTGTCTGACCTTGAGCCATTCACAGCAGCATCACATCGCAGCAGTTTTGGCGCCGGCACTTGCAGCAGCGGTTGTTCGCCCCCCCTCCTTTCGAGGTTGCATTTCGGGGGCACTCGCTAGACTCGGGGATTATCGGCGCTGGACGATCCCGGTAATTCTGTTCATACGCCCGTTACGGCGGACCTACGAAGGCGTCCACGGCTTACGAGTACGCGTTGACCGCCCACGGGCGGACATGGGCGCGATGCGGATCAAAGCAGTCAGTCACGCGGGTAGGGCGCAGCCGGGACGGGGCGCTGACGAAACCCCCCAGGCACGGGGGTTATTCAATCAGCGTCACCAAGCGCGCGGACAAAATGAAAACAGCCTTGCGGAACTGTGGACGGGCAGAAACAAGAAAAAACGCTGGCCAGCGAGACGGCTCGTCTAAGCGGCGGCGTCCGCACCGGCGTTCGGGCTCTTGCGAAGCTCCGGGAGTTGTGGGGCCACCTCGGGGTGGAGCAGCGTGCATTTTTGTGCATCGCAGGGCTCATCAGCAGCCACAGCAGAAATAGCGAGGCGGCCTGGTCCGATTGCCGCATCGGGCAACGGGGCTGGGATAGCCTTGTCGGACGTTGCGCTGGGGGGTGGGAGGCATTCCACTGGGCGCAAAGTAAAACTCGCTCGCAAAAAGTGAATTCTCGTGCTCCGCCGCGCGCTTGGTTTGCCAGAGAGGGCACGAAGTACGGAGTACGGAGTAGTGGAATGCCATCAGTGGGGGGTAAGCTTGTCGGGTCCAATTCAAATGTCGATGGGATGCATCTGACAGGACAGCTCTGCGGACTACGGAGTACTCGTAGCACAAACAGCTGCGGAATGCGCATCCGGCGGCCTGTGGTTGGCCTGTTGGGCTTACTCGTACCTATGCGGCCCTGCAACGGCGGCAACACGCCTCGGTCGGCGTATAAGACCCGTCGCAGCGGGCCCGTCTGATGCCAGGCGACGCCCTTGGCCGGAATACGTGTATTTGCCAGGTTTCAGTTCAACATGTTGCCTTGGAACTCGCGCGTCTCCGTCGAGTTACACCCACGTATTCGCATCCCTTCCTTGCACAACACCAACGGCTAGCCAGCCAGCCGTTCGCTCCAAGCCTCCAAGGCCCCCTCCCCCTCACGCAACGGCCTTCGGTCTCTTCCTCGTTTCCCTTCTCGCCAGCCGCGAAGAATCAAGACTGGCGGGCAGCAGGGCGTGGGAGTGGGGTTGCGTTGCCTGCCTGTCACCCGACGACGACGACTGGCTCTGCGATGCGATGCGATGCGATGCGATGCGATGCGATGCGGTGTGGTGCGGTGCGGTGCGGTGCCAGGATCCAGAGCGGCGCGGTTGCCGTGAATCAGCACAACTTTTTGTGCCCCGTCAAGCCAGTGTTGGACGATTCATTCCCATCTGTGACTGACACCTCAATGTCCGCGCTGCCAGTGCCCAGGCCCGGTGGGGTTTCTCGGCGTCTGGAGTTATGATTCATACAGCATCCATGGACCATCACCAACGCTGGGCATTGCATCGGCCAAGTCTTGGGACGAACAACCCACCGGAACGAACCCACCACCGTCCGCAGAATCCTCATCTTCTTCCAACCTTCTCTCTCCTTCTCCCCTGCCTCTCCTTGCCCAGGTCCACCTGCCATCAAATATTATTTTTTTTTTAGCAAACAGCGCAGCTGCCGGCTCTCCGCTGAGACAATTGTGCGGTCCCAGTCCGCACTATCCATGCATGCCCACTGCCCAGGGTGGAGTCCCCCAAGAACGATGCCCTCCGCACACGTGGTTTTGGGGGGCGTGCGTGCACGACGAGGGCTCCCTTCCTTGTCCATTGGGCGTTGGTGGCGGCGTGATTGGTGAATTCGCATCTTTTTGCTATGCGCGGCTCGCATGCGTGACAATACCGGTACGAAGTACGGAGTACGGCCAACGCGAAATGGGATATGGGAATCGGGTTTAGACGGTCCCCGCCTCGCCCGACTGGCCGTTCATCCAAAATACTGGACGAAACAACATGCGTGTCCTTGGTAGCGGCTGATACGCAGACGTGGCCCCGGCCTCTTCCAGGCACCACCGACTTACACCGCTACAAGATGCCTCCACGCTATGCTACGCCCGCAACGCCAGACACGCGTACGGAGTATTCTCCCTAGCCGCGCTCCCATCCGCCCGTCCTTGGCTGGCCGTGCAAGCCATGACGCGTAAGGGGCCAAGGGGCCCTGCATCAGCTCAAGCCCTCGCCTCGCCTCACAGGGCAGGCCATGCGAGCGGCCTTGCTAGCCGCCGGGCGTTGGTGGCGGAGCAGGCTTGGCTATAGGCTTCTCGCAGCTGACATTTTGTGGCTGGATGAGATACTCGGCACGAATACGGATACACAGATACGTGTTGACTCGGCACGTCAGATGCGGTGCCAATTGGCTCAGAAGAAGCGAGCCGTTCATTCACCTCGGCTCCATGTCGATTCTGCCAGTCTGCGTTGAGAGTCTGGTTAGCATCTATTATCTGTTGGCCTAGATGGGCAATAGGGATCATTCATGCAGACAAAATAGGCAATTCGGGGTACTCTTCTGAGCCTCAGCGTCCAGGACCAATTAAGACACCCGGTTAGCCTGTCGCCGCCCGCGCCATCACAGGCATTGAGCGACTCAATTTCATCCTCCCGTTAAGGAGGTTATCCTCAGGCTCTCACGTCATATCAGACTTCTCGTCACAGCTCCTACTTGACCCAGGGACTTTAAGGATCACTTTCTATGCTTGTTCATATACGCACAGTCTGGACCGAGATATATGGCGATGATTGAGAAACTCTACAAGAGAGATGGATCATCTAGCTACATTCCTCCCGCCCCATCTAAACGAATCCAAGACCAGAACCTCGAGCACCTCCATGTTTCGACTTGTAGTCTAAAGGTACTATTTGGTGGGTGCTAAGGAAAAACATTTTAGACAGGCGGGTCCTTCGTGAATTTGAGGTAGCATATCAAGGGTTTTGACGCCGGGGTGGACGTCTTGGCAACTCGACCAAGGGTCGGGAATTGTCAATGTCTTTTGCATTGGCAGGGCCATCCGTCGAAGGAGGACACTTGGGTGGACGAGGGGCTCTTGAGCCCGCAGCTCCTGGAAACGATCAAAGATGGCGGCTTGGACATGGCTCGAGCTTGATACCCCAGTTCACCCAGGCGCTTCCAGATTAAGTGTAAATACCACGCCCTGCATGAAATGTCTCGAAATCATCACTGCCCTCGGCAGATGCCTGAAACCACTTGTCCCATCGATGTTCCTCACCATGCGGCCCTTGCACCCTGGTGTACCCTGATTGTCACGAGAGTTTTGGATGTCAGGGGGACCACGGGCCCCGCTGAACTTTGTATCTTGGGGAGGCCGGGATCTCTCCTGGGTCTTTGGTCTCTCGGGGTAACTTGGTGGTCTGCTGGCCCAAGCGGCCCTTCCGGCCTGAGGCGGCCGTTCTTTGCCATCCTTGGGGTCTTGAATTCCCTGCCAGATCGGGAGGGCTACCCCGGGTTCGCCGCGAGGACCGGGCAAGCCACGACGACGACAGATATCGACACCACATCGCTTTGCTTCGCTATATTTCAGCCTCCTTTGTCAGCGGATCCGATGTGAGCACGGCTCTATGTCATGACTGTCCCCAATCCGTTTGATAAACGACCATGTCAGTGAAGCGGGCTCCGGTGTCATCGCTTTCAAGGGACGACCAGCTTTGCATAAACTGTCGATGTATTAGGTCCAACAACGCATGGGTGCAATAGCAATATCATGCGGTAACTCGACACGCCCAATCCGCTCCGAGGCGCTGGTCGAAACATTACTAGTCCACTTTGCCATGCTCTGCATATAATCAGCGACGAGTCTTCAGGTAACCGTCACGGGCCAGCTGACCACAGTCGCCACTCTTATTCCACCATTCTGCCGCAAAAGTGCAACGCCTGTTCTTGCAGCTGATTACTGTGACTATCGGGCGGTCCCGGAGGCGAGAAGCCGATCACGAGGACCCTCCCTGATCGACACCCGATGGCTATTGTCGCGGTTGAGGGCGATACGGCCGAGGCAAAGGGCCGGTAGTCGGGAGGAAGCCAGAGATAGTCTCGGAACGACTGGTGGATATGTTCTATCAGCTGAGCCGTCCTCAGGGTGTAATAGTCGAGCAGTCGATCGCCAATCTGCTGGGCTGTTTTGTACGCTGCGTTGATCTCCCACGAGAGCGACTTCCGGATCGCCCAGGTAAAGCACCTGCTTCCGCCGGAGGTACTGTGGCCTGCGTGGAGCATGTTCATCGAGCAGCTGGATACGGAGCATATCTAGCTGCGTCTGAATCGGCCGAACAAGATATACGCCATATCGCAGACCCGCTCCACGACTGCTTTGCTTGGCTAGCCAGTGCAACACTCTACGACGCCATTGTCCTCACCGCGATGCAGGTCGAGCTCGCCGCCGAAACTCTCGCCCGCAACAATGCCTTTGGACGAAGCAGCAGGCCTTCTCGTGCTGTCCGGGCAGGGCCAAAACCGTTCCCGTGCGGCCGCTGACATCACCGCCAAGCCGGGGCGGCAGCTTGTCCCACCCTTGCCACCCAGTCGACGGCGGAGGATTTCCCACGAGGTCGAGACTCCTGCCGATAGCACAGCTTTTAAGTTAATTTAAGCTTGGCGATCTGCCGCCGCCGCGTCGCCGTGGCCAATGGCGTGCCGTGGACGTTGGAGAGGGCCTGGGGTGCTTGTGGACCTTGAGAACGAGGCCGTCAACGGCCGCGCAGCAGTAGCAACGACGGACAGGCCAACGACGGATAAGAGCCATGTCCTGCCTCGATTCAAGCTCCCGCTCCCTCTTCGTTGTTGCTACAAACGGAGTTGAAGCTGCAACCATCTCCTGCGGTCCAGCCCGATGACGGCGCCAGCCACCGTGACACGGCGTCCTGCGCGGCACGGGGTGTCGCCGAGCGACGGCAGCGGCGCCGGCCCGCACGACGCCCGAGGACAAGGACCGGCGGAAGAGCTGCCTAAACGGCCAAAAGGCGGCCAATACTTTGGCCCCGCGGGCACGCTGCGTCCGTTCCGGCTCTTGAAGGGAGACCTGGCCAACCTGCGGCGGCGATGGCCGTCGGACTGGGCCGTCTTCAACCAGCAGGTCGTCGCGAGCGCCGTGTACATCTTCTTCACCAACATCCTGCCGGGCATCACCTTTGCCAGCGACCTGTACGTGCTGACGGGCAAGTCATGGGGCACCATCGAGGTCGTCTTCAGCACCGGGCTGTGCGGCGTCATCTTCGCCGTGTAAGCGCGACTCACGGCTCTCGTCAACCCGGAGTCGTTTGACTTGGCTGGCTGACACACTTCGCAGCTTCTCGGCCCAGCCGCTCACCATCCTCGGCGTCACGGGCCCCTTTTCCGTGCTCGCGGAAAACATCTACGAGCTCTGTGAGACGCACTTCCATGTAAGTCCAGCCCCTGACTCGGCCGCGGCAGCCACAGGCCAGATGAATGAATACTCTGCAGGTCGAGTTCCTGCCCGTCATGGCGTGGTCGCTCATCCACGCCGGCTGGATGCACGTCCTTCTCGCCGTCTTCAACGCCCACGACTGGACGATGCAGTACGTCACGCACTTCAGCGCCGACGTCTTCTCGCTGCTCAACAGCGTCATCTACTTCCACAAGGCGGCCCTCGAGCTGCAGCGCACGCACGACCGGGCGTCGCTGGCGGCATTCCTGTATGCCCTCATCGGGGCGGCGGGGACGTGTCTGCTGGCCGTGCTGCTGTCGACGGCCACCTCGTGGGCGCCGCTGTTCCACCGGTACGTCCGGCTGGGGCTGGCCGAGTATGCAGCCGCGATATCCATCATCCTGTGGATCGGCATCCCTCACATCGGCGAGCTCGCGGCGCTGGACCACGAGCGCCTGCAGGTCCAGACGGCCTTCCGGCCCTCGAGCCCCGAGCGAACGACCTTCTTCGTCCGGTTCTGGACCCTGCCGGTCGGGTGGGTGTTTCTCTCCGTCATCCCCGGCGCCATCATCACGGTGCTCTTCTACTTTGACCACGAGATCAGCAGCATCATCTGCACCGTCCAGCGTTACGGCGTGCGGAAACCGGGCGGTTTCGCCTGGGACATTGTCCTTCTGGGAGCCACGACAGTGCTCTGCGGCATCCTCGGCATCCCGCCGGCCAATGGACTGCTGCCACAGGCGCCGTTGCATGCAGAGTCGCTGTTACACTACGTCGCCGAGAGCCCGCCGCGGACGGACGAGACCGGTGAGGGGCGCGGCGACCATCCCCAGCCCGAGATCGAGCCCGCGCGTCCCGTGGCCAGGACGTACGAGCAGCGATACTCGCCCCTCTTCCAGGCGGCCCTGATCCTCGTCTTTGTCTCGCCGCCGCTGCAGCGCCTGCTCGGCCTGGCGCAGACGTCGGTGCTGGCGGGCCTCTTCCTGTTCATGGGCTACCAGTCCCTCGCCGTCAACCCCATCCTCGCGCGCGTCGTCCACCTCCTGACGCCCCGGCCCGAACTGCCGGCGCTGCCCGGCGGGGCGAGCTGGCTCGGTGTCCACTGCTATACGACTACGCAGGTGGTACTCACGGGTGTCGTATTCGGCATCACCCTCACCGTCGCCGCGCCCGCCTTCCCGCTCGTCATCATCGCGCTTGTGCCCCTGCGGCTGTCGCTCATGAGCCGTCTCTGGTCCCGCGAGACGCTGCGCGCGGTGGACGGCTGGGCGTGTCGGCCAGGGAGGCCAGAGGATGGGGAGGACGAGGCTCAGCCGCAGCAGACGCGGAGAGTGGTGTCCGACGAGGAGAAGGGGGGTGCGGCGTCGGATGCTGTGGGTCCGCTTAGATAGACGTTCGAACTGCCGTCGCCGAATAGACAACACAGTAGATGGGTGGAAATCTAGACTTACCAGATATGAGACCGGCCCGTTGTGCGTCCGCCGAGCCACGCGACTCGATCTAATGTCATGTCGACATGCACACCCCACCCCGCGATGCATATTTCCAGGTGTGGTAGAGAAGATTCGGTTGGTTCCTATGGGTTGTCAGCATACTGCGGTTCGTATGCGACTCGACGAACTCGGATTCTGCAACTGGCCGTGTTTGGGTCAGTGTCCTTGTCCGAAAGACCCTGACGTCTATATATGGAGCCTGCTGCTCCCCGTGCTCTCTGTCGGTAGTTGTGTAAGTCCCCATACCGTAACAGAAGCAAGCATCATCTCCAACTCACCAGCATGGCTCTCGAACTCGCAGGCAAAAGCGCCCTCATCACTGGCGGCGGCTCTGGTTCGCTCGCTCCCATCTTGACCAAGCATCTTGACCGGCACATCTAACCGCCGTCAACACACGTAGGCATCAACCTCGCCTTTGCAAAACTGCTCCTCGAAAAGGGCTGCTCCGTCGTCATCGGCGACCTCCGGCTCAGCCCGGAAGCCGAAGCCATCTTCAAGCAGTATCCCCACCATAACGGCGACCACAGCACATCCCCCACGCCCTCGGTCATCTTCCACAAGACAAACGTCGTCTCCTGGCCGCAGCTCAGCGCCCTCTGGGCTGCCGCCACGTCGGCCTTCCCGACCGTCGACATCGTCGTCCCCGGCGCGGGCATCTTCGAACCTGCCTGGGCCTCCTTCTGGAGCGCGCCCAAGACGGACACGAACCCGGGCTCGCAGTCGCGCGACCCGGCCGACGCGGACCCGGGCCACTACGCCTCGCTGGACGTCAACCTCGTGGCGCCGATCCGCCTCAGCCAGCTCGCCATCGGGCACTGGACGCAGCGCCGGCAGAAGGGGTGCCTGGTCCACGTCGGGAGCATCGCCGGATACACGGCCTCGCCCGCCACGCCGCTGTACTTTGCGAGCAAGCACGGCCTCCACGGCTTCGTAAAGGCCCTCGGCGGCCTGCGCGACGCGCTGGGCATACGAATCGGCGTTGTTGCTCCAGGCGCCGTCAAGGTATCGTCCTCACTGAACCCCCTCTCCCCCCTTGACAACCCAGGAAGGCTCACTAGTCCGTTAGACGGCCCTGTGGGAGGACGATCCCACCAAGGCGTCCATGATGACCGCCGATATGAAGTGGATCGAGCACGCCGACGTCGCGGCGGCCATGTACAAGCTCGTCGTCGACGAGGACAAGGGCGACGGGACCGTCCTCGAGATACTGTCCACCGGCACGCGCGTGGTGCCCCCCTTCAACGCTGACCCGCCGGAGCCGATTGCCCTTATGTTTCCGGGCTATCAGGAGGCTCAGCAGGCGTTGCTGGAGCACCTGAAGACTGACGGCCTGCAGGTATGATAGCTAGGTTGTTCCAAGAGTCAAGTTGAAGGCGAGAAAGTGATGACTTGCCTGGAGGTAGTTGAGCAGATTAGCGGTTGGGTTTCAGGCAAGGCAGATTGTAGGAGTTGCGTGCGAGTTCCATACCTAGGGATGTGAGGACGTCGAGTGAGAAGCTTCAGCCGACGAGTGTGAGAGCATTCTCTGCGTGTCACCAGCATCGTCAACTTGCAGTTTACCATTTCCAGCCTCACAAGCAAGAGTACACCCGGCAGCGTGATCGCCCCGTGTGTGACGTCCACCAAGTTCCATTCGAACACGGCAGGCTGCGGCACGATCGGGCGCCAGCAGGTCGTATTCGGTTGAATCTGTACACCGTGTAAGCCCCGTCACAGTTCCATATCCCAGGACACGTTCCCATCGTCGCTCGCACTCCTACTCGTTCGCCTGTCGAGATGCGGGCAGTTGAGAAATTAAATTGCACATGCCTAGGTCGTCGTCTATCTTGTGCGCAAGACACGAATCTCACCAGGAGCTGCTCCAGCCATCCTCCACTCGCCGCGTCATCAGCCGTCGCCCATCAAACAAACGCGTCCTCCAGAAGATTGTACACTCAAATAAACGAATTAGCTGTCTGAGCCACATAGAAAATCCTCCCCTCCGCTGCACAACCACAACCACTTTCTTGTGTCCTCCACGAGTCCGTAGCAACGGTGCTGCCAACAGATATTGCGCAGCACCGGTTTCATAACAGGGTAGAAAATAAACGACGCAGCAATGTGTCGAAAGAAAACAACAAGCCGGCAGCTGCAAAAGTTAAACCGGCCGCGTGTCAGATGAATGAGCTCTCGAAAGAGCTGGGTATCTCGATCAGCCACTCTGGTAATCAACCACTTCCCCCGTCTCTGTAGTGACTTGCTCCCCCCGCCTCTCGGTTCGCTCCCCAGCTCTGACAGGCTCTCGATTGATGCAATGAAAAGGTGTAAAAAGAAGGTGCTTTCAAATACGCAGATCGCCTCGGATGCGTCGTTGCTCGTCCAGGTGTGAAGGGAAGATCTTGAACGATATCGTAGGTATCAAATGCCCGTGCAGAGGCCAGTAGACGGTGGCCGGTGCGGTATCCAATCCTGTTACTTGATGTTCTTGAACAGGTCGCTGCCCAGGCCTCCTTCGTCCTTTTCGAGGTCGACCAGCTCTGGAATCATCGGGGGCGGCGGTCCGGAAGAAGCCTTCCTCGGCGTTGCCACTGTCATCGAGGCTGCGTCGTCGAAGATGATGCTCGATCGCTTGGAATCTCCGCCTCTTAGCCGCCTGAACCAGCCGCTGCTTCGCTTCGACTTTCGGTCGTCCATGACGCTGGCGGCACCTCGGCTCTCCGGCCGGGCGCCGTTGGCCACCGAAGCGCTTCCCATCGACGTCAATCGGCCCTCTGTATAACTTGCATTCAGCATATTCCTACTAAACAGCCGGCGGAGGCTGCCCTGGCGGCCCGAGCCAGCCGGGCTCAGGGGCGCCTCATCCGCGGATCGTTTGGTTCCGGCGAGATTACCATTTGGTGGTGTGGTGGTGAGCTTCTTCTCTGCCCCATTGGCCGCGCTGATGACCTCCTTCTTCTTCTCGGCGGGCGGCGGAGTCTGGGGCGGCGTGGGCACCCTCTGGACGGGAGAGGCCGGGGGAGGAGGGATGTTGGTGCCGTCGGTGATGCTGCCAAAGTTGAGGTCGAGGGCGGGCAGCTCGAATCGCGGACGCGTCGTCGTCGTCGCGGCGCCATTGCTCAGGAGAGAAGGCATGATGGGCGTTGGTCCTCGGCGGAGGCGGCAGAAAGGAGACGCGAGGGAGGAAGCAGATGGCGAGAAAACGGGAGAGCGAGCGCGTTGGACAGGCAAAGGCAAAGGAGCCTCGGGGGAGTCGAGCCAGGCACAAAGGACGATGGCCAGACAGATGAGAAGTGCCAGAGCCAGCTGCTGTGTCGACGGCCAGGAAGCAGCAATGGGCGAATTAACGGCTGGGTTAACGGCTGGAGATGATGGAGCAGAGTCCCAGGCTCCCCACAGAAGGTCAGATAGATGGGAAAGGAGAGCAATTGCTCCGTCGGTACGAAGTACTCGTCGAGCCCAGGGTCGGTTGGAAAACTGGAGCTGCGGGTGGCTTGTGGTCCCAGGGTCGAGCTCTCCTCTGGTGGGTTGCGTGCGTGGCGGGAGCTTAACAGTGTGGAGGTTTGGCCTTACTCTATGGCAGTGGCTCGCCCAACGAGATGAGCTGGAAGCGAGGGGGGTTGAGGAGAGTCGAGAGACGTCCAACGCCTGTCCGGTGCTCAATTTTGGGAACGGGACGAGGACAATGGGCGAGGTTGATGAAAGAAGAAAGCCGAGCGGCCTGCACCAAGTGCCAATGGAAGGACGGTCTAAAGGCACCCGAAGAAGGGGTCGGTCGCCTGGGCTTGCTTGGGGGTCGAGTGTTTAGGTACCTGAACCTTCGGTGGCTCACGGGGTGCAGCAGGAGGCTGGTGGCCGTCAGCGTCGCATGCAGTTAGTGCTCTGTGGTACTGGTACCAGCGGCACCACCCGAGCCTGGCACCTTCGCTGCCCTGGGGGCGTCCTTGGGGACGGCTAGCCGGGGTTTGTGGAGCGCTCAGTGGACGGCCGCGGGTTCTCGACGCCTCGACCCTGGGGGTGGTTCATGTACCGGTACCGCTGCCAGGGACCATTGACAGGACAGGTAGGCAGGCCCCGAGGAAGGGTGCCGGCCGGCCATTGTGCGGACTACCTAAGGTGGTATGTATGTACTGTAGGAGCTCGCCCAGATGGAAACAACTGGATTTCTCGCGCGGTGGCTGACTCGAGTTGCTCGCGGCGCAACCATCGAGTCAGGCAAAATACCAACCCCCTTGGAAGCTGTCCTCTTCTGCCTGAAGCGAATGAGAGCCCGACGCTGCGACCGCCAACGAGCGTGTGCGTCTGGTGGGCCTCCCTAGATTCGTCCCATCGCCAGAATCTCGACAACAGAAAGCCATGCCAGCAGCAGCAGCCAACCAACCACCCAGTCAATTGCCCACTCACGGCGCAACCCGACGTCTCTTTTTCTTTTTTCGGCATCTGCTCTGCCAAGCCGCGCACTCTGCGTCTCCTCCACAAGGGATGAGCTCAGACGCTGCGGGATGGCAAACATGGCACGACGGGCAGCGCGCTCCAGAAGCAAAGTCGCCACACGCTGGCGGACATGTCACAAATCTCGCCCTTCCGGATTGCATCTGTCAGCTGCGCACTGTGGGCGGCATCGTACCGCTGCTTTCCCGAGGTGGCGTGCTTGGCCGTCGCCTTTTGGCCGTGCGGATGCAACCATGCAAGCCACCTCCGGGTGTACTCGTACGAGTAGATGCAGATGCGGCTTCACCCGTCGCCGCGAGCGGACACCGTTGGGCTCTGCTCTACAACCCAGAGGCGCTGGCAGCTTCCTCTGATGAGACCAGTGAGCGGAGCGGTTCTTGCATCTTGATATCCAGCCACGGAGCCTGCCTGCCATCGATACTGTGCAATGGCTGAGCTTGTCTTGGACCATCTCGGCCGACCTCCCCAAAAGGGCAGCTTTCTTTTACAACCCACAAGGATCACAAAGGTGAAAACAATACAAGCCCCGCAGCATGCGGTTTTGGCTATAATCGACTTAAAATTACTTCTCTCTTCTAGTGTGCGAAGGCTCCAGCTTTGTACCTTGCAAGGGTTATAATATATTAGCCTTTGTAGAATCTCATTGTAGCTCAAAGTACTCGCAATAGCAAGGAACGGCAGGGATGGCAAGGGACTGCCAGGAACAGGGCAAGTATAGGGAAATACAAGGTTAGAGCCTTCGTACGGACTACACCGGGAGGAATAAAGGCAATAGCGTTTGTAGAATTGCTTCGACCTTCGCAATAATCCTTGTGGGTTGTACACCTCTTCAGGCAACCCAAACCAGGTTCCCCGCAGGCATTTGGAGGCGCATGCTCTACCAAGTGCTAATGCACCAGTCTCGATGACAGCTGCATCATCTGCATGTCTTGCAGCGTCATCTACCGAGTGCCGACTCTGGCAGCAGGCATCATGAGTAGCCGAGGAGCTTCGTGGTCGGCATCGGATGGCGTGAGTCGTAGAATTTGGAGGTGGAAATACGTCTGCACTCCCTCCGTACGCCTTGCACTAGTTGCTCAAGCCTCGCAGTCGAAACAAAGGAATCGCATGCAAGGGATGCGAACAGATGGAGATGCCGACTTCGAGGCAACTAGTCCGTACACAGCGCTGAAACGCCCCGCCAACGGCATATCACCGCCCCGCTAGCAAACTATCGACTCTCCCTCCCAACGTCATCAACGACAGCTTCCCGAGCTGGGCCGAGAAACAGCTTCGAGCTGATCCAACCTCTCGCTACCGTTGTACGGAGCAGCCCCAATCCGACAGCATGGCAAGCTCTCAGTGCCTCGGCCCGCAGCTGCAGCTGCTGGCACGAGGTATCTCGCGCCCGTCTGCGAGGCTGCAGGCCAATTGCTTGAGCAAGCTCCCCAGGGCGACCATCAGGTGCAAGTCGGGCCCATACGGCTATACGCAGGCCAAGGCGCTCGTCTACTCCAAAAACGGCGAGCCTTCCGATGTTCTGAGGTGAGTATCCTTTGAGGAGAGAACTTGTGCCATGTCTAACAGCTTCGCAGGCTTCATACCCACTCCATCTCCCCGTCCATACCCTCGTCATCCGTCCTCATCCGGTCCCTCGCGGCGCCCATCAACCCCGCCGACATCAACACCATCCAGGGCACATACGGTTCCAAGCAGCCCCTCACGTCCCTGATCGGAACCTCCGAGCCGTCTGCGGTCCCCGGCACCGAGGGCGTCTTCGAGGTTCTCTCCACCGGCAGCCCGTCCTCGGAGCTCAAGAAAGGCGACTGGGTCATCCCCGCCGTGTCCCAGATCGGCACCTGGAGGACGCATGCCGTGCTTGGGGCGGACGAGCTCCTCAAGGTCGACAAGGAGGGCTTAACCCCGACGCAAGTGGCGCTCGTCAGCGTGAACCCCTGCACGGCGTATCGCATCCTGCGATCGTACGGCCCGAGTGCCGGCATCAAGGCCGCGCTGGGCATGCGCCCGCTCGACGTCGGCAGCGGCCAGTGGTTCATCCAGAACGGCGCAAACTCGGGCGTCGGGCGGGCCGCCATCCAGTTCGGCAAGCTGTGGGGGCTGAGGAGCATCAACGTCATCCGCGACAGGGACACGGCCGAGGCCACGGACGCGCTGAAGCAAGAGCTTCTCGCCCTCGGCGCCGACGTCGTGGTGACGGAATCACAATTCCTGTCGCGCCAATGGAAAGACCAGCTCGCGGAAATCACCCGCAAGGGCCGCGAGCAGATCGGCCTCGGCCTCAACTGCGTCGGCGGCAAGTCGGCGACGTCCCTCGCCCGCTCCCTGGGCGAGGGCGCCACCATGGTGACCTACGGCGGCATGGCGAAGCAGCCCGTCGCCCTGCCCGTGGGCCTCCTCATCTTCAAAGACGTCCGCTTCGTCGGCTTCTGGCTGTCCAAGTGGAACCAGCAGGACGTGACGGGGCGCAAGCACATGATTGCGGACATCCTCGGCCTCATCCGCGCTGGCCAGTTCCGCGACGTGCCCGTCGAGGAGGTCAAGTGGGACTGGGACACGGAGGAGGCCGTCCTGCGCGACGCAGCGCAGAACGGCCTGAAGGGCTTCAGGAAAGGAAAGGGGGTGTTTGTTTTTGGGGATACCTAAACCGAGCTACCTACTTGTACAATTACTGTGGGCAAAAGAGATAGAGACAAATTCTGGGTATTAATATTGCTCGGCTGCTTCAGCGTCGCTGTGAGTGCAAAATATACACAGATAAGCCTGGACTCAGGCCAGGCCATTTGACGCCGCCACGGGCTCAGTTCCCCGCCTCCTCATCTGCCTCCAGAGGTTGGGGTGTTATCCAGAATCTAGCAAAGATGTCCACGATAACGCTGACGAAGAGAGTAAGAAGACTTGGTCCGGGTTCCGGCTCCGGCTCCGGCTCCGGCTTGGGGTCGGGATCGGGGCTGGGGGTCGCGTGTTTGTCCCGAGTGACGGAGATGCTGCTGATGGACCCGGGATCGTCCAGCGGATCGTCGCTGTAGTATTGGTCTTCCTCGTCGAGGGCGCTGTCGCCCTCGGCCTCGCCGTCGTCGCCGTCGTCAACACACCCAGTCTCGGACCCGTCTTCGCCATCTTTCTTCCCATACTCCCTCAAGTTGATTCCGCAGGTGACCCTGGTCTGCAGCTTCTGTACCAGTTCTTCGACTTCAGACGTCAGCTCCATTCCCGGGGGCTGATTGTATGTGAGGTCGAGGCTGTCAAAGTAAGCCTCCGACCAGCCCCTCCAGACGTGCTCTCGGGCCCTACGCTGGGCGTTGTAGGGAAATATTTTGGTGAAGGCCTCTTCGGGCGAGCATTCCACGTGCCTGTGCCCCATTATTGCGACAAGGGCGGTGGCCAGGAGGCAGAACTCTTCCCTAGGATGCAACCAGGGGCGGTGGCCACAATCCAGAACTCCTCCCTGGGATGCAATTAGGGGTTGCCTGAGGACGAAGGTGGTCGAGGCCAGCAAGAAAAAAGGTATGTAAGTGAAGACTGTCGCGTGATGTGAGGACCTGAACATGAAGATGAAGATGTCAACGCTGAGAGAAGGGGTTCGTGAGGGCAGGCATACGGCGCCACGAGAAGAGACGGGAATCAGGGCCGACGAGAAGAGTAGGAGGAGATAATAATAGGAGGAGAAAATACCGCAAACAAATGCGACAAATAAGTGCAACTTCTTGGATGGCGAGCAAAGGCTTCGTCTCAGGACTGCGCTTTCTGCCTGAGCCGATGCACAAACTTATTTCATATAATTACAAACCCAGCTGGAAGGAGAAACGGGCTCTCGCTTTCGCCTGAAGAAGCCACAACATTTGAAGCGGTTTCAATCTTGCTGTGAATCGGCGGTGCTGATGTTGCCCGCAACGAGAGAGGCAGAAACACCACGCACTAAGCTCAAGGCAATCTACTCAATTCATCATAAGGTATCATAAGCTCGCCGCCCTGCTTTCTCACGCCCGCAAAGCCTGCGCCCACTCGTGCAGCTTGTCAATCACCACCGGCGCAAACGCCGTCAGCGTGCCCTCGATCACGTTCCCAAAGTACACAATCGCCTCCTCCTCGGTCAGTTCCAGGTGGAACCTCTCGCGCACCTTCATCACCGCCTTGTCCGGCTCGAGGCGTATGTCGGGGATGTTGGCGTGAACCATGAGGCTAAATAGGTTGAGGATTAGGTTCGACGACTTGCGTAGCGCCGTGTACGCCAGGAAGCAGTACTGCTTGAACATTTGGTAGTGGTCCGAGTTGACGCCGCCCATGCACTCGACCATTTCCTTGGAGAGCTTCATGACGGGCGCAAAGGGCTTGGGGTCACGGCCGAGGATGAAGCCGAAGTCGGCGTGGAAGAAGTGGCCGTCCGGGGCGAGGAGGAGGTTGTCTAGATGGCGGTCGCCGACGCCGAGGATGTAAGTGATGACACAGTAGCCGGCGCACGACTTGACGTATGTGTCGAGCGTTTCCTGACGAACCCCGAGGGGCTGTCTATCGTCGGGGTTGTGGTGCCTGAGGTAAGCCAGAGCTGGGTTGGCCTTGAACTTGCCAACAATGCTCGACAAGCTTTGCGACTGGACAAATTGGGAGGCGCCGGCTGTTGTGCTCGTCGCCAAGATCTTGTACGGCGTCAGTTTCAGATCCAGATTCTCTTTTTGTAGCAGTTGGTCCATGAGCGTGATGATCTGGATCACCAGCTGGTCCTGCCTCAGATCGTCACCCAACTTGAAGATGATGGGATAGGAACTCCCTGTAGTTGTCTTGAAGCTGCATTTAATGGGGTTCAGAGACGACTTGAACACCATCACTTGGTCCGGCGCGACGCCAGTGATCTTGATGGACGGATCCAGGGGCATCGGGAGCGGTGGATCAATGGTTACCAGTTCGTTCTTCGGATCGGCAAAGAAGTTCTTGACCCGCTCCACCTTCTTAGCTATTGACTCGTTGGACACCTTGACTTCGCCAGAAATCTTTGACAAGATGGCGATGAGTTCAGCTTGTCGGAGAAGCGTCTTCCTGTCCTCGCTCCCCCCGGGCTGCTTGACAAGCTCCGTCATGAACTCGTACGCAACCTTGCGGTAGATGTTCCGATTGTCGAGGCCCTGTTCCGGGCTGTGGTCGTCGCACTCCACCATCAGGTACCAATACAAGTAATTTCCGAGCATGAAATTGGCGGCCGCGCGTTGAATGAGGAACTTGGCGAGCGAGGAGTCCTGAGTGCCGTCATGCTCCGAGTCGACGGATATGTGCTCGTACTTGAGACCCTGCACCAGTTGAAGCAAGTAGAGCAGCAGCTCCTGGTCGTCGGCCTTTCGCAGCCGATCCACGGCATAGGATCTGACGGCAGGGTTGTCGAACGAGGGTCCAAGGAGCTCGAGAGCATCGTCAATGTCAATCTCGGTCCATCGGCCGAGGACTTGGATCGCCTGCTTAGACTCGCTCTGGTCACCCCAGTTGACGGACTTGACAAACTTGGTCAAGGCCCTCTTGTCTCGAGTCAGATGGTATCTAAACTTCCAGACCAGATCCGTTTCCTCGGGAGACAGGACGTGCGTCGGCGAGTACGACATGATCATGTTCAGCTCGTCGCGGACCTTTGCATTCGGCTTCAGATCCTTATCCAGAATGCCGTGCCGATGGGAGCTTCGGAAGAGCCTTCTGTGCTTGGCCTCGGCCGGGTTGTCCCTCAGCCCGACCTCTGGGTCGTAGACCTTGACGAGGCGTGCACCAAACCCGTCGGAGCTCTCCCCTAAAGCGTTGATGCCCGGGCCGAAGTGAACTTGGGGTTGTCGCTGGGAGAGGTTGCCCTGTGACGCTGACAGAGACTGCAGCGCTGATATCGGAGGCGGCTCATATTCGTGGTCTGCAAAGACAACCGGAAAGTCAAATCGCGGGAGTTCGACATTGAGCAGAAACGTGGACGGGCTCGGCCGTCCGTCGTCGACGGAACCTTCGTCGTCGTCATCCGCCTCGTTGCCGCTGTCGCCATTCACCGCACGCTGACGCTGGAGCATCTTCATGGATGACTTGGCCGCCTGCAGCCCACGCTTCTCGAAGCTGCGAAAGACCATCTGGTCCAGCCAGTCGACGCGCGGGATCTCACCCATTTCGTGCTTCTTGAACAGCTTCTCCATCCTGTCGAGCTCCTCGGCATCCTTGTCCTGCGGTGTCACGTCGTTGTTCCTGGCAGCTGCTTTTCTTTTCGGGGGGACCAAAGCCGGGGTCTTGGAGTTGTCCGTTCCATCGGCGTGCTTGTGCCTGTGGACAAGGCACTTTTGCCGGCCCTTTTGCACCTGGTTGTCCGCATCGAACAGGGGCAGGGTGGTTCCTCCGAAAGGGATGGCGTGGTCCAGGGCACGCTTGCCTCCGGTTGGCGATAGGTCCCATATCGTTATGGCGAGACGAGCGTTGACTGGAAGCTGCTTGTAGGTTATGGGCAGCTCTAGCCATTCGTTCCACCTGTTTACCGGCTCGATTAGCAAGCCGCGTCTTCCTCTCGCTCGACAGGGTATACACACTTTCTTTCGGAGCGAAACGACTTGTACGCCGTCTGCACGGGCACGGTGAAAGGCTTGGAGCCCGCCCAAACTTGGGCCGTGACGTAAAGGTCGGAGAAGGGGCTGGCAGTGCGTGCTGTCAGCTTGTAGTCCTCGTATGATATCCAGGTATGCCGGGTCGGTCGTTACCTCGTGTTCGAACCGATGTGCCGCAGGTCTGGCCGGTCGAGAAGGGTTGAGTATTTGACGGGCGGCTCGTCACCCTCCAGGTTCATACTATATAGCCAGGCAGTCAGCAAGACGAGCGTGCCTTGTCGTATGGCATGGCACGGGGTGCTGAATGGTGGGACATACATCCGGACGCTGACGGGGTGGTCGACATCTTTGGAGCCCGCAAAGGAAAACGGGTCCATTCTCCCGTAGTCGGTCATGGCGGCGACGCGTTCATGTCATGCTGGGTCGAGGAGAGGGAGGTGCTCGTTCTGGGGACGTTGCGTGGCAATGCGTAGATGCTGATGTATGATGCATGTCGCGGTCTGTTGACGGCCTACCGCGTATTCTTTTAGAGGTCCATCGCTGCAGTGACGCCACCGCTAATCAGCCCCCACTGAACTCTGCATTCAGGTGCCCCGCGCGGGAGGCTCACCACCTGCGTCACCTCCACTCATCGACGCTTTTGGATTATCAAGTCGAACCCAGGGCAGCCGAATCACCTCGCGTACACTTGCAAATAAGCGTACAAATATCCAACATTTGTTTGCTCGTATAACATTATTGGAATATAACGCCTGTTCAACTGCCAGTTCTGAATTACTGTTCAAAAAGGGTCATTTCGTCGCCCAAACGCCACCACTCCTCGACAAATGTGCAATCAGCCACCAACACCATGACACCCTCACCCTCACCCTCACCCTCTGCTCACAAGTGACAACGCGCTCGTCACTTCTTCGCCTCCAGGTGCCACTTAAACACCTTGTTAAACACCTCCTTGCCGTCGCCCTCCAGCACGTCGCCGTGGCACGGAATCAGCGTCGCAAAGTCCCACGCCGCGATCCTCTTGACGCTCTCGTTGACGCTCGCGCGGTCCTTGGACGCCAGGTACCAGTTGAAGCGCTTCATCCACGTGGCGTCGCCCGCGGTGCTCTGCGCGTGCTGGAACAGCCGGTCCGTGATGCCCGCCGCCTTGCGCTCCGCCTCGGGCGCCCGGCTGTACTGCTCGACGGCCGGCAGGTTGAACATGAGGTCGGCCTCGATGAGCACCCGCTCCGGCTTGTAGAGGAAGACGAGCTCGCGGTTGGAGTGGCCGTCGACGTACTCGTAGTCAAAGTCGGCGTCGAACTCGTCGCCGATGCGCACCTCGCGCTTGTTTGCCTTTGTGAAGACGACGTCGAACTTGTCGCTGCCGATCTTGGGGTCGTCCTTTTGCTGCTTGTCGCGCTTCTCCTGGAGGCCCTCGGGCCCGACGATCTTGGCCCCGGGGTACTCCTTGGCCCACTCGGAGATGAAGATGTGGTGCTCAAAGTCGAGGGCCACGATGTAGCCGACCTTGCCGCCCATCTCGGCCACCTTGGCCTTGGTGGCCTCGGTGAGCGCGACGGGCGAGAAGGCGGCGAGGGTCCCCGAGCTGAGTTTTACTGCCGCAAATTAGCACGGCTCCCAGGCGAAACCAGAGAGAGACTCTTCATACCCAGGGTCCCGCGGCCGCCAATCTTGATTCTGCCAAAGCGCGAAAACGGCACGGAAAAGGTGGCGATGTTGGGCGTGACGTTGCGGATGACCATGAGGTCCGCCGGGTTCGACGGGATGAGCCCTGCCGACATTGTTGCCGCGGTTGCTGAGCTGGCACTGAATGCGCGTATCTTGGTGTCTTCAAGCGCTTGATGGAGATTGTACAGGAGGAGCAGGGAGAACAGCGAGCCACCAAGCAGGGTATTATGTCGTCGTCGCAATGGTAGTCGCGGCGTTGGGGATGGCGAGGCAGCGCAAGGTTTTATACCAGAGAGCTTGGTCCGGGAGCTAGAGTCGCAACCATCGATGACGCAAAAGCTCGCAGCGCGCCTTGTTGGACCAGAAGCTAGCAGCCCTCGTTCTGAAGCTCCCGACTCCGGCGCACAATCGTACTTGTCAGCGGCTCTTCGATACAATGGCGAGATCCGGGATAGACGCTTGATATAGACGGGCTTGACACGTTGCAGGCGGCTCAGTCGAGGCATGACAAATAACGGCAGACCGGGCCCAGAATCGGAGGGGGGCAAGGGGGTTGCTCGCTCGAGCTAGTAACTGACATCAGGAGCATGATCAGTCATGACATCAACAAACGCCGCCCCGGAAATGGCACCCCGGACAGGCGGGTCTCGAGTCCGCTTCGGTGGGGCCTCATCCAAGTTCGCTGCCGAGGCTCGGCGGGTCCGGCGATGCCTCCGATCCGGCTGCCAGTGTTGCAGGGGCCGGGGTTTTCAGGGACCATCTCCGCTGACTGGTTGCCGCGGTTTGTCATCCAAAGGCATGCTGCTGCCTTTGAGGAGGTGGTATGTTTTTGGAATCATTAATTGGCCCGCCGGACGAATCCATGCACCGACTCAAGTCGCACGAAAGAGCTGGCACAATGGAGTAATATGCTCCGAACCTGATGTGATGCCATCACTGTTAACGAACCAGTCCCACTGCTGCACGCCATGAACAAGAAGACGACCAAGGCAAACGCCGTCTAGGGAGTCGATAGACGAGCCGCCGTCTGCAACGAAAAGTCTCAAAGAGGCGCATCGGGGGCTTGAAGCTCCGCATGCCCAGCCAGTTTGTCTTTAGATGGAATTGCTCTTCCACGTCTAGCTCAAGACCACCTATTATCAGACATCGAGCTTGAATCTCTCTCAATAAAACCGCTGCTACAAAGTATCAGTACGTGAGTGCTATCGGTGAGGCTGACCGTCAGGTAACACGGCCAACCACATTCCCTGTAGTTGTCTCTGTTGGACCAATAGATTCTCTGCCTGACAATGTTCATCACCTCCCTCACCTTCATCACCTCAATTTCGATCCCGTCGCGACTAGTCAAGACCATTTCTGAAACGGCATGGCCTCGCGGAAACGCAGCGTCGGCACGATGGAGGGCGAGGCGTCGACGGCTGCCGATATGCGACAGGTCGTCGCCCAAGTCATCTCCAACTACAACAGCGGCGCGTATCATGCTCAAGGCCACCCAATCGCGGACCATTTTCAGATGACAAGTCAAGAGCGCATCGCGTATGACAAGATTGCCGATCTGGTGGCCAGGGCCGTCTTCAAAGATGTCTGGCAGATCGTTCAGGCCCAGCTTGAGGAGCAAGAAGCGAAGTTCCGCGCTGAACAGCCGGTCGTCACAACCGTCAAGGACCTCAGCGACACAGTCCAGCGGGCCGTCAGCGCGGCCATGGCACAACTACCAAGCGCGTTGGCTCCCACTCCCGTGGCTAGCCCGACAGCGCCCAGGAAGCATCCTGACCAGCTTCACTCCGTCAAAAGGTCAAACGCAGTTAAGCCCAGTACAGGGCAGTTCCAACTACTCCCCCTGGCATGAAACAAAGCACTGATGCATGGTCCCAAGGTGCCTCTGATGGTTGTAGCTGAACTGTTCCGGGACCAGCCAAGGCTGCCATTGACAGGCATTCCCGCCAACGATTACGAGGACCGGCTATACCACTTTTACGACTGCGATGATGTGACTCTCACTAATAGCTGCGGAGCAATTACGAAAAGAATTTTGCAATACACGTCAGCGTCAGTAGTCCTTCCGAAAGGGGTCGGCGCCATGGTGCGCTATGGAAAGTCATTGTCCGACAGGGATGCAAAGGAGGTGTTGAGAAAGTTGTCAGAGAGCACGAATGGTAAAGTAGGGGACGCAGCGTAGCTGTTCTCGAGAATGTCAATTCACCTTTAAGAAGGCTTTGTGATGTATAGCAGCAATTCCCAATACAACGGATAAGATGGTGGTAGACACCTGACGCAACTCCTTTTGTAACCCGTGGTGCCGCAGAATGTCGACCCAAAGTTCACTCCAAGGACACTCTCGCAGGACACCCCAGCAAACCTGCCGTCACTCTATCAGCTTCACCTTCCGCAGCCTTGCAACAGCAAACGGCGCCCACACATCCGCCGTCTGCACCAACATGATGAAAGAGGGGCTAAAAGTCTTGCCCCAAGTCATCAAGTCCGGATCGACGCCAGGAAACCACCACCACCACGTGCCCTCGCGAAACTGCTGGACCAGGTACGTCCTCGTCAGCGTGTTGGCGTCGAGCCAGATCTTCCTCTGCTGGTGGCACGATATGTACGTCTGCATCGAGAGGAAGATGACGACCTGCCGCAGGACATGGCCCAGTGCCTCTGTCGGCAAGGGCTTCAGCGGCACTGGTGTCGGCTGCCAAGAATTCCAATCGATGTGGGCGAGGAACGACACAGAGGACAGGAAGCGCGTCAGCCCTGGCAGCGGATGGAGGACGAGGGCGTGAAGGAACAGCCAGACCTCCACCCACGCCCAGAGCTGCTCCTTTATGATAGAATCTAAGGACCGCGGTTCCTGGCGCAGCTCCTTTATGAGGAGGGAAGCGGAACGCCGCGTCTCCGGCTGCTCATCCATCATCAAAGGAGGAAGGGAAACGGCCGCCCCCGGCTGCTTGTTCGGTATAGGGGAAGGTGAAGGCGCCGTCTCCGGCTTCTCGCTCACCACAGTAGAAGAGGGACGTGCCATCCCCTGCTGCTCTGCCATCATAGTAGAAGTAGAAGGGAAAGGGAAAGTCCCCGGTAGTTTGGTTATCGCAGGGGAAAGGGAGCGCGCTGCCTCCGGCTTCTCTTTCATCGTAGTGGAAGGGGAACGCGCCGTCCCCGGTTGCTTGGTCTTCGCAGAGGAAAGGGAACGCGCTATCTCCGACTTCTCTTTCCGTATAGTAGAAGGGGAACGCGGCGTTGCTGGCTGCTTGGTTATCGCAGGGGAAGGGGAGCGCGCTATCCCTAGCTTCTCTTTCATCATAGTGGCAAGGGAACGCGCCACCCCGTGCTGCTCTTCTATCACAGAGGAACGCGCCGGCGCCGGCTGCTCGTTCACCCCAGCGGAAGTAGAAGGCGGTGTCCCCAGCTTCTGGTCGTCCAACACAGTGGCAGCGGAACCCGGCATCCCCTGCGGCTCCTCCATCACAGTGGCAGTGGAACGCAGCCGCCCCTGCTGCTCCTCCCTCACAGGGTCGGTGAAACCCATCGTCCCCCGCTCCTCCTCCATCACAGGGGAAGGCGCCCGGTGCAGGTCCTTGAAGAAAGGGGAATGGGGCCGCAGAGACAGCTGCTCCTCGCCCACCAACCGGGAATGGCGCCGTACAGACTGGCGCCGCTCCTTCATCGAAGGGGAAGGGGTCGTCCCCTGGTGCTGCTCAGTCGCCAAAGGGGAAGGGGACTCCAGCGGCTGGCGCTGCTCGTCCCGGTCATGCTCAGGCTCGCTGTCAAAGGCCGGGCTGGCAGGGCTATCCGGTATGGTGTCGAGCTCCCTGAGCTCGTTGAACAAGGTGCCGAAATTCAAGTTCCCCAAAAACTGCGAGCTGCGTCTCCTGGCCGACATGCTGCTCGGTCGCTCTCTTAGGCGGTCCTCCATCTCTTGCAGTTCCCGCCTGCACTCCTGAAGCTCCCTCTCACTGTCTCCCAGCTTCTTCTCTGTATCTTTCAGCTCCTTCTCCCTGTCTTCCAGCAACCGCTGCTGCTGCTCCGCTCGGTGCTGCTCCTCCTGGGCCTTCTCCCGCCAGTTGACAATCACCTCGTTGCTGCTGTCGGAGAGGCCGCTCGGGGCCTGGAAAGTTTCTGAGAGGCTGCCGAGACCGGGGCTGGAGCCGGCCGGGCTACTTGTTCCTGTCGAGGAGCTGTCATCGGAGGTTTCAGGCGTATTCATGTCTCTTGTCGGCGAGCCGTGCGGGGACACTCCTATGGAGTTCTTTGGCTCGGGGGGGAAGAGGCTGTCCAGCTCGTCCGTGCCCCATTTGTGGTTACTCCCATCTTGCGAGAGCACCTCATCGTCCTGGGGCAGACTCATTTCCTGCACCTGTGCCTGCACCTGCCCCTGACTCTGCCTCGGCGTCATCTTCTGGGCCATCTCCAACTTCCGCTTCATCCCCGAAAGTTGTACCCTCAGCCCACGGATGGTCCTGTCCCGATCTCCAACGCTTTTGTTGAGCTTCGCAATCACTGTCCAGTCGTTGAGGTCCCCATGTGATTCTCTCTTGCCATCTCGCTGTCCCGCTTGAGGATCGTTGGCAGCGTCTTCCCACGTGGACATGTGCTCATCAAGCGTCTTGAGCACGTGGTCCGTCGTCTCGAAAGGCCCGGACTGGAGGAATTCGGTAAAAGCAATGACATTTTGCCTACAGGGCGGTCTTGAACAATGAGTTTTTGTATTCTCGAGAGCCTCCAGGTGGGCCAGGGCCTGGGCCCGTCGGTGTTGGTTGATCCTTTGGGCAGAGCGTGAAATCCTCATGAGTCGCTCCCAGTCCGCAAGAGCAGGGTTTGACGGGATATCCGTCGCTCGCAGCTCCTCGCATGTTTTGAAAATATCTCGCGAGCTCATCAGGTCGTCGTGGGACGAGTCGGCTTCCCCCTCATCGAGCGTCCCCCGTTCCGAGGAGTGGTCGGATAGCGTGTGGGAGCTCGCATCGTCGTTATCGGTATATGTGCTTGATATGCCGTAACCTGAATATTCGCTCTCGGAGTCCTCCGAGCTCTGCGGCGACCTTTGCGGCGACCTTTGCGGCGAGCTCTGCGGCGTGCTGGTACCCGTGTTGGTACGAGCCGTGGGGGTCGCTGGTTCACTTTCATCTCCATCCGTATCGAACTCCGGTTTTTTCGGCACGTTGGTAGCAATGTTGGGAGGACACTTGGGGGTCTCCGGCAGACCTTCAACTCCATCCATATTGAGATCCAGTTTCTCGTTGTGGCCTGCACCGTATCTGGGTCCAAGGCATGAAGCACTGAATAGATAAATTAGGGCCTTGGCCAAGATTCAAGCCGGTGACATGAAGGGGACGTGAGGGTATAGCTGTTGCTGCCCCATGGATGGTAACGGGCCATTTTGTACACATCCCACGGTAGTCTGTCCATGGTCGTTACATTCCATGTCCTTCCCCACCGTAGCCTTTGTCAAAGTCAGCAACTTTCTTTGTGACTCACTTGCTCTTCCGTTTGCGGCAGAGGCCTTTGACGACGGTGGCAAGGATTTCCAGTGGTGACACCACTTGGTGGTAAGTGCACTCGTGAGGCAGGGAGAGAAAGACGACAGAAGCGAGGCGTGAAAGAAATCGGAACTCGGACCAAGTGGACGCCGCGGGCATCCATCTCCTTTAACATGAATTAGTGTACGGAGTATTCCTCATCATGCATATGTCGTCATGCAAGTTCTGTCAAAGAAGTTCCACCAGCGCCAATACAAATCCCGACAGTCATATCTCCATCCACGCTTAGCTGTACCAGCCCCTTGCTCCCGGGCCGCCGCTGGTCGCCTCTCTCCTGTGCGCAATCATAGACTCCTTCAGGTTAAAGACTTCAATGATCTCACGCCACGTCTTCATGTCCATAGATAGGATGGCTTGGTGCTTGGAGGTACTGTGGCGGACCGTGCCATCCTCGTCCGCTTCTCGGTCAACCGGTGCTGCGAGGCGTGTTAGTGAAAGCTCATATAGACCAGACGAAAACAGCAACTCACCCAGAGCCGGGAGATCAAACTCGTCAAAGTCAATCTCGATCCTCCCGTCGCGAATGAGAAAGCTGACGTAGAATATGTTCTCGACGGTCTGTGCAAAGGACTTTGGGTTGACGACGAATCTCATGAGGTCGATGCCGCCCGTGCTGCGAAGTCCATGCTTGTGCATGACCTTTGTCTTCTCCTCGTCATCCATGTCGTCCTCTATCAGCTCCGCAACCGTCTCTTGCGTGTCTGCTTGAATCTTTTGTAGTTGCTGTAGGATCTTTCCGCAAATGGCAGTCAAGTCATTCTCCCTCTTGGCGAGATCCTCCACGTTGAGCACCTCCGGCCTCGTCTCGGTCAAGTTATCTGGCCGGAATGGGGCGCTGCGCTTCGTAATCTTGCGCGCCTTTTTCTCCACGGATAGCGGTCCCAGAAGGAACCCAGGCAAAGCCGGCCGCCGTATGTGCGGCAAGCAGGCGAACCGTCCGAGGTGTGGCCAGTTCATCATGTCTCCCTCGTCACCAATCTCGTCGTCGTCATCGTCACCCCTGCCACGAGTGGTGCGGCGCAGTCTTTGAGTGCTGGAGAGCTCTGGTGCATTATCGTCAGAAATTCCGCCGCCATTCCTCATGTATGAGATGCATTTGGACACGAATTCATCGACGTCGATTCCTTGCGACAGACTGCCCTGTGTCAGGCGCAGCGTTTTGCGGTATGACAGGTCCGTCGTGCTAACAAGCAGTCGCGAATCGATCGTCGCCTCTGTCGTCTGTTTCAGCTTCTTGGATAGGGCGTCGGCTTTGAGGATCGTTTCGTGCAAGCCGGAAGAGTCCTTGTTAAGGTATTCCTCGCCGTTCTCGGTGATGTCGCGCAGGAGATCTCTGTAGCCCTTTTGCACCGTGCGGCGCTCCTCCACGGGCTGGTCTGGATCGTACACATCCTCGTCTGGCTCGTCGTCGCTATCTCCGTCTGGCTGTGCCGTCCTTCGTCGCTGGTTTGAGTCGCCGTTTGCCGTGTTGGCGCGCTTTCTCTTGGCCCCAGAGGCACTGCGCGCTTCCGATCGCTGCCTCATCGCGAGGTTTTGCCTTGCAGGCGACGGGGATGGCGATGGGCTTTCTTGATCCTCATCGTCGGAGGGGTCCCGGACGCGTGTGGGCATCGCGATGTTGCGCGCTGGGCGTAGCGTTGAAGCAGTTGTACAATGGCATGCAGGTAGTAGGTAGTTGATTGTCTCGAAGTCGACCTGGACCTGGCCTCGCGACTCTTCTGTCTTTCTTGTGCCGTTGTTCGAGGGACGAACCAAAAGTCGCGTTACCAGACGCGACAGGTACGTACCTCTTTAACCAGGTGCCCCGCATTTCGACCCGAACCCTCGCCCAGCACGTTCACTGCAGTCTACCCTAGACACCACACTCGAAGGTTCGATGCAACTCGAGATCATCCCATTTTCTGTCTTCATTTGAGTTCGAGGCTATATTTAGTTAATATGGAATGTGTTTGGTCATGGTGTCCCCTGGTGTTTTCATATGAGGCGTGTTCTTCTGCACTTACACGTCCCCGTTCATTGTCAGCCAACAGGTTACAGCATCGCGTGGAGACTGGCACCTTAAGCGTTGGAACTCTGTCCCTAATTCTATTGTGATTATTAGGACCTGAGATGTGAATATGGCACCAAAACCATGCCCATTAACGTTGGGCTGGGAAGCCCCGAACGCACAGCCAACATACCTACCTATCTCCACGAGGCACGAGACCTAAACCCACATACGAAGTATTACACCAAGCTGGTTAGGTACATCGTTGGGCACACCACCACCTCAGCATCTCGTGCCAGCAGGGACCACAGCTAGGTCCAGGGTTGGGCATGTGGTGGACGCCTCGCAGATGCCCAGCAGACCCAACATTGCCAAAGATGGATGGCATCTCTGCGCACTCAACTGGCTTATCTGCGTCAACGAGATTCTTGTGACCACCGACGGAGGAGTGGCTGGATGCCTCCCAGATCCCGGACCAGCTCGCATGAATGCGTGTAAGGCTGGATGCAGAGGCTCTCTAAGCGCTACAGCCGGGTAATAAACACGACGGCAGGCGGAGTGCTGAGCGGTTTATGGAGGCCACAGCGGACGAGCTGGGCAGTACTACCTCACTGGCATATGTACATCTGGACCCTGCATTGGTCGTTGTGAACTTGTGCGGACCAGACCGAATAAGAAGTAGTATCCGGGCTACCCTCTTCGTGGCACGACCGTTGGCCGTATTCGCCAACGAGGGGCGCTGTCGAACCGCATTCCCCAAGCCATGGTCCCCAGGGCTGCCACACCTTCGGGGCAATACTGCACCCTCCGCGCGCCCGAGCCCCTGGCAACCGCATGCCCGGTTCACCAGTTGGGAACTTTTGGGAGCCAAACCAGCAGCCCCGGGCTTCCGAGCCCGGCTGCAGGCCAAGACCGAGCCCATGCAGGTGCATTTGAGGGATCGCGTGGCCTCTGCGGGCCTCACGCGGACATGAACGGTCGAAAGAGCGTGCTGGCGTGTCTACAATGTACGAGATGGCCAGTGCAAGAGAACGACAACTTGGACCAGATGCTGGCAGCTCGATGACACCTCACACCAGCCTCTGAACAGGCCAAAGCACAAAAGCAAGGCACGCGGTGGGGGCCCATCGCATCCCGTCACTGCGGACGGCTAAAGTCATGGTATCATGCAGAACACATCATCGCGGTCCACCAGCACCGGCCCGCTTGTGAGACAAGAGAGGTGGTCGAGTCCAGTGTCCGCGGACCGAGTTGACGCTGCTGCATGAGGCGTGGCCCTGAATGCCCTTGGTACCTAGGTATCGATGGAACACACGTCGAAGATGTACCGTTAGTGAGTGGCTGTAGTTGCTATTTGCGGCAGGGGAGAGACCTGGAAGTCATTGCTTCCAAGCGTGCAAGCGTGCGCAGCCCCATCACCGCCACTCTTCCCCTCTCCTCTCTCTTCTCCGTCTCCTCTCTCTGATGAACCTCCATCCACCTCCTCCACTCCCTGCCACCAGCAATCACTGCCGCGCCGCCCGTCGAGGTCGTGGCGTTATGGAGCACACCTCGTCCAGCGGGTGGAACGCGCAGCGAATGATCCGCAGCCGCTGTTTCCAAGACCCCGCCAAGCCATGGCGTCTAGTGGCTGTGGCAGCTGGGGAAGCTCGCGAGAGGTGCAGATAGCGATTTACCCCGCCGCCAGCTGCCCGTTGTAAGTGATGCCATGCTCGCGGGCTAACAGAAGCCGTCCGGTTCTGTCCATCCCGAAAGCTTCCTTGCTCACTCTCCTTCGAGGCTGGTCCCAGGTGTCGTAGCCATTGCACTCGAGACTCTGCATCGCCGAGCCAAGCATCCACCAGTGACCAGCCCCCCCGTCTGGGTTATAAGCCGTGGCCGCCCATCAACCTCTCGCGTGCGCGTGTATGTGTGACGTTCCTCTCCATCTCGTCGTCATCGTCACCTCTCCTCCACCGTGCACTACACTTTTATCCTGCAAGTATCTGCATCCCCATTACTTCGCAGGATATCGTCGTATCCGGTTACAACAATACCGCTTGTTGCGTCATCTGGACTGCCATCTCCGGTGCAGCGCTCGCTCTGCATCACGACTGGCCCCCTCCTGGTGCGACCTCACGTGTGCTCGCTTCGCCAGTTCGATCAGGTACAGCTCGTCTCTACCACCGCCACATAAGGCGATAGCTGCTTCATCTACATCATCTCCTCAAACGCCCGCGTCCCTGCCGCCTTTCGTGATAGCCTGGTAACCCAACGGCCTGTGATTTACATATCACATCGGAGGCGACATCTCTCAGTCTCTACACCAGTTCCGTGCCGTCCAGGTCCGAGTCCTCGAAGCCATCTACACACCTTACAGACGAGCCTGGGACCTCTCCCCGCTCGCGGTAAATCTGTGCCTTCTGTACTGGTGCCTGGACAGATGCTCGGACTGTCCCCTGTTCCCGCTCGCTCACCTTCAACGATTGACCTCGCGGTCGCCTCCATCTGCCCATTATGACGGGGGTTATTTCCACCCCTCGCTACAGTCACGAGGACTTTGAGACGGCATCGGTCCGCTCTGCTGCGCCCTCATATGGTAAGGAACCCTCCTACCCGGCCGACGGTGTGCACCTACGACTCGATATCAACGTATAATAAGGCACCACCGCCTCACGCCACGAGATAAAAGGCTGACTGACATGTCCTGTCTGCAGTGTCCAACGCACCGTCGTATCACTCCACCGCCCAAACCACCGATGCCGCTCCCGCCTACGCTCCCAGAACGGGCACCTCGTCGGCCGCCAACGCCCCGGCCCGGAACGAGGCCTCGACGCCCGTTGCGCAAGTCGGCCTCCCACCCATTCCCCCTGCTTCGCAGACCACCATGACCCTGCACAACTTCCGCATCCCCACGTGGTCCGCCAACAACGCCGTCGCCGCCCGCCACTATCGAAACGTAGCTGAACGACGCATCACGGACGGCAGGTACAACCCGTCTACCGATCTCACAAAGCGGAACGAACCCAGCGACCGGCCTCTGGAGAACCAAAACTACGGCATGGACGAGATCCGACCTCTGGAGGACCCCTATCTGGTTGGTGAAGTGGCTGCTGCGCAGGCCCGCCGCGAGAGACTTGCCCGCGAGTCGGGCGATGACGTCCTTGCCCGAGAGGATCGCCAGTGGGACTGGCTATTGGGTCAGTACAGAGGATATTGCGATATTGCTCCAACCTGTTGTCAGATGCTAACATGTCCGCCAGCGCAAATGAAGGACTGGGACGAGCGGGAGAAGAGCTGGGCCCGGTTTCGACAACAGGTCGACAACAGCCAGCGCAAGAAGCTCCTACGCCGCATCGGCGGCCGCCTGCTCTCGTAGGCCCGCGGCCATGCTTTGATGCCCGGTGTTTAGTTGCATGCTGCTCCTGGGCCGGTGGCCATTGCTTTCTCTGACGCATTTTGACGAAACCATGAACGCATGTGACGGCGCAAATGTCTAGAATGGACTATTCGGTGCATTCATCTTGGGAACTTTGGTGCAATCATCTTGACTCTCATGTTCGGGGTCTGCGTCAAGTGCGGGTACGGGCTGTACTGTCGGTCGACTTACATGTCTCTCATTCATCTCGCTCTGCTTTCTGCATATCATGGGTCGGTATCGGTAGCTCTGCTGAGAATAGAACACCCAGTTCAAGCAAGACAAGTCTGGCTGTGGGTGGAGGCGTGTTTGCATGTGCAATCCAGTCGTAAGCATACGTGCCTTAGCTGCCAGTGTAGCTTGATTCTGTAACACGCCCGTCTGAGCTCTACCTGCCGTCGTACATTTACACGTTCCATAACGCCATGCCCCATGCAGCTATTAAGACATTGCTCCTGCTGTCTGACGACGGCACGATCATCTCGCGCGCGTATTGTACACCACAAGATATTTATTTGCATATACTGTCGCCATATGACGTTCAACCCTTGCTTCGAGAGTTGAGGAGAAGGGCGACGATGAGACTGCGCAATGATTAGCCCCTCGGTCTCTCAAACGTTCCGACGAAACATACCCGTAGAGACCCAGAACTTCGCCGAAAATAAGGATGAGAACCATGCCGACAAAGATCCTGGACTGCTGCATGTAGGCCCGGACGCCAGTGTCACCGACGATGCCGATGCAGTAACCCGCCGCGAGGCCAGTCATGCCGACTGCGATACCGCATGCCAGATGCATGAAACCCCTGCCACATGTTAGACGACCGAGACGCGGGACCGACCTTGCGATTCGAGGGAGACGTACGCGAACAGGGAGTAGCTTTCATTGCCCGGGGGATTCAGGTCCTGGATGATGAGGACGGATATGACGAGCGAGTAGACGGCGATGATACCGGACATGACGACGGGAATCAGGCACTGCTCACGGCGTTAGAAAATGTTGGCTTCGTTTGCGTAAGGATCTCCGGCACTACCTTCATGATGAGGTCCGGTCGGAACGTGCCCACGCCGGCAATGCCGATGCCGGACTTCGCGGTACCGTAGGCAGCGCCGATGGCTGTATATTTCGTTTAGAATCCACATGGAAAAATGGATGATGCGTCTGGGGGCAGGCGAAGAATGGCTTACATCCGAATATCATGGCGGACGCGATGCCGGCCTGCGACGGGCCGCGTTAGCACCTTGACGCTCGTGCTCAACGATGCCGGACCGCACTTACCATCCCAAAGAAGGGGGCGAACTTGGGAGCAAGCTCTGAATCCATCGTGAGCGGAGGCTGGCTGCTGGCGGAGGAGGAACAACAGCGGAGTGTTGAGGTTGGCGACCTGATGGAGCTTGGAGCACGAAGTAGACGTCGCAGGTCCAGGCTGCTGGAAGCTGGTTCCAGGTTGCGAGCTGGCGTCATGGCGGCCAATCACACGGCCGCCGCCCGCCTGACCCGGCACGTGATTTAGCTGCTCCCCTTATCCGTCGCGATTCGCCGCTAAGCCAGGAAGGAGCTGGGTCCAAACCTAACAGTCTCTACCGAGTTTGGGCGACTTTGGTATGGTGAGAGCGATACATGACCGTCAGGTCCCGTCCGCGGGTTGAACTTGGGCATTTTGGACGGGGTGCGCGAGGAAACGCAGGCACTGGAAGGGTTCACCGGTCCTCGGGTTGTAGAGCATCACATGGTTTCGTCTGCGCCGTCGGCCCGTCCGAGAGCTGCGCAGGCAGGTAGAATTCAACGGTCAGTAGCGTAGCCCCTGGCCGCTGTGCATCAGGGTCACTGCAACGTTGTGCAGTCCCCCGGAGATAGGTACGCTGGCGGGTGGTACTGGCACCGGTATCCCCTACGGCGTCGCTACAAGCAGCCCTGGAGGCCACCCGGCCGCAGCTCAAATTGGCACCTCATGCAGTGCCCTGCCTCTCATTCGCTGGCCGAATCGAATCGAGCGACCACCAGGCACGCTCAGAACAGAACAGCGCAGCAGTAAAGCACCGCACAGCCAGCCAACTTCCCAAGGTACCTAACGCTCTGGGCCGAACCAGAACGAGACAAGACAGCAGGCGTTGAACCTGCAAAGCCTCTCTCTCTCTCTCTCTCTTCCTTTCTCTTTCTCTTGGACCACCACCCACCGCGCCCACCTTCACCTGGGCCTCGTTGCGATCGCCAATTGCCCGCTTCGCCCGGCAGCACATTCCTGTGCCCGCTCATGCTGATGCCCTCGTCCTGACACCTTTGTCCTGCGCCTCGCTCCCCTCTCGAGCGGCCCCCGGAACGAGCGAACGAGCGAGCGGACATACTTGGGCAGGGACCACGACACAGCCTCGAGTGCTGCTGCTCGTCCGACAGGCGTTGCCTCCTCCCGCCAAATCACTCGCGTCGTCCCGCGAGGCACACAGAGTCGACCACGCATCCCATATCTACACGAGGGCGACGCAGTCCCCTGCAATCGAGGCACCGGCCATCCTCCACGTCGACCGACGGCGGTGCTGCTCCCCGTCGAACGTCGACTGCCCGGACGTCCGGTCTGCCGCGATTTTGAGCTCTTGCCTGCTGGCGGCCCTCGAGGCATCACAACGGTTGGTTTGCCCTGCTCGTGGTGTTTTCGACGGCTCCCCCGAGTGCCTTGCCCGCTGACACAGGGCTTTCTCGCCGTCTGCAGTTGTCACCATGGCGGATTACCCATATGATCCTCGAGCAGCTCCGCAACAACGCCCACCACGTGGCTACCCCGACGCCAACAACCACCAGCGAGATGCCGCCTTCTCCAACATCTTTGGCGCCGCTCCTCCTCCCGGGCGATCCCAGACCATGACGTCGTCTTCGCATCCCGCGATGGATCAGGGCCGGACGCAGACCATGTCGTCGATGGGCCCAGGCCAAGGCCCGCATCGCCAGCCTCCACCGCGGCAGCAGCAGCAGCAGCAGCAGCAGCAGCAGCAGCAGCAGGGGTACTACGGCGAACGCGATCCCATGGCCGCGAGAAGCCGGCAGAGCGACTCGAGCGGGTACTATCCCAGCCAGCGGGCCGCCTCTGGCAGCCAAGTGCCGTCTCCTCAGGCGCAGTACATGCAGCAGCAACAACAGCATCAGCAGTATCAGCAGCAGGCCAGACGGCCTTATCCCGGCCCCCAGGGCCCGCCGCCTCCGCGATTCGAGTCTCGAGGCCCTCCGGCACAGGCTGCTGGAGCGAGATATCAACAACCGCAGAGGCCCCATCAGGGCGGGCCCGGTCCTGCCCTGAATAGCGACCCTTATCGCTCCCAGTCTCTCGCCTCTGCGCCGCGCCCACAAATGTACCACCCGCCGCCGAGCTCCTACCAGCAGTCCCCCGCGAGCCATTTTCGACATGCTCAGTACAGCAACAATCAAAACTCGGCGAGGACAACGGCCCAGGGCAGAGTGGTCCCGGAACGACACGAAGACCGATCCATGTCCATGACTGGCACGTATCATCCGCAGGACAGAGATGCCCATCAAACCATGAGCGGCCGGGTCATTCCGAACCGACGGGCTCCGGCAGAAGCGCCCATGTCGAATAATGGCTATCCGCCACAGAATGGAGGATACCCAAGTGCCCCGGGCTCGCAGACCCGCACCACGAGCATGGCCTCGTCCACCGGCGCGCCTGATCATTCAAGGACGATGTCGATGGCCTCTAGCATCGCGCCAACGATAACCCCGTCCGAGTCTGATGCCTCTACGCTCGTCCAGCGCCCTTCTAGGAGCAAATCGGTGGAGAGCGAGCGACCCGCCACCGCGACCAAGATACGGCCACCCCTTGTATATCCTGCTCAGCTCTCGAAAGTCGCAGAGTGCTTCCGACGAAAAATCATCATAGGAGATCGAACGAAGAACGAACTTACCTACAAAAATGCCTTTAGCGGTTCCGAAGCGGTCGATGTCCTGTCATATATCATCCGGACGACGGACAGGAACCTAGCCCTGCTCCTTGGTCGAGCCTTGGACGCGCAGAAATTCTTCCATGACGTAACGTACGAACACCGGCTGCGAGACTCGCAGTCGGAAATGTACCAGTTCAGGGAAAGCCTGATGGACGAGCCAGAGGATAAGTCTCCCGTAAACGGTGTCTTTGTTTTGCTCTCGGAGTGCTACTCGCCGACTTGCACAAGAGACCAACTCTGCTACTCCATCGCCTGCCCTCGAAGGTTGGAGCAGGTGTCTAGGCTGAATTTGAAGATGGGTCCCGGCCTTCGCAAGGAAGACTCTGCAAACATCAATGACGACGAGGTCGACAAGACTGACGAGCAGAAGCTCTGGATCAACTCTGTGCCCAAGGAAATCGCCGATGCCGTTAGCGAGAGGGAGAAGAAGAGGCAAGAGGTCATCTCGGAAATCTGTTACACCGAGCGCGACTTTGTCAAAGACTTGGAGTATCTCCGCGACTTCTGGATCCTGCCTTTGCGGTCTAAGGCGTCGCCGATCCCCTTGCAGCGCCGTGAAAAGGTGGTCAAGAATATCTTCAGCAACATTGTCGATCATCCCAGCATTCACAACGTCAGCTCGGGGTTTGCGGCTTCTCTGACGGTTCGGCAACAAAAGGAGCCCATTGTCCACAACATTGGTGACATCTTCCTCCAGTACGTGCCCCAGTTTGAGCCGTTCATATATTACGGCTCCAGGCAGCTGGAGGGAAAGTTTGAGTTTGAGAACGAGCGATCCGTCAACCCCTTCTTCAGCAAGCTCGTAGACGAGATTGAGCGACGGAAGGAGTCGAGAAAATTGGAGCTCAACGGCTATCTCACCAAGCCCACCACGCGTCTCGCCCGGTACCCACTTCTTCTCGAGAATGTGTTGAAGTATACGGAAGGCGAGAACTCTGACAAGGAGGACATTCCCAAGGTGCTCACCATGATCCGAGATCTTCTCGGAAGAGTCAACGACGAATCCGGCAAGGCGGAGAACCGATTCAACCTGAGGCGGCTCCACGACCAGCTGAGGTTCAGGCCCAACGAGCGGGTTGACCTCAAACTCACAGAAGAGGGCCGCGAGCTTGTCTTTAAGAGCCAGCTCAAGAAGTCGCCTACCGATCCGTCGGAGATAACATCTTTCCTCTTCGACCACGCTGTGCTTCTCGTGCGTATCAAGCAGAATGGGAAGAACGAGGAGATAAAGGCGTATCGTCGACCCATTCCCTTGGAGCTCCTCGCGATCCGCGAGATGGATGAGGTTATTCCCGTCCAGGGCATCAAGCGCTCCTCTTCGAGCCTGATCCCATCGATCAGGACGAACAATGCGGAAGCCAAGAAGGGAGAGGGGTGGCCGATTACCTTTCGCCATCTGGGCAAAGCCGGATACGAGCTGACTCTCTTCGCTGCGAACCAGGCGGCGCGCAAAAAGTGGCTTGAGTTTATTGACAATGCACAGCAGCGCCTTCGTGGTCGCGCCGACTTCTTCAACACGACCATCATCTCCAGCAACTTCTTCGTGGGTACCAACCAGATCAACTGCGTTACGCCCTTTGGTAAGTATTCTCGCAAGTCCCTGTGACGATGAGACTAGTACTGATCGTAGACAGACGGTGGACGTAAGCTTCTGTTCGGCACGGACAATGGCATTTATCTGGCGGACCGCAAGAACAGGGAGCAGATTCCAAGGAGAGTGCTGGAGACTACCAACGTCACCCAGATTGACATCCTGGAGGAGTACCAGCTGCTGCTGGTGCTGTCGAACAAGACGCTGCAGTCATACTCGCTGTCTGCTCTGAACCCCGACGAGCCGGCTCTGGCCAAGCGACCAAAGAAGATTCAGAACCACTGCAGCTTCTTCAAGACTGGAATCTGCCTGGGCAGGCATCTCGTGTGCTGCGTCAAGTCCTCGGCGTTGTCGACGACCATCAAGGTGTTTGAGCCTAACGATGCCATGACCAAGGCTAAGAAGCAAAAGGGACTGGGCAAGTTCATGGCTGGCGGCCAAGACGAGCTCAGGCCGTTCAAGGAGTTTTACATCCCCACCGAGTCGTCGTCGGTCCACTTCCTCAAGTCGAAGCTCTGCGTGGCATGCGCCAGGGGCTTCGAGGTTGTGTCGCTCGAGACACTCGAGACGCAGTCGCTCCTGGACCAGGCCGACACCTCGCTCGACTTTGTTGCGCGCAAAGAAGGGGTCAGGCCAATCCACATTGAACGTCTCAACGGAGAGTTCTTGCTCAACTACTCGGAATTTTCGTTCTTTGTCAACAGGAACGGGTGGCGAGCGCGACCCGAGTGGCGCATCGACTGGGAGGGCAGTCCGCAGAGCTTTGCCCTCAGCTACCCCTGGATCCTTGCGTTTGAGCCCAACTTTATCGAGCTGCGCAACATTGAGAATGGCGCGGTTCACATTGTGCCCCATAAGAACATTCGGATGCTTCACAGCAGCACTCACGAGGTATGCTGCAACAGGCCAAACCCCTCTTCTCCAGGACTTTCTCACTGACGATGCTTTAGATTTTGTTTGCATACGAGGACGAGCGAGGAGAAGACGTCGTCGAGGCCATCGACTTTTGGAAGATCAACCGAAAGTCCGAAATGCTTTCTGCGTCGGCCTCTTCGCCCCAGCTCAGCAACTCGGTGTCCCCACGATAGTCTTGCTCTTCACGCCCCCTCCCACTTGAACAAACTTAGACTAGAATCCCTTCCAGGAAATTCTTCTTGTATCACTTGATGGCATCCCGGATGCGCCGCTTCTATTCCCCACCGCGGCCCTCGTCGGCTGGAAACGAGGAGATTGTTGAAGCGGACATTGTTTAGTATACGGCTTATTTGCGGGGGGAGTACGGAACGCATCCCGGGTTCATGATCTGGGACTGGGGAGCAAGGGGGAGACTGTACCGTAGCGAGGTGGTGTATCGATTTTGAGCTACGCTGCGGCAGAGTGTGGTTTGCTTCTTAGGATGGTTCCTTGTTGTTTTTCATTTTATTAATACTCGTCCTGCTCAGCAGCAACCCCCAGTGGGTGGACTGCAGGCGAGATGGAGGGGGGAGACGGGTGCGAGGAGGAAAAGGGGTGCGTGTACGCTGGAGGGGATTAGCGATGTGTGAATTGAGAAGCAAATGGCATTGTTTGTGACTGAGCGGTCGGGTGCGGGCCTAATCGGGGCGGTAGGAAGGGTGGGCTATTATAATTTGCGAGTACATCGGATTTGCAAGCACTCTTTGGTGAGCGAGTCTGGTGCTGGTGACGTTGATGTGCCTTTGTGCCCCTTGTTTCATGATGCCCCTGAGGTTTGGTACGGGGCTGGTATTAAGAACAAGCTAGAGTACATGTTGTGACCATGAAGTAGTATCGTGAGGAGTTGCCCTCGGCATATGGTCACGGCCTCCGTCCCCCGAACCCAGCCGAGAGCCTCAGCTCGGGATACACCCTCTCAGCCCTCGCAAACCCATCGACGACCCTGCCGCCAACAACGTCCACGGCCGCCCAGCGCTGCTCCCTGCGCGGCCGGTGGCCCGTCCTGCCCTGCCACAGGCCCATGTCGTCGAGCAGCACCTCCACGACGGTCACGTACCTCACCGCCGCCGCCGCCGCCGCCGGTGTCTCGTGCTGCTGCCCCGCCGCTGCTGCCTCTGCGCCGCACACGCCGTCCGCGTCGTCTTTGCCCCGGGGCACCCGCGCGCAGAGCAGGTGCAGGTCGAGCAGCTGCGCGAAGACGAGCCCGAAGCTGGGCTTGTTCCTGCGGAGGAGCGCGGACGCGGGCGCGGCATAGCCCGGGAGGGGCAGGGGCGGGGGGTGGAAGACGGAGCGTAGGGTGGGATCGAGGGGCTGCGTCCCGCGGAGCGCGTTCGTGGTGCGCCGAGCATTGCTGTTGGCGGAGTTGGCATCAGGGGAAGAAGAGGTGGCCGAGTTGAGGAGCAGGACGAGCGGGTGCGAGGGCAGGCTGCGCGAGAGGTAGCGCAGGTGCGCGCCGAGGAGCTGCAGGGCCGTGTGGGCGGCTGAGTTCTCGCGCTGGGTGAAGAGGCTGGTGAGGAGGGTGGAGAAGTGCGTGACGAGGATGACGCTGGGCGGGCGTCGCGTGTCTGCTTCTCGACGTGGTGGTGGTGTTGGTGATGCTCGTGACGGCGTCGACGCCTCGTCCTGGCTGTCCTGGATCTCTGAAACGGGCGACTTCGCCGGACGACGATCCGCGGCTGCTGCTTCATCATCACCATCTGCTGCTGCTGCTGCTGAAGCTTTCACTGAAGCCGGCGGCGACCCCCCCGGCGCGTCCAGATCGGCCAACACCTCCCACAGCCCATCCAGGCCAAACACGCACGACAGCATCACCCTCTCCAAGCACGCCCTCGTCATCTCCCGCGCCTCCGCGGCGTCCACGCCCATCGCCCCCAGCTCCGCCGCGATGCCCTCCCGCAGCGCCCGCAGCAGCACCCCCCGCGGCCGCGGCGTCACCACCAGCGCCGTCGCCACGGCGTCGTCGAGGAGCGCGCGGACGAGCACCTGCAGCCCCAGCTACCTGAGTTGTCAGCACATGCTGCACCTGCTTTGGAGATGAGGCATGTATGGATAGGGACGGAAGCGGTAGACGGGAAGAGAAGAGGAGGAAGAGGGGGCACACACGCACCACCAGGCCAAACGCGTCCTCCTCCTCGGCACTCACGCCCACCACGCAGCCCCTCTCCAGCCCGCCCCCCAGCAGCACGTAGTCGTCCAGCTGCGCGCACCCGCTGCGGCACGCCCCCAGCGCGCGCGCCTCGTTCCTGCGCGCGACTTCCCTCGCCGCGAGCGTCGACGCGGGCAGGGGCTCGAGGGGGAAGTGCTGCGAGCTCGCCTGCGAGGCTGGTGCTTCCATGGCCGCCGGTGGATGGAGGGAGATGGGATGTTGTTGTCGAAAGAGCGTGGACGGACCGGGACGTCAACGGAAAATGTCCAGAGCCTCCAGGGTTGTCCACTGCTCCGTCAGCGTTGTGCCTTGGTTGAGGGCCGTGCCAGTCATGTCTTGCGTGGTGATGGCAGACTGGTGGAGGGAGGAGTGATGTCAAAGGAGAGTTGTGTCAGGTCAGCAACTAGGAGCCTCACAGCCAAATCCACGACGTGACCCTCGACACAACATCACTTCCGCTGTTTTCTCTACATGTTTCATTCAGTTCACACAAACCCCCCCGTAGAATAACAAAAAGGTTTATTCGTAGCAATCTGCCTAGGAATTCTCTGGCAATTAATGTCCTGTCCTGGTAACCCGCGACCCTTGCGCCACCTGCCATCGTACTCCATCACATAGTGTTTGAAAGTATTGAACAATAATTACCCTTCTCTCCCAACGAGAGTAGGGCTAGCGGCTGAACATTCTAGGTGCATGTGCCGTCATTGCCTCTTCGTGTCCCCATTTGCCGACGTCAGGGGCCGTTGGCTCTTGGGCCATAGCCCCTATACAGCAGGGCGAATTACGCTTGCACCCGTCATCAAAGCATTCGCATCCCGCATACAAAGCTGGGAGTCCCTGCATCCCAAGGTAACCCGAGCAGGGTCGTCTTAAGCTCGTTCCTCGTCTGGTGTCAAGCGTAGTCGGCCCTCTTCGCTTGGCTGGGTTTGCCCCAGTCTGCCACTGATCGCGACACCTCTCCGTTGTGCTCCTCCGAGCCACTACATTGCCGTTCCAGGGTTCGGCACCAGGCCGTTGTCGGCATTCCTAGGTCGTCGCCCACCCTTCAAGCTCTTCATTCGGCCCAGGATCCCCGAGGGCTTGGCCGGGGCATCCTCCGAGGACGTCGTTGCGTCAGTGGTCGCTCGTCGCTCCAGAGGTCCGCCAGGCATTCGACGTGGAACGGAAGGGGGGCTGGTTGGTGACCTGGCGCCATCCTGGGGCTTGACGCTGATGCTATCGCCGCCCTTGCCGAACTCAGCGAAGAAGGGGTTCGAATCAGACCCGGCACTGGCGCCTGTTGGCACGGCATCTGGCGAGCGCTTGCTATATGCGCCCTCGGGGTTCGTCATCCGGCCCAAGGGTGCGAAATCCCCGCGCGGACCCTTGTTGATGTGCCGGATGCGCTGCGCCAGCGACTTCTTGCGCTGGATGCCACCTTCGGAGAATTCCTGCGCCTGCTCTGCCTCACGCTTGGCAATCGCCGTTCTCGCGGCCGGGGTGCCCTCAAGGAACGTCGAGGTGCCCAAGCCGTAGCTCTCGTCGCCGTGGACCACGTGGCCACGCGCAATTGGGTCGAATATCGCCGCCTCGCCATTCGAAGGGGTCGGATAGTTGTAACCATTCTTGTTCCTCGCGCCGGCGTAGTCTCGGAATGCCTCATCCGTACCGTTGCCCATGAACACTGCGTGATCGGGGTTCCGGTTGAGGGGACCTGCGCCGCCAATGGAGTTGTTGAGGGAGTCCTTGGGAAATGCCTGCATAGGGGCACGACGGCTGCTCTGGCGGTTTCGGTGAGGGTTGAGAGCGTCAAAGGGGCCGTCATGGTGGAACACTGGCAATTGGTCAGCAAACGGTGCTTGATGTCCAGGGGGTAACAGCAACATACACCCAGTTCCATAAATGCTGGTGGCATCAAGCTGATCGATGATGTCCAGTCGGCGGCTCGGCCGACCCGACTTGCTCTTGTCCTTGCCCTCGCGGCCCTCACGAGCCTGGCGAGATTCACGGGGGGCTTCACGACCTTCGCGGCCCTCGCGGCCCGACGAACGGCCCTCGCGCTCGCGGCGCTGGCGATCGCGCGCTCGCTTGGCCTCAATCAATTTCATTTCGTCCTCTGTGATGGGTTGAGCGTTCAAGTCCAAGACGGAGGACTCCGAGTTTCGTCGTGGGCGCCGCTGCGGCTTTCGCTGAGGAGACTCCGAAGGGCCCGGTCGGGGACCGCTTGCCTGTGGCTTCCGGGCTCTCAACGCCTCTTCTTGCGATCGCGTGGGACGGTGGTTGCTGTTGGGCGGCCTGGCGAGCGGCTGGTTCTCGCCTCGGCGGGGAGCTGGAGCTGGCTGGCGATCCATGGGGCGGCGCTGCGCAGGAGGAGCGACGGCCGGCTTTTCGGTTGGCCTCATGTCGTCGAGAGTCAGAGAGTTCTGTGATTCGTCGAGGTTAGCTCACAGGTGCCGCCCATGGCTGGCCAGTCGTCAAGTCGCGTGATACCCAATACGAGAGACGGGTAACAGGCGAACATGGTTTCAGAGACGAACAACTGGCGAGGTGGGGGAGACTAGACGTACAAAGATCTCTTCTGCCGACAGAGACTTGGTCTCGGAGTGGTTCGACATGGCGCCGGGAGACTTGACGGCCTGCGCGGGCTGGTCGAGGAACGGGTTTCGCGACAACGGCCGGGGGGGAGGGTCGTCGAATGGAGAGCTCGGCGAGGCAAGGCTCGGCGAGGCAAAGGCGGCGTCGATGCTCGAAGGCGAAGCGGCACGATTCCGAAAGGGGTTGTTGGAGGAGAGATTGAGGGAGAGGCTAGCAGACTGTGCGCCAGCTGGCTGTCGCCCTGTTCAAAGAGAAAGTGATCAGCGAGCGGCCAGGTGCAGATACGCAAGCATGTAACCGTGCAGAGCAGCGAGGAACGTGAAACACGACAATCTCTCCACTTGGCAGACCGGATACGGATGACCGCTGATAGCGGGACCGATGGCAATGCGTGCCAAGTGTGCCGGACCTTGCCTGCCCGATCCCGATGCTCGACGGCATTGGCTGGGCTGGGATCGGGGAAGTCGAGTCTGGAGACGACTCGTCGCTCCCTTGGCGAGGGAGGGAGGCGAGAGGATGCCGCAAGGGTGCAGCGGAAACTCGAGGCGTAGGGAATGGGGGGTCAAAGAGGAGGGGAGGGGGGCAACGGCTCACCTTGCTGGAAGGGGTCTGAAAATGACATCTTGGCCGATGACGTGGACTATGATGATATGACGATGAAGACGAAGATGTTGGTGTCGGCTGGCGGTTGGCTACCAAGGCTCGAGAGGCTCGAGAGGCTCGAGAGGCGCGAGGTGCGCGTTGCAAAAGCTCCAGGCCTTGGTCAATCGCTTGCAGGTGGCAGCACGAGGCCCTAGTGTCATACCAAGCAGACCAAGCAGCGAAACACGGTGCGAACCGCCGTAGTCCGCAGTGACGACAGCTAGCGGGGCGATGGTTATTGCACGGCCAGTCAAGTTGTCAACAGTCACGGAGGCCCCAGCTCCAAAAAGGGGCTCGCTGGTCGTGAGGATGCTGGTGGCTGCGATGATCGGCAGGCGATGGATGCTGCTCGGCAAGGAACAGGACGCAACCTCTTGCGGCGGTGACGGCGGCAGCAGCGACAACGCGTGTGTCGGGGGCTGAACCTGATAACAAAACGCAGCGGAGGGCGGCTGCGCGGACAGAGAACCGGGCTGGTTGGCTGGCGATGTGCAGGCTGGGGTCGCCTCTTCGTCCCACGGCAGCGGCTCCTGTTTTGGTTCGCGAGCGAGCGGCTCGCGCTGACTCGGCGGCGTTTGAGGATACAGAAAGGGACGAACGAGGTTGAGGGTCCGTCGCAGACGCGGACACGGCCAGGGCTGTCTGTGGGCGGCGAGTCGGCGCGTCTGGCGATGCGCTCGCGGCGTGATGGTGTTTCGGCAGAGTGACGGAAGTGATGGAAGTGTTTGGTCGAGGCACAGGCGAGGAGCGCGAACAGAGAGGCTCAGGGTCTAATGCTAGCCCGAGAGAGGCCCTGATGCCCCGGCTGCTGTCGTCGCGGTCGTTATATTAGTAGCGGAGAGAAATGTAAGTTTTGGGGGCTTGTGCAGGCGCCAGCAGCTGGCCTTGTGGCCTTGAACCATGGAAGTCATTGAACCCACTCCAAGAATTGGGATGGACACATTGGACAGTGGAGACTATTAGGTGTTGCTTCGTACCTGGAGCGCCAGCCCGAGCAGGGGCCAACAGTGGCTGCAGGCCACCTCGGGTCCGGTGATGGCTGTTCTGGCGCGCGCCACCAGGCCTAAATCATGAATGTGCGCGCGAAGCAGGCTGGCTGCAACGGCACCTGACGGGCGGTTACGCGCGCTACTTAGATTGGCTCCGTATAAAGATCCAGGATATCATTCATTTTTTTTTAAATTATCCGCATGTACGAACTATTGGCATGCAAACCTCACAGATGGGCCCTCCACGATTGCAGTTTGCTATCATTCGAGCTTCTCGCACAGGCAGTCATCGTAAAGTAAAATAAAAGCAAGAAATAAAAACCGGAACTCTGTAAAACTTAAACACGAGGCTCTGGCGACCCGGGCGCCTCGAAGTTTAACAAGGGCTCCATGGCTTCCAAGTTCCATCCGGGCTGCACCGTGGAGCAAGCGGATCCCGCAGCGCCCATTTTGGCTTTCGGTTCAGGGGTTTGCGGGGCGGCGGTCAGGGGAGCGCGACCCCTGTGAGGTCACTGAACACGAGGACCCAGGAGGATGCAGATCATCGTCGCCGCAATGCGCCGTGCACCCCCATCTCATCCGAACCTTGGCAGCACTGACCTGACTGACTGGGCTCTCACCTCCAGCGGTGTTTACGATTTTAAAGGTTTGTCTTTGGAGCATGCGTCACCGATGCGCATTCCGAGTTCTGGGGGCTACTGGAGATTCATGCAATGATGCACCTGTCGCGGGCTCTGATCTGCATGCACCCAGATTAGATTTGGCATCCAACTCTGAGGGGGCAGGGTAAGGGTATCTGCACTGGGAACTGGGCAGCGGGCAGCTTTGGTGGTACGAGGGCAGCTCGGGATCCATCTGGCATCTGGGCATCTAGCGAACTTGGGGCAACTTGTTGATTGTTGATGTATCATAGTATACTTTATGAGCGCGTCGTTTTTGTCTTTGTGGCTACTTTAAACCTACTGTATCAATGGAACCCTCAACGCATCAGAAGCGTCTGGCATCAGCCGAGATTTACCCCTTTGCTTCCGTCACGTTCCGAAAGCTCGCCAGCGGCATTTGATGGTCCGAAAAATAACCGGGATGGAGCGAATTCCCATCGCCAGCCCAGGCGAAATTAATTCTCTCCATGCAACGAGCTCTGGCGAGGCAGGGGAATAAAAATCGACTTTCTGGGAGGCCTGGCGCTGTCCACGTATCCATTCCGACTTCCCTCGTCTCTCCAGACGCCGATTGCCCGCTGCAGCACAGTCGGACGACCAATCAGCTGATTTACAGGATGCTACGGACAGCTACGGCCTCGGGCCTTGCCAGGTCGTGCATGCCGAGGACCGGCAGAGGAGCAGCTTCAGTAGTCGGAGCAGCTTCAGCAGCCACATGCCAGACGTGGACCCCGCAACGTCAACGTCAATTGCAACCTCAAGGCCAACGCCTCCGTCTACAGACCCGAGCCCTCCTCTCCATCGCCAGCAGAGGCATCCACACCACCGCGAGAAACATGGCGCCCGCGACACGAACCGAGAGCGACGCCTTTGGCGAGGTCCAGGTGCCCGCCGACAAGTACTGGGGCGCCCAGACGGAGCGCTCGCTCGAGAACTTCCGCATCAACCAGCCCCAGGACCGCATGCCGCCACCCATTGTCCGCGCCTTTGGCATCCTCAAGGGCGCCGCGGCGACGGTCAACATGCGCTACGGCCTCGGTGAGTCCCAGGTGGTGCAAGTCGCTCAACTCCAGGCTAACCGTGAGCGATTTTGCAGACCCCAAGATCGGCCAGGCCATCCAGCAGGCGGCCAAGGAGGTCGCCGACGGCAAGCTGCTCGACCACTTCCCCCTCGTCGTCTGGCAGACGGGCTCGGGCACCCAGTCCAACATGAATGCCAACGAGGTCATCTCCAACCGCGCCATCGAGATCCTCGGCGGCCAGATGGGCAGCAAGAAGCCCGTCCACCCCAACGACCACGTCAACCGCAGCGCCTCGTCCAACGACACCTTCCCCACCGTCATGCACATCGCCGCCGTCCTCGAGCTCGAGGGCGACCTGCTGCCCGCCCTGCGCAGCCTCCGCGCCGCCCTGCAGGCCAAGGTCGACGACTTCGAGGCCAAGAAGATCATCAAGATCGGACGCACCCACCTGCAGGACGCCACCCCCCTGACCCTCGCCCAGGAGTTCTCCGGCTACGTCGCGCAGCTCGACTTTAGCATCAAGCGCGTCCAGAGCTCCCTGCCGGACCTGCGCCTGCTGGCCCAGGGCGGCACGGCCGTGGGCACCGGCATCAACACCTTTGTCGGCTTCGCCGAGGCCATCGCCGAGGAGGTGACCAAGATGACGGGCACCGAGTTCACGACGGCCCCCAACAAGTTCGAGGCCCTGGCCGCGCACGACGCCATCGTCCAGGCGCACGGCAGCCTCAACACGCTGGCCGGCTCGCTGACCAAGATCGCCCAGGACGTGCGCTACCTGGGCAGCGGCCCGCGGTGCGGCCTCGGCGAGCTGAACCTGCCGGAGAACGAGCCGGGCAGCAGCATCATGCCGGGCAAGGTCAACCCGACGCAGTGCGAGGCGCTGACCATGGTGTGCGCCCAGGTCATGGGCAACAACGTGGCCACGACGATTGGCGGCATGAACGGCCAGTTTGAGCTCAACGTGTACAAGCCGCTGATCATTCGCAACCTGCTGCACAGCTCGCGCCTGCTGGCCGACGGCATGCGGTCGTTTGAGAGGAACCTGGTGGCTGGCCTGCAGGCCAACGAGGAGAAGATTGCCAGCATCATGAAGGAATCGTAAGTCACGTTTGCCATCCGCTCCCTGCTTTTTTTGTTGTTGCTGATGGCATGCTAACCGTGAATCAGGCTCATGCTGGTGACGTGCCTCAACCCCAAGATCGGCTACGACATGGCCAGCAAGGTGGCCAAGAACGCGCACAAGAAGGGCCTGACGCTCAAGGAGAGCGCTCTCGAGCTCAAGGCGCTGACGGAGGACGAGTTTGACGCCCTGGTGAAGCCGGAGCTGATGGTTGGCCCCAGTGCGTACAAGCTGTGAGGCGCGTGAGCCGTTGGCAGCAGCCACAAGGCCACGCGGGTTGCAGAGAAGAGACGGACGAGAATACCTAAAACAAAAGGCGTCTTGATGCGCCCGTATATATTATATAGACTAGCATAACTCCTTTCGTGACCTGTAGTATAAGCCAACACGAGGCACTTGTGCTTATAATACAGCCTTCCGTAGCCCGCCTGCGGCGTCATGTCTGCATCCACTCTTGGAGTCTTGTCATCAAGCTTCGGTGTCGTAAAATGGAAAGAGTAAATCTCATAGAGCATAGCAATAGATCTTGTTCGAGCGAGGTCTCATTCATATTTACCAGGACGCTGATCAGGCTGATAATTCATTGTCATGTCCACTCAACAACACGAGATCTTCTGTCAGCGCTCAACACACAAGACGGCACGCTGGTCTTGACATCCGGGGCCATTGGCTACCAGGGGAGGTGCAGGGGCGTCGACAGATTCTGTCCGAGGACCGCCTCTGCCGTCCCGATGTCGCCTGTTGATAGAAGTCGTCAGTGTCGGCCACAAACCGTCTCGCTGCATGGTACTCACGCGGTCCCCTGGGAGCCCAGTACTCGCCAGACTTGGACATGTCGAGCTTGCCGGTCCACTCAATCAGGCTCGCCGCCGCCTCGTCCGGCGTAACCGCTGCAAGCCAGTCATCAGCATAAGCGAAGACTACAAGCTCCGGGCACAGAGAACGTCTGGGACTCACCTCCGCCGTCGTCCCAGTACTTGTCGAAGCCGACGCCGGCGGTCATCTCCGTGCGCATGAAGCCCGGGTGCACGATGCTGACCACGACGCCCCTATCCTTGAGGTCCAGGCTGAGCAGCCGGCCGACCATGTTGAGGGCCGCCTTGCTGGCGTGGTGCGCGTAGTTGCCGCCGCCCTCCTTCTCGTGCCGCAGCGCGATGCTGCCTGCCTCGGAGGACACGAGCACGACGCGGGAGCCGCTGCGCAGGAGGCCGGCCTGGACGAGCCGGTGGACGATGAAGACGGGGGCGATGGCGCTGGTGGTGTACATGCGCTGCTCCTCCTCCCAGTTTGGGCCCTTGTCCGCGCTCAGGTCCTCGGTGGTGAAGTGGCCAGCCGTGATGATCTGCCATGAGTTAGGTCTCGAGGACTGCTGACGCCGGGCCGTGTGAGACGTACAACGGTGGACAGCGGCGCCGCGCCGGCCAGCTGCAGCACCTTGACGAGCTTATCGCCTGCCCCGGGCTCCATCAGGTCGAGGCCGGGCAGCCATTTGACGTGGGCGGGGAACGCGCTGGGGATGATGTTGGACCTCGTGGTGCCGTAGACGAGGGCGCCGGCCTTGGAGGCGTATTGGTTGATGAGGCTGGCCCCGAGGCCCCGGGTCGCGCCTACGATCAGAATCGAAGACATTGTGAGGCTTGATGGTTCACGAGATGGCGCTTTGCTGAAATTGCTGCACTTGGGTGCCTTACTGAGAGTCCAAGGTGAGGTAATCGCAGCTGATGAAGCGGGCAAGCACGTCACACACCCCGCCTTCCAGTTCCTTGCAGTTCCTGCCGCTGCTCGCCATTCGTCTCTATTACCACTTCGAGCTACGGATACCGAGCCTCTATCCGGACAATGGCGAGCGACATACTCGACGCGCTGCTCTTGCCCCTTCAGGGTAGTCTCAATGACAACAGGCACATGGTTCTGGAAGCGTTCATGTAGCATCCGTGGCGTTTGGTCTGCGCACCCAGCTTGTCCGTCGGTGAGCCAATCAAGGCTAATCGGCAGACGGCAACCCGCAACGACGTCCTTTACGAGGAAACCGAGCGCTCCCCGGTGCGCCATTCGACGCCACCGTACGGATACCATACCTCATACCTCAGCTACGTATGAGAGACGTGCTGCACCCATGAGGCTATCACGTATATATTTCGCGCCATGGGCATCGTTTCGGCGACGAAAGAGACCATCGATGGATCCACCACTTGGCAGCCAGGACGAAGATGCTCGACTGACCTCACAACTACTGGGAAGAGGCAATGGCTTCACGAGCGACTCTCACCGTGCCCCAAACGGAGCTGCCTGACGAGGAGAGACGGGTTGGCCGCCGCCCGTCGTGGAGGTCGTTCAATGGCATCTTTACGGCCCTGAGGCTGGGTCCGAGTGACGCTCCGCCGGCAGAGTGCCAGATGTCGTCTACGAATACACTCGCATCCAGCACGACAAACACCACCATTGCGAGAAGCTATGAGGGAGCATCGTTGGAAAAGGAGGCGCTCGGGGCAGCGTCAACCACCGTCGCCAAACACACTTTGCAGGCATACGGCTCGGAGACCAGCGAGACAGAAGGCGATGCCACCGACGACGAAGCCGACGAGGCGCAGATTCTCAAGGAGGCTGCCGCCTTTGTCGACCCGAGCAAGACAGTGCCCGGGATCCTGCCCATCCTGCCAAAGCCCATCCTGATCCCTCGGCTGGCTCGCGGCGTCACGTCTCCCGTCGCGCGGGCTTGGCCCCCCGAGGCCGACAACCACGCCATCACCATGGAAGAGTTCCTCGCCTTCATCGACGGCCTGAACATCCTCAGCCAGCCACCCGTGCACGCCATGATGCTTCACATCGCGTCCATCGGCATCGGCTTCGCGCCGTTTGACGGCGCCGACGGCGTCGCGGCGCTCACTGAACTGGCCGCCGTCGGCTTGTCCCACTACATGGTCGTGTCGCGGTGCAACGCCTTCCTGCGCAAGATGAACGCCGAGTATTTTAACCCGCGGCGCCTCCACGCCCGCCTGCTCACCACGAAAGCCCTGCGCAAGTCCCTCGGCATCCCGGCAGACGACCCGCTCGTGGCGCCCCTGGCCGAGAGCACGCTCACCATGACGGCGCACGAGCGCGTCATGGAGCACATGCAGACGTACTCGTGTGCGCTGTCCCACGACGTGCCGGACCCGAGCCCGCAGACAAAGGCGCTGGCCCGGTTGGCGGCGTGGAACGTGCGGCAGAAGTCGCGCAGGTTCAACAGGGCGGCTGTGGCGGCGCGCAAGCGGGCGTGGAAGAAGCGCCTCAAGGGCAAGACGGCGAGGCGGGAGGGCTTCCTGGAGCGCGGGCGGGTCAAGAAGCTGCAGTGGCTGCTGGTGCAGAACGTGGAGGACTTTGAGCGGGAGGAGAGGGAGAAGGCGGAGATGCAGGCGGAGAAGAAGGGGAGCAAGGGGCGGACGTCGACGTGGTCGACGATACGGTTCCAGGAGAGTAGTGACGGGACGTGAAGGGCGCGGGCTGCGAGGAACATGCGTTGCCCCTGGGCTGCTGGATGTGTATTGACTCCAATACGCGTCCGTGGCCAGTCGATTATTGCCAATAGAGGTGTACTGTACATGTCCGTAGAAATCCAATCCAATTCCATCCCGTCCCTCAACCCACTGCTCTCCGCGAGCCGTGTAAGTCGCCACACCCGTCCCGTCCCGCCTTAAACGGGGCCCGATCCGCCATGTGCCTAATCCGTACTCCCCACACACACGGCACTTACACCAGCCGCTACGGGTTGCGTTGCAGTCACACCGCAGCGGAGGTGCATATCTGGGAGTCCCATCTCTCCCCCATCGGCGAGCTGAATCTCGCATAGTCCGGGTTCCGGGGACTCGGGAGGTGACTCTTCGCCGCGGGCGGGCTGGGGGTTTCCTTCTGCCGGCGCGCGTGCGGCTCGTCATCACGGGACCGGGGGGGCGGACGTGCAGCGAGGCAGGCGGGCTGTGAGGTTGATACAAGAGAAGACTTTTCCTCTCCGCCTCTGGCTTCCATCTCTGTCCGCTGTCACGATCCAACCCTCACCATGGCACCAACCGTCGACACCACCACCGCCCCAACACGCGAAAAACCCCCCCCCTCCGACTTCACCCAACGCTTCGCCCCCTCGCACGACCTCATCATCTCCTGCGGCTGCGTCCCCGTCGACCCGGCCGCCCGCAAGGTCGCCCTCCTCCACGACCCCGCCACGCGCATCACCCAGCTGCCCAAGGGCCGCAAGAACATCGGCGAGGACCTGCACGCCGCCGCCCTGCGCGAGACGCGCGAGGAGACGGGCCTCGCCTTCGCGCCGCTGCCGCTGCGCGTCGCCACGCGCGCCACGCCCACGCGCGAGATGCTCGAGCGGCACGCCCGCGCCGAGGAGCGCCACGACAACGTCGGCGACGTCACCGACTGGCTGCCCAGCTGCGAGCCCCTCGCCGTCTGCGCCTACCGCTGCGGCGGCACCCTCGCCTCCAAGCTCGTCTTCTGGTACGCCGCCGCGGGGGACTCGACGGCCGCGCCGCGCACCGACACGCGCGAGGCCTGGGAGCTGCACCTGCAGCTCGAGTGGGTCGACGCGCGCGAGGCCGCCGGGCGGATGACCTTTGAGGCGGACGCGCAGGTCGTCGACAAGGCGCTCGCCGATATGCGCCGCTCGGGCTACGACATCTGAGGCCGGTTGTGGTTGTTCGTGGGCGGGTGGGTATGATGTGGGATGACGGCGCAGGTCACTTCTTGCAAAGGCAGCTCTGGCGTGGAAAAGTGAACATTTTGGCTGCGGATGAGGGTGCGCTGCTGTGCTCTCATCTACTCGTGACGTGACATGCCCAGCCCTCGGCCATGTAATCGGGCTTCGTCTCTGGGAATGCTCATATATAGCTGTCATTGCCATGAGACATGCCTCGCTGACCCCAGCAGCTGGCCGCCTGACACATTCTGAACAGGCGTCTGCTCGTCTTATTGGCATGCAACCCGTGGTGCTAGTCCTCCAACTCACTTACGCCGAGCAGTCCTCGTTCCCATGAACCCAGTGTACACGCTGCCACACATCCCCCCTACCCTCCTCTAGACTCCTCGAAACGTGCCCTCAATTCAATGCCGTCTACCATCTCGTCGTCAAACCAGACAGACCCCGCCATATCAAATAGTCTCTCCTCAGTCAGTCGTACAGATATCCGCCCGCGTCACATCCCTCATCCCTCAAACTCCACCACTCCAGTCCCCGACGTGGCCGGACCCTCGGCTCGCTGCTTCCCGTCGCCAGAGTCCATGTCTATCAGACTCTGCTCCTGGTCCTTTGACGGTGCTCCGGCCTCTGCGTCTAAGCCCTCTAGCAGGTCACGGTCCGTGCTCTTTACCGACCGTCGTTCAATGTCTTGGCTGGCACCCGCAGTGCCTGTCCTCGCCCCTACAGCGACACCAATATCGTCGTCGTCGTCGTCATCCTCGTCAGGCCGCTGGCCCGGCAGGGCATTCTTTTCCAGCTCCTTTTGCGCTTCTTCCATCCGTCTCCGCACCTCGGTTGCAACTCGCATCCCGTCCGTGACGATGTTGTCCAGCACGCCACGCAGACCGCGTCCCGCTCCCGGCGGACCGGCCTGCGTCGGAACCGGCGGCCGCGCACCGAAGCCCAGACTCGAGAACGTCGTCAGCGAGCTTGACGGTGCCGCGCAAACCGGCTGCACCCCCTCTATTACGTGGAACGAACAGGGAAACGACGACTCAAAGAACTGTTCCAGAAGCTCGTCGGCCAAGACGACCATCCTAAATGTTGGCAGTGTAATGTGAAGGGGATGTGCCGGGTCCAGAGCCGCGTTGGCTGATTCCGACTTTGCCTTGGACACCCTGCGTTGAGAAGTGTCCTTGCCGTCCCCTGAAGAGTCGTCGTCTTGTGCCGCAGACAGGTCCTTGGCCTTGTTCGCTTTCGAGGGGGACCCAGACGGCGACTCGAGCCCCAGCAATTCCTCCTCGTCTTCATCGTCTCCAATCGCAAACGCACTCGAGTCGGCCGCTCCATCTTGGGTCGTCGACGGGTCGTCATCGTCGTTGCCCCCGTTCTGAGGGTGATCCGGATCCGCATACTCAAAGCACCGTCGAATGAAGGCACTGACACTGCCCAAGAATCTCTCATTCGTCGTTATTCCAGTGGGAAGGCTGCTCTGAGACTCGTGCGCGCTGCTTGCATCGCCATTCAAGGCCATGCTCGAGGCGTTGGGGCACAGGGTTCCGTCAAGTCCTCGTCTCGACAAAAACAGTAGCGCCTCGGATATCCGAAGAATCCCTTCTCGGTCTACCTTGCCATCGCCGTTGTCGTCGTAGAGTTCGAAAAAGTACGTGATTGTACCCATGATGTCACGCTTGCCCTTGATCCCGGCCAGCCCAGTAACAACGTTTTGCAGCGTCAGGGCCGAGTTGCCATCCACGTCCCATTTCTTATACAGGCGTTGCAAGAAGTCGTGTTCGGCAGGCTCCGGACCGGCTCCCCACGGCGACATCACGTCAGGAGCTCTCCTAGCGCTGTTGAACTTTGCGTACTTGTCCATGTCTGCGCCCGTTTCCCGCCTCGAGTGGTTTGGAGAGTCGGAAATGGCCCATTTCGACATGCTTGCCAGGAACTCCCGGAACGCGTCGTAGTCCATGAGGCTGGTGCTTGGGCCGAGACCAACGCGGCCCTTCTCAACCTCGCTCTGGGGCCCAGACGCGAAGATCTCGGAAGCCCGCATCCTACTCGTCTTGGCTCTCCGTCGCTGCTCTTCTTGCATCACATGATCTCGTTGCTGCCGCTCGTATAGTACGCTGTAGAACCGGTCGTAGAGCGCCCCCAGTTCGTCCGTGCTAAGCAGCTTGCTGTCGGGACCCAGGTTCCGAATGGCTGTCCTCTTGGCGAAGCTCTCAATGTTGTTGAGAACCGCATCCTTCTTCTTCAACCGCAGTTCCGTGATGCTGCTGTGCGTGATGCCCGAGAACTCTTTAAAAGCCACAACCATGAGCTCCTGAAATCGCGTGACGGCGCGCAGCTTCGGGTTCTCCGACTTGGGATGGGCAGACTCGTCGAGCCTGGAAAAGTACGTCTTGAGGACTGAAATAAAGGCCCCGTCGTCTGCCGCGTCCAGGAGCTCCTCTCCGTTTATCCGCAGAATGGCGAGACCGACCTGGAACAGGACCTTGGGGCCCTCGACAAAGAAGACATCCAGCACGCGGAAGGCGAAGATGAGAGGCATCGAGTTGACGTAAAGCGACAGGAACCAGGGCAGCGACACCACCGACAGCTGGACGTCACTCTTGACGAGATGCTCCCAGAGAATGGGCATCGTCTTCTCAACAAGGGACTCAAAGACCTTTTGGTCCAAGAGCGTGCCGTACATGGTGGTCGAGTAGTAGCCGGGTACCAGGCGATCACAGAGGGCGGAAAGAAGGAAGAAAGCCTGGGATTCCGACATGTAGATGAGCAGGGCCGCCACCACAATGTTCATGGCCTGGCAGTAGCCGACGTCGGCGTTGACCCAGCTGTAGGCAGTCAGGACTCGGCGCAGCCTGCCGATGCCATCTTCGCTCTGGAACCCGGGGTACTCTGGCAAGCTTCTGTTTAGGTCCTTTTCGATCTCGTCAATAGCGAGCGATTCCTGGCCCTCAAACTTGGCCAGAGTATCGGCATACAACGTCGGGTTCTCCAGTCGCAGGTAGCCGGAGCCGGATGTGAGCTCCCAAATCTCCCCTCGCAGGCGGTTGGGCAGACCGACTCGGATCAGCTTGTGAAAGGTCGGCTGGCGTATCAGTGTGAAGTTCCGGCCGTTGTCTCGCAGGTACTCGGCCCAGAGCCGCATCTTTGCGCGGTCTCGCAGCTTCTTCGGGTCGCCAGGGTATCGAAAGATCATGCCCAGGCCGGCGTCGGGAGGATTCGCATTCTTCCTCTCTTCCGATCGGAGGAGGTGTTCGGAGTAGCACTCGGCCACGACCTTGCGCAGCCTGCCGACGTTGCCCACGCCGGCCCTCAGGCCCCTCTTGAGGCCGTCACAGAACCGCTCGCAAGCATGGCGGGTGCCGGCGAGGTGGATTGTGATTCGCTGTTCCCTGACGTCTCTTGCGTCTTTGCTTCCGTCCTTGGGGCTGTCCGCGAGCAGGCCGTTCCATGTGGTAATCGCGAGCGCAAACTAGGCCGTGGTCAGCATCAAGATCGTCTTGCCCCGCGTATCAGGCACCTCCGTCCCATACCTGAAAGTTCTGGCTATTGAGCCTCTCCACCCTCCTGATGGCACATAGCGGAAAGGTGAAGCCATTGCCGCTCGGTCCGGCGCCGTGGGTCTGGCCGGTAAAGGCGGACGAGGTGGAAGTGCTGGCCGACTGGGCGAAGCTGGAGGGCGTGGTGGAGAAGCACATGTAGGCCTCGGAGAGGTGCAGCTTGCCGGCGTAATGCCATCCTCGCTCCTGGTCCTTGTCGCCGCGGGTGGCGTTGGAGGGCGGGATGGTGAGCTCGGCGTTGATCTCGTAGAGGGGCGTCTGGGAGGCGGGCAGGCGGAACTGGCTCTGGAAGAGCGAGGCCTTGGAGGGGTTGCGGTCGGAGCTGGAGAGGTTCAGGCCCTGGGTCGGGTCGATGAGCTGCTGGGCCTTTTGCACGATGTTGGTGAAGTTGGAGAACATGGTATCGGTGTCCGTCTCGGTCAGCGACGCCGCATGGCGGGTGCAACGCAAGGGGGGTTCGTGAGGCGGGCGATGCGGCCGCGGATTCTGGGGAGCGGGAGCGGCGATGGAGGCGTATCGTGCGCAATTGGCAGGGGAGACGGCGGTGTCTCGAGCGATGCGAGGTTGTTTTGGGTGGTGGTGGTGGTGGTTGATGGAATGGATGCGATGGATGGATGGATGGATGGATGGATGGAGGTTAGGAGGGCTAACTGGGCTTGCTGGGCTGGCACCAGGAGCTGCGGCCAGTGCTGACGCGCCAAGCTAGGGCGAGGTGCCTGGGAGCCGCAACCTCAGCGCCTGACAACTAGAATGCTGGTGGGCTAGCGCGCCCGAGCTCCCCAATGTTGACTGCCAGTGTTGGCCGCATGCCTCCACGGTCTGCGGGGCCCACCTCAGGCTCCTCCACTACTAGTTATTTAGGTAGTTAGCAGCGGCCCGTTCGAGGAGGGGCAAGTGAGCTCTGTCCCCTATCACGAGGGCCGCATGACCAAGTGGCTTCTGCAAACTGCCTACCCTAGACCCTTCGGGGACCTCCGAGACTGCGCCGGCAGCAATGGTCACCAAGACAGTGCAGAGGGAGGATCTACGACATGGATTTGCTTGGTCTCTCATCTGGCCGCGCGGGGAGGCATCGTGGGCATATCACTTGGTTGAGTCGCATGGATGCTCCTGGCTCGCATGCTGGAGCAAGTCGGCCACCCAACATGTCCCTGGTCTAGCAACCTCCCGTCCGCTTCCTCGACGAACGAGACTGGAGGCTTACGCATGCAAGATGGAGAGTTCCAGGCTGCATCAGATGCCATGGTCAAACCATGCACGGTTGCAGCGCAAACGCCGCCTCACACAACACCATGCGGGCCCAAGCACACCAACCCGCCATCCATGTAGACGACCCCATACATATAGTACAGTCTCCGCTGACTGCCCCCTCGCCTGGCCCGTCCAGCCATCCGGGACGCAGCCGTCCCAGCCCAACGCCATGCGCAGATGCAACATTGAGTGTCGTACGGAGTAGCAAGTTAATATCTGTCTCCCCCGCCCGATCGGTAGGAACCACCACCTCACTCTATCGTCTCTGCGTCCGTCCACGACGACGGGACCTTGCCTCGTCTACCTATCAACTCGGCCCGCGGCATCTGCATGGGACCGGCCGCACGCACACGCCGCACGGCGGTGGTTCGTCTGACGTGAAGAAACGCATCGAACGAAGCCGCTGTGCTCGCTGGAGCCGCTGACGGACTAAGCGTCCCAGTTGCGTCATTGCCCGCCCAGCGGCGGCGGCGGCTCCATCGCCTGGCCTCCACCAACCGCCACCACTTACACGCACGCAAATCCGCCTCGTCTCACCTGAACCTCCGTCCCATCACCTCCCCCGCCATCAAACCCGCATCACCGACGACGACGACGGCGCCGGCGACAGCCAACACGCACCCGTCTCCTCACGCCGCCCACGCCCGTCGCCCGCGCCCCTGCCATGGTCCAATTGGCCCTGTAGCAGGAGAAAATTCCCCGAACCCCCGAAACCCTCCCCCCCCTCGCGGCGCGCGTAGCCTCGGCGCAACCAACGGACGAACCCGCCACCCGGGAGGCCAGGCCAGGCCGGGCCATGGACCGCACCTGAAACGAGTCGCATCGAAAGGACCAGGACTGCCCGAACCCGCGAGAGCCTGGCCAGGACCGCCAGCGACAACCTCCTCACTTCTCCTGCAGAGGCCTTGCAATGGCGGCGACGGTCGCAAACTCGCAGTCGGCCATGACGACGCTGGCGTCGGGGTCCTCCTCGTCTCCCCACGTCCACGACGGCGGCCAGGATAGCGACCCCCTGCCGCCGACGCGCAACTTTGAGCCCGGCAACTTTACCCTCGTGCGGACGCTGGGCACCGGTATGCTCCTCTCCCTCCCGCTTCTACTCGTCGAGGCACAGCGCTGACTTCACTTCCGCAGGCACCTTTGCCCGCGTCTGCCTCGTCCGTCCCGCCGCCGCCACGACGCCCCTCGACCAGGACCCCGACCCCGAAATCTACGCCCTCAAGATCCTGCGCAAGACCGAGGTCATCAAGCTCAAGCAGGTCGACCACGTGCGCCACGAGCGCGCCGTCCTCGCCGACGTCGCGGGGCACCCCTTCATCACCAACCTGCTCGCCTCCTTCTCCGACCGCGACTCGCTCTACATGCTGCTCGACTACGTCCCCGGCGGCGAGCTCTTCAGCTACCTGCGCAAGCTGCGCCGCTTCGACGAGCCCGTCGCCCGCTTCTACGCCGCCGAGATCGTCCTCGTACTCGAGTACCTGCACGAGCAACAGGGCGGCGTCGCCTACCGCGACCTCAAGCCCGAGAACCTGCTGCTCGACCGCGATGGCCACATCAAGCTCGTCGACTTTGGCTTCGCCAAGCGCCTCGGCCACCACCACGACGACCGCCCCGTCGAGACGTACACCCTGTGCGGCACCCCCGAGTACCTGGCCCCGGAGGTCATCCACAACAAGGGCCACACCACCGCCGTCGACTGGTGGGCGCTGGGCATCCTGATCTACGAGTTCCTAACGGGCTACCCGCCCTTTTGGCACCAGAATCCCATCGAAATCTATAAGCAGTGGGCCTCTCTTCTCTTTCTCTCTCTCTCTCTTGTACTCCCCTGAATCTCTCCGAGTTTGTCCTAACGCAGATCAGGATCGTCGAGAAGCCCGTCACGTTCCCCCACGACCCGCCCATCTCGGACGAGGCCAAGGACCTCATCCGCTCCCTCTGCACCATCGACCGCTCCCGCCGCCTCGGCAACATCAGTGGCGGCGCCGCCCGCGTCAAGGCCCACCCCTTCTTCCGCGGCGTCGACTGGGACGACGTCCTGGCCCGCCGCCGCTCGGGCCCCATCCTGCCCCCCGTGCGCTACCCCGGCGACGCCCAGTGCTTCGACACGTACCCCGAGGACGACGGCAAGCGGGCCGACTACACGCCCGAGATGGCCCAGCAGTACGACCGGTACTTTGAGGACTTTTGAGACTGGTGCCCGAGGACTACTCTTGAGACGGGGTGTAAGCGGGCAGGAGAAGTATATAGGAGGCACCCACAGCGTGGCATCGCACATTGCTTAACTCTTCTTTTGGATTCCAACGACAAACATTACATCGGGACACGGCGTTCCAAGGCGCCAATTCTATGGGGTTGGTTGCAAGGGGGCTTATTATTGGAAAGCGGGAGACCAACCCTTGTGGAGTCACGACCAAGAACATATCAGTGCCATTTTCATTCTCATAGCGGCTTGTTCATACTGACGAGATGCTTCCCCGTGTGATTGATATTTCCCATGTGGTTATTGTTTGTACATTCGTGACTCGTGTGCACGTGGCGCAAAACAGCACCGCGTGCCTACCATGGATATGCTCTTAGTGTTTACGCCGCCTCGCCTGTATGCCCAACATCCCCGATAAACATACTCTAACCCTGTCCTGCCCCCATCTACGCCAGAACATCAGATAAGAATGCCCGCGTCACGACACGCATGCAACGATCTCGCGTCTCCTCCTCTAAGCCGTCTTGTATAGGTAGTAACCCGCAAAGCCCGCCACCAGCAACGTCGCCAGGATCCACGCCCCCTCCTTGGTGCTCCAGAGGAACATGCTCCATCCCACGGCCCGTTCCTTCTGGCGCGCCGCCTTGCGCCGCTCCCAGGCCTCCGGGTCAATCTCCACGGGGAGGCGGATGCGCGGGTCCGTCGAGGCGTCGGCCTCGCTGCTCTGGAGGAGGGACACCGGGGGGGCCATGTCGCCGGGCGAGACCAGGGGCACGTCGACGCGCAGGTAGACGGGGCGGTGGTCGCTGGTTCGCAGGAGGGGCAGAGCGTCGTAGGCACGGACGATGATGCGCGGCGCATCGCGGCGCGCCTTGACCCACGACGGGAGGTCCAGATAGAGCACTCGGTCCGTCCAGCTCGGGTAGCGGTGTGACGCAAACTCCCACGGCACGTCCGTCTCCTCTTCTTCACGGCCGTTGGGCGGCTGCACGACATACTTGTACGTCGGCGGGAACCGCACCTCGTACTCCGCCAGCCCATGCATCGTCCTCCCGGCAGTCCGCTCGCGCGTCAGCTGGTCCAGGGGGAAGAACGTCGGGTAGTAGTGCTCCGACTCTGGGTCGAGGCTCGGGAAGGCGGCGTTGGGGGGCGGAGACGTGGTTGATATGCGGTAGTTGAGGTCGCCGGCGACGAAGAGGTGCGACGAGGGCTTGTAGACGGATATGTCGTGGAGCTGCTGCTGCAGCTGGGCATGCTGTCTGTGATGCTCATCCTGCAACAGACGATGCCGCTCCGGGGCCTCGTCGTCGTCCGAGCTGCCCGGCGACGAGGTCCCCTCTCTGCTCCGGATTCTGTCCACCACCGTCTCTGGGTTCTCAAACGTCAGGCCGCGCATTATGGCGGCCCAGTTGGCATTGCGCCGCGGCAGATTCCACTCCATGGCCGCCAGATGCGTCGCCACAAAGGTCAGCTCCGTCGACCGCTCACCGTCGCCCACGCCGTAGAGCGCTCTCAGCCCCACGGCGCCCTTGTTGCCCATCTCGGCGGCACCAAAGCCGACTTCCGCCTCTTGCAGGTCCCTCACGCGGGCAGCGTCCCTGGCGAACAGCAGTATCGCCGTGTAGCCCACATTGTGCGCCCTGACTAGTGTGTATTGCCTCTTCCTGTTCTTCGTAGCCTCTGTTGGCGTCACCGATACCACGTCCTGGTCTCGCTCGCCGCCATGCCGCAACGCAGCGAGGTTGATGGCCTCGTCGAACCGCGCAACGTATGGGTTGAGGAAGTAGTCGCCGATGAACGCCTGGCTCAGCGGTGCGATTTCCTGCAGGGAGCTTCAGGGGGCCAATGTTAGCACAAGGCGGTCCGCTCCCCAGGCGCTCTCACGCCCGTCCAGCCAGAACCGGGAGCTTTCTTACAGGACCACGAGGTCGGGTAGTCCCGTCGCATTCTGGCCAAACGCCGACTGCAGGTGGGTGGCAAAGACGCCGGGATTGATCAGGCTTTTGGCGCAATTAAAGGTCAGGACCAGCAGGTCGAGCGTCGAGGGCGCCATGCTTGAGCTGCGGTCTGGCGCGTCGAGGTCGACGGCTGTCGACGTCGCCATTGAGGATGCAAGGGCTGGGCTCTGCCGATCCGATCTCAGGTAGGCTGAGAGATGGTCACTGCTGGCAGGTACGTACTGGCGCTGGGCAGCAGCAGCTGGTAGAGGCGGTGGCTTGCGTGCAGGTGGCTGAGCTGAGCTGAGCTGCAACTCTCAGGCACCTGGCGCCTACAACGCGGGGTCGGTTCGGATGTCCAAAAATGGCAATGGATCAGGCCCTGGTGATTCGGGCTGAGGCTCAGAGATAAGTAAGCAGCAGCTCCAGGCAAGACGAGGGCATCGCCGAGCGCGGGTTCGTGTCTATATATGCGTAACCTCTAAACGACGCCTCGGCCTAGTCATGATGAACTGTACATACCCTGGTGGTTGGCTTCGTCCACTTTTGGCTTCTGCCACGGGCCAGGGCTGACTCGTGGACCGTTCGACAGGCCACGGCGCACTAGCTGCCGCTGCGCACATGTGACCATGCCATCCTCGTGAGGTTACTCGTCACTCACGCGACCTCGTCATGGCTGTGCCTGCAACGTCTGCTCATGGCGTAGCAGCCTTATACGGAGCTTTTTCGACTTCCACAGTCACATCTTGGCACCTTGCCCGTTTCTAGAGCCGCAGAGCACTTGACGAACACAAACGATCAATTTCAATAGACTGCCTGACGTATGCTGGTTGGCCTGCTTCCCGTACCCCATTCTGAGAGGTCCGTTGCTCCCATGTCGAGCGTCACTCATCAGCCAGACTGTGGCAGCCTGGCTGCCCATGCATCTCGACAACGAAAGGACGGTGCGAGGTGACGTCGTGGTTTGGTTGGTTGACTGGACTCCAGACATGCGGTATGCTCAAGCCTCACAAGTGTATTCACCTCCACCGGGACGTCAGTTCCACAACCATGGCCATGCCAGTACCCCAAGTGATACCATGATGCCACCCGGCGCGTGATGGCCCTGTCTGGATTGCCTCGACAGAAATTGACGAGAGCTGCATGGTGTCGAAGCAGCATCGGGTAATGCCTCCAGAACATGGCCATCCAGCCACTCAAGCTAGGCTCCTCAACCCCTGATACCTCCCCAGAAGCCGTACCCGGCGGTGCGAGTCCAAAATCAGAATCCGAAAGGTGTGAATGTTGATGTGCAGTATTAGTGACCAAAGAAAGGTAAGGAAATGCCTGCTGAGAGGAACGCAGCTGTACCGCAACGACTGATACTGGGCCCTAGAGGATGGAGGTTGTGAGGATCTCCAGGGCGTCGTTAGCATCCGGGCATCTCGCAGCTGCGGGAGCTCTGAATGGCCCCATGAGCACGGGCTTGCCCAACAAAGAGGCTTGCCACGGATTCATGGTTGTGCGGTGGTCCAACGAGGCAGATCACCGGACATGCCGTTCAGATGCAGGTCCAAAAGGCAGAGAGGCCGTCGATGGTTGCAAGCAAGCTTGCCGCCACTGACACCCCAATGCCGTTCAGAGTCATCCGAGCCATGCGTTAAGAGAGCCGTAAGATGCGTCGAAGAACGAGATAAAGCAATGCGTAGGAAATGTTGAAGGAGAAACAAGTGCGACCGCAAGGAGATCCGATGAATCGACCAGAGCCTGTAGACGGAGCGGGCGCTCAAGTCGCCGCTCGGTTTGCCAATCTGTGGAGGCGTCCAGGAATGTCAACAAAGGGCGGTTCTCCCAGCTTCTCGGCCGCCATTTCGATTCGAGTCCCGCAAGTGAGGAGAGTGGGGGCCATTTCGCAAATCATTTCGGTCGATAGCTGCCAGAGGCATAGTTCGCTCCCTTTGAAGCAGAGCGTAGCCTGTTTATCGTCCACTGAGTCAGCCATAGTTGTCAGCACATTTTCCCATCGGCCAGCGGTATAAAGCACACTAAACACGCGGAGGAAAATGAATTCCTTACAAGGAATGGTTTACTTTGGGCTGGGCTGGTCAGACACTCACATCCTGTCGCTGCCGCCAATGGCGCGGTTGGTATCCGGAGTGTCAACGCCAGCACCAGATCCACGTTCAAGCATCTTGCGGCGAGAGCTGGGAATCGCGTTGGGCTTGGCAGTACCGCTCTGGCCGGCGGTGGCGGCGGTGCGCGAGGCACGGGCCTTGTCGTCCTCATCCGGGTTGGTCTGGCCGGCGGCCTGGGCAATGGCCTGGGCGTTCTTCTGGTACTTGTAGACGGTCCAGTCAAAGACGTAGTCGTACTGGAAGCCCTCACGGACAAAGAGATCGCGGAAGATCTTACGCAAGTAAGAGTAGTCGGGCTTGTCGTCGAAGCGGAGGGATCGAGTGTAGTTGAGGTAGATGGCGAACTCGTTAGGGAAGCCACGGCAGAGGACCTCGGTGGGAGTCGTCATCTTCTTCTCCATGATGCGGTCGTACTTCTGCTTCTTGGTGGCAGCCTTGAGGCCCTGCCAGGGGAGGGAGCCGCGGCAAAAGTACAGCATGACGTAGCCGAGAGACTCCATGTCATCACGGCGAGACTGCTCGACACCCAGATGGGTGTTGATGGAGGCGTAACGGGCCGTGCCCGTCAGGTTCTTGTTCTCACGGTAAGGGATGTGGAAGTGAGTCTTGGGGTCGCGGTACTTCTTGGCCAGGCCAAAGTCGATAACGTTGACCTGGTTGCCACGCTTGCCGATGCCCATGAGGAAGTTGTCAGGCTTGATGTCGCGGTGGATGAACGACTTGGCGTGGATGTACTCGATGCGGGAGATGAGCTGGTCCGCGAGGAGCAGGACGGTCTTGAGGGAGAATTTGCGGTTGCAAAAGTTGAAGAGGTCCTCCAAGCTGGGGCCGAGAAGGTCGAGAACCATGGCATTGTAGTCACACTCGGTGCCGAACCAGCGGACAAAGGGGATGCCAACGCCGCCGGCGAGCGACTTGTAGACGCGAGCCTCATACTCAAGCTGGGGGTGCTTGGCCTTGACGGACTCGAGCTTGATGGCAATCTCCTCGCCGGAGATGATGTTGGTGCCGAGGTAGATGTCACCAAAGGAGCCGGAACCGATCTTTCGGCCGATGCGGTATTTGTTACCGACGCGAAGATCCTGGATAGTCATGTTAGTCTGCGTGTTCCCATATTTCAAGCCGTAGAGGCCAGTCGTCAAGTGTGCAGCGGCCACCATGGCTAGGATGCGGAGCGGAGCGAGACCAGTCTCCTTGCAAACGGCAGTCTCGTCGAGTGTCTCTTGGGCGTTTTGGCCTCTTTCTTTCCCTTCTCTTTCTGGGTCTCCGGCATTCGAGGCATCGATAGTTGCGTCTGCAGAGGAGAGGGAGAGGGTAGAGGGCGAGGGATTGCCTACCATGGTCGTCATGTTGGCGGACGGTTGCGAGTGCTTCGTTCCACGCGGGAAGGAAGCAAACTCGTCACGTTATACCACACCTAAGTGTTGTCAAGTGCAAGCCCTAATGTTTGGCTGTGCGGCAGGTCAGCAACGGTCGGTGAATGGTTGAGCGAATGATGGCCGAGATGGAAGAAAAGGCGCTGGCAGACGGCTAAGTGTGGACAGCTGCGCAGGCTCTGACGGGCTGCCAACGCCACCGGGCGAAGTTCGGTGCAGATCAATCCGTGGCCGGCCGGCCCAGGGAGAGTCGGGTCAGGCTTCCCAGCGCAGCCGCCTGGGCACCCACGAACACGATGCGGGCAAAAAAGGGAATGTGTACTCGTAGGGGAAGAGGGAAATGCACAGCTTGAACGCTGCAACGGGAGAGGGGATTTTGGGCTGTTGGGTGCGTAGGTACATACCTGCACGGGGGGTTTATTGGGATGCGGAGGCGGTCAGAACACGAGCGTGCGTTTGTGCGTGCGTGCGTGCAGAGCCTCTAGCTGGCGGACGGCTGACGGGGTGGCGGTGACGAGGAACAAGGCGCTGCTGCTGCTGCTCGGGCTCAGGCTGTTGAGGCTGCCGACGAGGAATCGAGACAGGGCAGTCAAGTCGTCGAGCGGTCGAAGTCGGATGATGCCTCGTCGGGGAGATGCGTGGGCGGCTTCCAGACAGAGACGTGATGCTCTGTCGGAGTCGTCGATTGAGGTCGCTGGCGATGGGGTGTGTGTGGGGGGTTGAAGAGGAAGAGGAGAGAGGGAGGGAGGGAGGGAGGGAGGGAGGGAGAAAGGCAAGGCGAGGAGAGGGGAAGCCTTGTGTTCCAGGGAGGGGAATGAGGGAAGCTCGGGCCGGGTAAGAACCTGGAAAAAAGGAATTCAGGCCCACTCTGGCACTCCCCAGCGGGCTGTCTGGCGCTGCCATCCACTGTCGCCGTGATCCCAGCGCTCGTCGGTGGCCATCCACAGTGGTTCACGCGCTGGTCACGGCCAGCCCGTGCCGTCGTTGGGGGCTGGGCCAGGCCTGAGGTGGCCTGAACGCGGCCCAATCGTGGATCTCCCTCTCCAACGCCCCCGCGCGCCCTTTGCCAACGCCAGCACCAAGCTGCAGACGCCGACTGCCACTGAAGTGCGTTGCGCCCTGCAACAACCAGGCTTGCGGTGCCAGCGGACGGACGGCCGCGAATGACGCCAATGGCGGCACGCGGGTTGCCTACCTAACCGGGAAGCCTCATGGAAGCCCTTCAAACTGCCCGAGTTTAACATCATCTGCCGCGGTTTTGGGCGCCTCCTTGTTCCCGGGTCCACTGGCGTTGGCATGCAGGCAGGTGTAAGCGGGCCGCGGACGACTCAAGCGCGATTCCATGTGCCTCACTGGCACCGACTGCGCCGTTACATCGGAGGTGTACATGAGGCAACCGGGCTGATATCAGGACATGACCGGATGCGCCTTTTACTGCTGCCCGTGTCGGCGAGCTCTAGGCAATGCGATCACTCCGCATTTTGTGTACGAGTATGTACAATCAGCCACACTCTGTATGGCCGCGGGCATATCGAGCCAAGAACTCATGATGATGCAATGACCTCACCGCTTCATCTAGCAGTGGAACTTACCCGTCTATACGCGCTTGGATCTACTGACTCGACCAACGGCTACTATGCCTGCGCACGGTATGTATTCTCTTGATTGAGTTTGTTGAGAACTGACATTATCGAGGGGCATGATTCGTCACCGCTGCCGCCTCCTACCTCATCGTCAACTCAAGGACGCTCAAGCGCCCTATTCGCAACCTACTGTGAGCCATGTCCTCGGCGTTGAAACTTGGACCATCGAATGGAAGCCTGCAGCAACCGCCTCGGCTCGCTGTTAATGAGCGCCACAGACCCTCGTCCTTTGCCGTTGATTCTTCTCGTTGGAGGATCGATCGACAACGGTGCCATGGCATGGACGTCGGGGAATTTCGTGGCGTCGCCGAGGGCCCGGGCCTGAAGAGCGAGCATTCGTCATGTTCATGCCGGCTCTCCTTTCCGAAGAGGGCAAACAAGTGACAGCAATGCTCGTGACAGACGCATATCTGTATCTCCCGCGCTTGAGTAAGTTGAGTGACTGTGGCATAAAGTGGGATGCCGGCCAAGCCCGCGCGCGAATGCCTCTGCGGCCGAGGTTGGCGATGATTGCCACCGCCTTTTGGATGCCAATTCTAGCGTCACGCCTCATCAGTCAGGAACTGAGCGAAGCGGTGTCATCACAATCACCGCCTGTTTCTCGATAGTGCTCATATCCAGCCTCTCGACCGAAAAGCAAAAGGCTGGTTCCATGTTTGTTCATCCATCTGCCAAGCATTGCGTCTTGAAGCATCTCGGCCAGCAAACCAACAGACCTTGGCCAGCCCGCGCTTGGTGTCTCGGATGCTGGTCGTAGCCTGCTGTTTCCATCGGGCACCAACAGCTCCACACGGCGCATTCTGGACCTCTGGATCTCATTCTGGACTTTTGCTTGCTCTTCCCCCTAGGCAACCTTATGCAGCCTGAATCGCGGGCAGCGGCATTTGCGGCTCGTGGACAATAGCCGCGGCGACCCTACCGCAACCTGCCTAGGTGGCCCTCACCTGAAGGCAAGGCAAAACGGTACGGATAGGTGGTCAGCCGTCGACGGCCGGCACAGCCCGAAGCAGGTTTGCCTCGCGTTGCCCAAGGGCGTGCGTGTCTGGCCAAGTGTCTCTAGATGCGGGCGTGTCTTTTGTTTGTGCGCCTCGTCTTGTCGAGATGGTGCTTGTGTCGCCCACTGAGGCAACACGGAATACTAATCGAGTTTGTGTCATTTGCGTATGTCTAGCCGGTCCGAGACGGGCAGGCGGGCGTCCGTAGATGTCATGATTCATCTCATCACCAGGGCGTGCCCGCAAGATGGCGAACCAACGTCCGAATAGGAAGTAGTCCGTGGACTGACATGACAACCATTGATTGACAGCCACTTGACATGTCTGTCATCCGCGACCTTCATCGGCGTGCGCTGTTGACGATAAGCCGTCGTCGATCCACGCCTTTGTCCCGTCGAGACCTCCGCGCCCTAGATTGGTTGGTCTGCGCATGTCATCTCGGATCACCACCTCCGCCTCGCCTCAGCTACCGACATGCCACCTCGCAAGCCCAGTCCTTAATGTCGCTCCCGCTACCTATTTTACCTCAGCAATCACCGCATCAAGTACGGAGTACAGACTACGGGGTACGGGCTATCCGTATGCACGGCCATATTGCCAGTGTCGGCCCCGTCCGCCGCCGCATCGGCCAGAAACACCACCTTAGGCGGGCCCGTCCCCCTTCAATGTCGCTTACACCAGCTGAAGCCGGAGGCACCGCATGTGCGGCTGAAGCGAACTCCCTCGCGCCGCGGCCTTCGTCGCCTCAGCTGACTCGCTTCAACCCGCCGCGGCTCATGATTCAGCCTGCAAGTTGCTGGCTCGTAAGTAGTTACGAGTAAAAGGAGCGCGAGCAGTGAGTGAATCGCATCTTGTGTTTGTGCGCGTGACACGGTTCGGATGCTGCCGATCGCCGGGGTCACGTTCGCGCTGGTCACGCGCTCCGCGGTGCCGCCGCGCGTGCTTGCTTACGACTCAGGCACTCTTCTCAGCTGGGCCGCTTGTTCAAGCAGACATTCATCCGACGGGAGAGGCTATCCATTGTGCATCTGGCATTAAACTATGAACTGTATGTAGGGGCGCTCTAAATCAATCTAATCAACCTAAGCATCGCTCCAAAATGCGTCAAACCCTATATTGCAAACCCTCCGTTTCCCCAGAAAACGCAACGCCCAGGTAACAAATAACAGGATCTTGTATGTAGATGAATCTTGCGCCTGCTTTTGAAACCTGCCTCTGTATACGCCACAGAACCAACAATGCTGCCTTTCATCCGAATAACACGAACCGATATAAATGATCTCGTAGCTCTTTGGTATCCCCGTCAGGCATACCTCCGCGTCCCTCCCTGTCCCGGGCCGCCGCCGCCGCCAGGGGGGGGCCACTGCCCACCCGGATACCACCCCGGAGGCGGCGGCCCGTACGCCGGTCGCTGGGGCGGGCCCGGCGGCCCCTGCAGCACCGCCTCCAGCTTGCTCTCCAGCACCTGGCTCGTCTTGTCCAGCCACTTGCGCGCCGAGGAGGTGCTGCTGAACAGGTTCCCCGAGCCGCCGGACCGCGGTGGGAGGGGTGGCGGGTGCGGTCCGGGGGCGTACATGGTCTTGGGCGGAGGCGGGTAGGCCACCGCGTTGCCGGGGCCGGCGCCGAAGCCGATCGGGGGCGGGCCGAACTGCCCGGGTGCCGGTCTCGGCGGGAGGGGCGGAGCAGGGTGCATGCCTTGGGGCGGGAGCGCCTTGTTACCTGGGCCGTACGCATATGTCGGTTGGGTTGGGTAGGGGGTTGGGTAGGGGGATGGGTACGGGGCCGGGGGCGAGTGATACGGCGAGTGCTGCGGCGGTTGCGAGCCCGGACGAGGCATGCCCCCGTACGAGTATGGCGGCGGCGGCGAGAGCGGACTAAACTGCGGCGACATCGTCGGGCCAGACATTGCATGCTGAGTCTGCGGCCGCGGCGGTTGAGGCGGTGCGTGCTCTGCCTGCGTTTGATAGGGCGAGGAGGTGGTCGAGGCAGGCGTCGAGGCGTACGTCGGTTGCGGAACGTGGTAGCTGGAGTTTGCTGGCGACGGCGCTTGCAACGGCGGAGTATGATAGCCCTGCATGGGGGAGACGGGCGTCATGCCCGCTACCGGCGGTGATGGCGAGGCGTAGGGGGAGATGTCGTGAGGGTACGGCTGAGGGGGGTACTGAGGTCGGGGGGCGTATTGGATGTGAGGCGGCCCAGTCGCTGAAGCAACCGAAGGCGGGCGAGGAGAGGTCGTAGCGTTAGGTGTTGCAGACGAGTTCTGAACGGATGGGCTCGCTGCCGAAGGATGCGGTGACGCGGTGGCCGGCCGTTGAGCTGGAGCAACAACAGCAGCCGGAAGCGTTGACGGCGAAGCTGTCGTTGCCGCCACAGCTGCCTTTGGGGCAGCACCCGGACTCGACGTCTTCGCCCCCTGTTGCTGCGGCACATGGAAATGATGCGGCGCCGTTCCTACAGCACCGGCGGAATGCTGCTCCTGCGGCGGCGGCGGCGAGGGCGGCGGCTGATACGGCCGGTACGCAAGACTCGTCGTCCCGTCAGCTGAGGGCCCAACCGGTGCATCCTGCCCGATACCCTCTCTGTCGGGAGGCGGCGAGTACGGCTTGTACGCAGGAGCCGAAGTCGGAGTCGAAGTGGCCGTGCCGTGCGGCCGGGTGAGTTTCAGCGGCGCGGGATAGTCTGACGCCTTGGGTGCCTCGGGTGCTGACGGACGGTCGTTGCTCCGCTGCTCTGTGCGCTCGTCACTCTCCGTACCCTCTCGTTGTTCCTTTACCCTCTCGCCCGTCGTGCCCCCGTCCTTGACATCTCCTGTTGGAGCTGGCTGTGCCGCCTGCGGATAAACCGTCGCACTCGGCCCATCCTCCCCCAACGGCGGCCCATGATACGGCCACGGAACCGCCAGCGCAGCGTCGGATTCCTTCTTCCCGGCTTCTTCGTCTACCCTCGTGCCCGTTCCGCCAGCGCGCGTGTCCTCGAGGTAAAACGGCCAGGGGTTCGCCTGCGCGGGTATATCAGCGTCGGTCGCCTGGGCCGGCCGTCGCGTGCTCTCGTCCTCTGGCCCCTTTGGCGGCGCCGACTCGCCGCACATCTCAAAGGCGACGCCGCCATCCGGAGCGGCGACGGTCCCCGGCAGCGGCGCGGCCTCGAGCTCGGCGGCGAACAGTGGCGGCGGGAAGCTGGCGCCGTGGCCGCGGTGGGACTGTTGCTGTCGCTGTCGCTGTCGGTGTGCCATGGCTCAGCTTGCGCGCTCGTCGCCTCGTATCTTCGTCGTCGGTCTCGCGGCACCGCAGAAGGGCCGTCGTCGAGGAATCAGGAGCCCAGGGCGGCCGCTGCCTGCACGCAGGCGCACGCACCCCTCTCGGCGCGATGGCGATGGCGTCCAGTCGTGCGTGCACGCGGCTTCTCCTGTGCGACCCCGACGTTTGACGTTGAAGAAGGGATTCACAAGCGCCTCCCGCCCAGTGCAGCCCATCGTCCACCTAAGCCTTGCGACTAGCGCGCGCGCTCGCGGCTCTCCACGACTCGACACCACCCACCCTAATGTGGAACCCAGCCCTACCATGCCTTGCTCTACGGATGCAGTACTCCGTACTCGTACCTTGCCTCGCCTCGCCTCGCCTCCAGCCCAACCTACCCATGTCGACGTCGTGGTGGTCTGGGCCGGGATGCGCGAGCGCTGCGCTAGATCTGAACCCAGGCCAAGCCAGCATCAAAGCCCCCCGGTTGGACCCTGGAGCGCCCCCTCCCCCCGTCTGCTCTTCCCGCTCCCTCGGATCCCTCCATGGATCATGGCGGCCAGCGTCTCGTTAGTTCGTCTGTTTGTTTGACCTGCAGGGCTGCAGCATGCACGTCCAGTGTCCACCGGCCAGGCAGCTCGTTTTGCAGAACGACGGACAGGGCCTGCCTGACCAGCCGTTCGTTGCCGTCTATTACTGGCCGCCCCTTGCCAGCGACTTCTCTACCACCACTCAACTCAAGTCGATGGCTGGCCGTCTTGACGATTGCTGCCGTATTGAAAGTGCTACACAAGGCGCAACTCCCGCACATCTGCATCTGAACACTGGCTAGAAACACGTCAAAAGCGGCGCATACAAGTCGACTCTTGAGTATCCATCTATTCACATCCTTCCCTGATATACACAAATGTCTCGCACGTAAGATCCTCAACCCAAGCTGGTGGTAGATGAGTCGAGGAAACAACAAAACGAAGCGAACAGCCCCGGCAAGCCTTGCCTTACCCGCCATCGATAACCAACAAATATGCCACGCATCAGCTGCGGAAAAGAAAAACATTTACTCAAGGCTCGCAGACTCTAGCAGCAGCAACTCAAGCCGTAGCTTGGTGCCAAACTTGCAACAAGCAGCGGACGCTCGAAGACTAAGTAGTCAGAAGGAGAGACAGGAATTAGAGAGGATGAAAATCGCAGGAAATCGGTCTAGTCGTCGTCGTCGTCGTCGTTCTTTTCTCCCCGCTTCCTTCGGTCTCCCCATTTCCGCTTGCCGGCTCGAGTCTCAAAGTGCGGCGCAACGGCCGTGACGTCCTGCATGGTGCCTTCGATGGCAGCCCGCGTCTTGTTGCGATAGCAGTCCACTGGGCAAGTCAAGTCAGCCTCCGAGAACGCGAAACCAGAGGTCCTCCACCACGTGTGACTTACAGGCTCGCTGGAGAAACACGGTCCTTCCGGCAAACACCCGGCTTTGGAGCCACGCCATGCGGTATGCGAGGTCGTTGAGCCTGACCTCCTTCCCTCGGCCGGACTTCCTCATCCTCGGAATTGTGGCGTCGCCGTCTTGGCCCTCGGCCATCTTCACCTTGACAACTTCACCCATGGACTTTGGGCCACGGTGGCGGCTCGCCTCCCGGCCCTCCGTCTCCTGGATGCCGTCATCAGAGAGGTCATCGGCGAAGAACCGCGAGCCCGTGGCGCTCGGCGGCGGGCTCTGCATTTCTCGAGCAAAGTAGCTGCGAGGGTACACGCTGGCCCCCTTGCGGAAGCTGTCCGGGATTTCGTTGGTGTCGACGCCGTCCAGGGTCACCCGCACGCGGAGCCGCGAGCCACGCACATTGTCCTCGACGAGAATGAACTTGCGCTTTTTCGCCTCGGGAATGTCGGGAAACAGGCCCTCGGGCCCGTCTACGTTGGCTCGACTGTGGCTCCGGGCAGCCGGGATCGCAACCCCCGCGCGAGGAGCCATGTGAGACATCGGCCCGCCCTGGGCGCTGGCAGGGTAGCCTTGACCATACCCTGTGAAGACGTGAGTTTGTCTCACGTCGCCGCCGCCACCGGGATGTCCTTGGGGTGCGGGCGCTTGGTGGTGGTGGTGTTGGTCTTCGTACGAATTGCCGTTGCCTCAACAAACAAACATGTTAGCCCAGGTTGTCCATGAGACTCGTTTGACGCGACTGTGTCGTGGCGGGATCGGGGTGTGAGCAGCTATTCGTCTCGGGGCCCAAGAGCTTGGCCGTTTTCTTGTTTCAATAAAACCAATAAATGACTTTGAAGGACAAATTATATCTGCCAACAGAGGCGCGCAACTTTTTATAGCCAGGAGGCAGATTGAGCTCGTCTAAAAGTCGCACGGAAACCAGCAGCAAAGCAAAAACACTTGACAGCAGCGGCAGCCGTGTGCGACTTTATGATAATGTACAGGAGAGTGACAATCGGAGGAGATTCTTCTCATCTCAAACTCTCGCCACTGCAGCACGCTGTGTCGTCGTTGGGGGCGGGTGAGGGTGGCGCGGCAGTCGACGTAGACCCCATGCTATATATGACAAGAATTTGTGAAGCAGGAAGATTTGATACAGGCCCATTCCCCAGACGTGATAAAAACAAGAGACAAGCAAAGAAAAATAGGGAGCCAAGAGCACACAAAATCAAGTGCAAAGTACTTTTTTGCAACAGAGGGAATGAGGACGAAGGAGTTGGTATCATCAAAGCAGCACGGCGGTGTGTAAGGGTGAGCCCGTGCGGTGCGGTGCAGTGCGATGCATCGAGGTGCAGGAAGCAAATCAAAGCAGGGCAAACGCAACAGATGCGAGGCTCAAATCACATCTGGTGGAACATACCGACTTCGTCTCCTCCACCTGGGGCGCCTGCGTCAGGATGGCCCCCGGCATGATGGTGCATCGGCTGTCCCATGTTGCTCAGCCCAGGCTTGCCCATGGTTGGTGCACCACCGGGGCCCATGGGGGCAGCAGCTGGCATCCCTGACGGCCCGCTTGGCCCCGGCATGTGAGCGGCGCCGGGGTGCGGCGTCGGCGTTCCCTGAACCTGCTTGCGGTTGTTCATCTTGGCCATGCGGCGCACTCGTCGACTTCGAAGTCGGGGATCTTGGTTGCTGTTGCGCCAGCTGTCCACTGCTCTCTGAATCAGGCCTCGCTTGCCGCGCAGCGGCGGGTTGAGCTGCGCCAATGCCCATCCCACCCTGTTGCAGTCCGTTTCGTACATCAGGCGGTTGCCGCGGTACTGGTCCTTCGGACAGCACGCTCGGGGATAGACGCAGTTCTCCTGCTTGAACTCTGGCGAAAGCTCATCCGTGTTCACGGATTCCACATCGCAGCGAATGGTGTACTCCATCTTGACCCTATCCCGAGAATATTCAAACGCAATCCATTGCACGCCGTTTCCGTCTTGTCTGACCACGAGAGGAGTCGTCGCTGGGATGGGCCCTGGCGCAGCGTTCGGGTTGACGCCCGCGGCCTGATTTCCGGGGCTCTGGAGCTGGGGAGCGGCCTGCTGGTGCTGTGCTTGTGGCATCGGGGACGTCTGGGCCTGCTTCTGAAGCTGGACGGGGACTTGGGGCTCGATCTTGGGCCGCGGGCTTCCCGTCATACCTGCCTGGGCGTGCTGCGCCGCGTGCTGCGCTGCGTGCTGCGCTGCGTGCTGTGTCATCTGATTTTGCGGCGCCGTATGCGACATCATCATGTTGGGCTGGGAGGTCATGGACTGTTGCGGGTGATGCGCATGCTGTGCGTACGGCGACGCCGCGGGATGAGGCGGCATGGACTGGTAGTGCGGTTGCGGCTGGTAGTACATGGACTGCTGCAGGTGCTGCGACGGTGGCTGGCCGTATATGCTCCTGTGCTGGTCATGCTGCGAGGGCGACGCGACCGAGGCAGGCGAATTCGACTGCGGCGTGTGGTATGACATCGGAGGATAGGGGGGTCGTGGCATTTGTGCGGCGGCCATCATGTCGGAGGTATCTGCTAGATTGAAAAGTCAGCATCGCGCGCGCAACTTCCAACAAACGCCATGCTCAGTGAGTTTGGACTTACCGGCGGATGTATATCCGCTATTCGCACCTGGCGTGCTGTAGGGACTCGGGTGACTATAGTATCCCAGGTTGTCTTGGGTGTTCGCGCCTTGGTTGCCGGCTTGATAAGCCTGCGGGAGCGAGTGAGTCGACGAGTACGCGCTCTGGTGGTGTTGCGGCTGCGGCGGTTGCTGCTGCTGATGCTGCTGCTGATGCTGCTGCGCCTGTTGCTGCTGTTGCTGATGCTGTTGCTGATGCTGTTGGTGCTGCTGATGCTGCTGGTGCTGCGCGTGCTGCGCGTGACCCTGCGGGTGGTGCTGCTGCTGGTGCTGCTGGTGAACGATGCTCGGCGGTCGAGAATGGTGAAGGTGCTGTGAAGGCGGAGGACCCTGTTGCTGGTGGTGGGTATGATGCTGCATAGAGACGGGACGCATCAGTAAGACATCGGCATGAGAGAAGGGCTTCAACAACTTAAGAAAACAATGTGAGGTAGGACGCGTTGATGTTTTATTTGCCCCCCTGGACTGTATCAAGGTCTGGGGAGCTTTGGTGGAGTGGGCCGTCCCCTGGCGAGAACTGGGATTGCGCGGGTGAGGCGTGCTAGGCCCAGAACAACCTCGCTGATAAAGCAACCTTGCTTGCTCTTGCTGACTACAGCGAAAGAGAGCCAGCCCTTGGGAGTAGAGTGAAGGATGTGGGTG